>CAXFZR010000050.1:322500-607500 GCA_964007535.1 Brachyptera risi
TATCGGATGGATTCTACGACCGAAGCACACGATGTTGTTGCCCGCATCTTGCATATAGTGGCGAACCGGGAAGCAGTGAGGATCTTTCTCCGATATAGCTTCCATGTGTCTGACGTGCTTTGGCCACGAGTCTTCTTTTCCAGTTCATTCCTTCCTGCAGCTCCCAAGTCCAGTGTCTCGAGGTACATGGTTTTCGCAATCTCGAGATCTTCAGGGCTCTTGTCTGGCTTCGGGTTGGCTGCTTCTTCTCCGTAATGTTCATCGGTCACGGCCAGGATCGCTGCAGTTGGCGGCCTCCCATATCGTTGCTCGTCGGTCATGTTTAATCTGCGCTTACGCGACGAGACAATAACATGGTTACGTTTCATTGTGTAAGACTTTGTGTAGTATCCAGAGCTCTTTGCCATGAGAGTCTTATGGACAACACGATGCAGTTCACCATCGGTGTTGAATGACGCAGTTGCAGCATCACACCGAACGTTGTACGAGTCGCGCTTAGTGAAGTTGACACGCTTGCCTCCAACCATCTTTGCGACTTTGGAGTTGTAATGCTCGGCAGAGTTGTTGTCCACATCGCGGATCAAACTCGGAGCATTGTGGGCAAGACGTGCAGCAGCAGACATAACCTCCTGGAATAACCCGGTCAACCTCATATCTGGAACGGTGTTCTCCTCTCCTGGCTTTGAAGTACCGTCGCAAAAGTAGGGATCACATTTCTTGTGGTCCCCGAAAACATGATGCGGGCCGTTTACAATATCCTGATGTAATTGCTGGATATTCACGTAGTCTGGAGTCGTCTGCACCTTCCTGTATTTGATGGCCTTGGTTACCGAGTAATTGAGGCGCTTCAAATTGACTCGAAGACGGCTCCGGAGAATGACAGTTCCGAAGTTCTTGTTGAGAACAAGTTCTCGCATCTTCTTGTTGTAGTTGCGTAGCAGATGGTTTCCACATTCAACTTTTGAGACAAGAAGTTCGGGTCCATAAGGGAGCGCCTCTATCAGCTTCCGATGCACGCTACTGTCACCGTCACCGACGAGTTCGCCGTATTTCAGCCCATGCATGGCAACACTCAGTCGAAAACCCTCGACAATGGCATCTGCTTTCATTGCAGTTGACGAGGCGTCCCAATTCTTGACACAAGTGTGATCGGGTATGTTTTGAGCAGGGTTCACTTTTTTGTGGTAGGCACAGAACGAGTAGTATTTGTTCCGAACGCCCTTGTAAAGAACTTTCCTTGTGTGGAAGCCGACTATCACACTTACCGCTTTTGAAGATGAGTTGAAGTTCACGCGGTATGACCTCTTGGCCCAGGCACTATCACCGACTACAGGGATGATTGGTATGCCGTCAACACCAACTCGACCTGCAGCCTTGGCAAGTAGAGTTTCCTCACGTCCAGCCTCCAACATACTCTCTAGAGCAGCATCACACATGGTCTTGGCGACAATTTGGTGGTGATACTTCCACGTACCCTTAGCCATGAAAGGAATGTCCATGACGGACAACAGCTCTTCAAGCTGGGAGTAGCCTCCTCCAGTAGAAACAGCACCTGACACTGCAGCGGTGTTGACGTTCATATACTCATCAGACTTAGCAGGGTCTTCTGTACACATGGTGGACTTGAGATTGCACACGGTGCACTTGAATGTGACTCGGGACTTGAAACCCATGCGGTACTCTGATATCGGCTCCATGTCCAAGAAACTGCAATAGAACGGCACATGCTTGCCCATCAGCTTGGGGTACCTCAACACATAGGCAAGGTCAACAACACGACGACCGTTCAACTTGAAAACCGGCTTGATGGTGGGCGGTCCGGGCTGCCCAGCGTCATCTTCTAATGGCGGGGGATCCACATCGTCGATGAAACCATCCATAGGCTGTAAGCCTTCATCGCATCTTGAATGTGACTCTGGACTTGAAACCCTTGCGGTACTCTGATATCGGCTGACATCGGCTTATATCGGTGGACGTTGACGCGTAAAACGACCCTAAATGGTCGCCAACGGGTCAAGGAGGTCGATATGAAGAAAGATAATTCTGCGTTTTGAAGTGGTCGATCAGGTCGGGGTGAGATAGACGAAACCGACCCCGACTCTGATCTCGAGATCGAAAGAAAATTCCTCTGAAACGGTAATGTTTGCTTTCCACATCGTTCACCCGATTCGGCTGATATTTCAGCTCGTGAAATCGGATGTCATAATCTACGAATGTCAGAAGGAAAAAATATATTGGGTTTAACGACGCACTGTATTGGTGACTGAGATCTATTGGCGTCGGTGAATGATATATGAGATGATGGGATGTTGAGATGTGAGGTTATTTTATAAAGTGTTTTTGGATAGTGGGGAGGAGTCGGTCATGGCCTGTTGTTAAGGAACCATCCCAGTATTGATCTGAACGACAGAGGGAAACCACGAAAAACCCCTGTCAGGATGGTCGACCATGGCGGGAATCGAACCCTGGTCTCCTGAATGACAGTTCAGTATATAGAGATAGACAGACAGTTCAAAAAAACCACTCGACCACTTGTCTCAGTATATATAGGCTATATATATATATATATAAATATATATATATATATATATATATATATATATATATATATATATATATATATATATATATATATATATATATATATATATAAATATATAAATATATATATATATATATATATATATATATATATATATATATATAATATATATATATATATATATATATATATATATATATATATATATATATATTCTTACCTGATGAATATATTTATCGAAATAGGAATTGAGTGTAATTAATTCCACTTTAATTAAATACTTTCAATTGTCTTGACAATTGATATAGTGTAGTTTGGCCTGTGTGCCGACTGTGTATTATTTATACAGATAAACATTGTTTGATCAATAAAATAGTATTGCAATTTCATTTCGACTTGTGTTGTCAATTGTAGGCCTATAGAGCTATTATTTTGTATGGAATGTAATAAATGTGTGTACACAAGAATATAAATGTTCATTATTTATGAAACACACACAGAACATCATATCTATTCTCACTATGTGGCCATAATCCAAAGTATATTTTTATTTTCTTTCGATTTATTTTGATAAGTGTATATATACGAACATGCATGTACACACGTACTCATAATAATTATAAATAATTTAATACCTCCAAAATATTCATTTCAGAGTTTATTTTATTGATAAAGTATATTTTTATTATCTTTCGATTTATTTTGATAAGTGTTTGAAGGTTGGATATTTATTCCTAATTCTTCTCAATCTTATGTTTTTATTATTGGAGACCCCCAGACAAGTAAAATAGAAACGCGCACCCGTATCATAATGAGAGTGATACCGTCAATAACATCCTGTTCTATAATATTTCACTCAAATATGAAACCAACATCAGCTTGCATTATTTGCAGTCGGGACGCTTTGTTTCGTCGCCGCGTTCTAAGAATACTGTGCCTTGCGACCTATTGTTGTGGCTTGTTGGACCGGTGGAGCGCGGGGGCGATAGTCGAGTCTAGCTTGTTATTCCGCGATGTATTGCGTGGGCCACGCATTGTTGTCGACTGAGATAATCAGCTGTTTACCGTCCGTGCTATTCAGGACCAACAAAACTAAGCTCCAATCAAACACAATTTACCGGTCACGTGGCAAATGCTAAGTCCAGCCCTTTTGGGCGTGGCATAACACCGGTAAGGCTCTATGCTGAATTCAACGCTAAGGAGAGATGGAGCTGTTCTTCAGCCTTAATGCCGACGATTACTTTTACGTGGGTAAGTCGGATTGTGCTTTACTAGTTGTGATCATTATATTTCCTATTTCAGATCAGCATTTATATTCAGGCTTTTTGTTAGTAACGACTTATCCCTCCTAACCTCAAAGGCCTGGGGCCCAAACCATTGAGTTGCCTAGGCCATTAACTTCATAATAACCACAAACTCAATACCTAGGCCTTAGGCCCAGCCTCTAGGCGTGACTACTAGGCCTAGCCTGCCCCAAATTAAAATGTGAGTTTCTAAGTATTGCTGTCAGGTCTTAGTCTAGGGCCAAAAGTATATCTAGACCATTAGGCCTAGTGCGCAGCGTACCCTACTCTTCTAGGTAGGCCTAGGCCCAGGCCTTATTTACTGCTTTATAGATCATGTGGGCCTATCCCGTGCAAATGATCTGTAACGACATTGAAGATAACTACTAGGCCTCCCTTGTCATCTTGGGCAAATTAGGAAAATACTGGAAATCCAAAAACACTTCAAGCCTCGAGCTTACATAGGTTCAACAATCAACATTGCATTAATATTGAAGAAGGCTTAAGAGAATGTAATGGATAAACTCCTGGTATTTTGTTGTAACAGAAGCCTACCATAATCATAATTTTTCACAGGCCCAATAACTAAGCGAAGACGATTGAAAAAGGAAGCTTATCCGTCCTGTAAACTACCTTCGACTACACACTCTACAGTCGGCAGTGCAAGTAACGTGGCTTCGAATTCACAAAGGGCCGCAAGAGTTGCGGACAGGACAGAGAAAGCGTTGCGATTGAGTGACATTCAAAGGTAGGGATAGGACTACATGCCAATATGGTTTTTCTATTCATCTATTTCCCAACATTTCAATTTGTCATGGTAATTTACCACCATTTTGTGGCCATTATTCCAACAGCTTTTGTCGCTCTTAGTTTCTCAATATGATAGATTGTAAAAGTGCACAAGGATCAATTATGTACATCATAGATTTATTGTAAAAGTAGCAATCACGTATCATGGAATTATGGTCATCAAATGTGTCATTTATATTTAGTATGAGATATACATTATTACAGTTAGGCTTACCATAGTCTTCAAAGTAAATTTCAATGCTGTTTATTTTTCCAGTGATTGTTCTGGTGCATGCGACGCAGTTGATGAAGTGCCCAAGTCCAACGATGGAGTTGATAGAGAGCTCTTTGCGGCAGAAGCTCTTATTGAACTTCAAACTGTGTTAAGAGAACAGGGTGAAGAAATACCGGTAGCAGGAAAGGCGATGACTGATCAAGCAGCGTGCCGCTGCCATTTACAAGATGTGGTGTCACAACAACAAAAAGTCACATTATTGAATATGATCAAGACCAACAGTGATTGGAATGCGTTTACTGGTATCCACAGTATGACTCTGCTAGACTCAATATCAAGAGCTGCAGAGATGCTACAGGATGGGGATAATGGTTGTACGAATCTAAAACTAGACATTACGGAGAGAATTGTCCTGACTGGTCAAAATTAAGTTAAATATCAGCTTCAAGTGTATCTCAGTTCTTTTTGGCATTTCCATCACCACGTGCATCAGCTATTTTAAATTAACGTTGAATTTGTTAAGTAGCCTCATGGAGACCGTGATAATTTAGCCTTCTAAAGAAGATATTTTGAAGAACATGCCGACTTGTTCTAGTAAATATAAAGACACCCGAGTGGTACTGGATTGTACGGAGACGCCTGTTGAAAAACCATCGTGCTTGAAATGCAGATTGAGCACATATTCCCACTACAAAGGAAGGAACACCATCAAGTTTATGGTCGGAGTAGCCCCGGAAGGACTCATCACATTCTGTAGTGCCGTGTATGGTGGTCGAGCGTCAGACAAGGCCTGGGTTAATGAAGGAACTAATCCCCTTTGTTGATGCTATCATGTCCGACAAAGGATTTCTGGTGGAACCAGAATGTTTGGTGAGCGGCATCAAATTAATCCGTTCACCATTCTTGGAAAAGAAAAAACAGTTTAGTGTAGCTGATGGTGAATTAACAGCAGAAATTGCCAGGGCTCGAGTGCATGTTGAACGTTTCAATGTGTTTCGACTGCTGAAAACTCAGTTACCATAGAACCTGGTGGCCTATGCAGACGATATTGTGAATATAGTTGCTGGTTTGGTGAACTTGTCAAACCCTATTTTAGCAATGGACAAGTTTTGAGAAACAATCAACAAACAGACCTACTGTGTTTTAGTCTTCTATTCTTACCGTATTCCTGTGTGCAACAAACATTAGTTGATTCACGAATTGTGTTATTGTTATATGTATCAACCTGAAAACAATCGTAGGTAATTAATTATACCATCAAACATTTTTTCTTTTATTCTTGCTTCTCGTGTGTAATTGTTCTCTATCTCAACCCACAAACAATTGTTGCGATAGGCCTATACTTATACTATTATTATTATAATAACTGACAAACATTTCTTATTCCCACTCGTGTGTTATTGTTACATGTGTCAACCTACAAACAATCGTGGTTGCAATATTATATTTAGGTGAACCAACAAACATTCGTTGTGTTTTTGTTTTCTTAATATTACTTCTCGTGTGCATGCTTACAACAAACATTCGTTGAGTGACATTTTATTTAAATTGATTGCCATTGACTACGTAATTGTTCAGTTTTATTGTCCGTGGTTTAACCCTTCCACGTTAAAATGAAAAGAGCCCGTAGATAGTTGAGACCGTGGTGTGGTTATGGGGCTTTAAACTAACATCAACTAACATCCCTTCCTGGCAACTGAGGTCAAGTTGGGCATGGGTTCGAGTCCCGCGTAAATGTTTTTATGGCCTAAATCTTCACTGCATGTTTGTTTTATCATTAGTTTTGAAGGTACAATGAACATCAGCTCTGGACTGGTTAGATAAAAAGTTCTGAGATTTGTATTGATTGGAAATACAAATAAAATATGCATAATGTCGATTCAAATGTTTTCTCAATTTTGTTACAATCATTACCATTTATTAAAGGGTGACCATATCCTGTGTTTCTCACGATTGTTCTTGTTTTGCACTACCTGGCATTCCGAGAAATACTCTCGGGACCATCTTCATTTGCTTGCTTTGCACACCCTCCATGTCTCCATTTTGTTCTCTCCACATTGTGATCAACACGTCGCAATAGGAGTGCCTGTTTGGTGTGAGCGAGTTTTTAGAAAGTTGGGGTTGAAACGATAATTTGCAAAAACAATTGCCATACGATAGGCATACTTGAAGAGGCTGCAATATTTTTTTCCAATCACTTCATAAATTTTACTTCAAATACTTTAGGACTACTTCATATCAATAACTTGTATGGGTTTCCAGAAATACTATAATAATAAGAATAAGTGATACTTGTATTATGAATGACTTGATAACTAAAACAAATGGAATGAAAATCTGATATTATAGACATGTAATGTTTACCAGCTGAAATATTGATATTAATTTCAATTAGGAATGATTATGCAAATTCGAAATAGAACCTTTCGGTGCAACATCAAATTATAAAATCCCTATGTAGGCCTAATCTGAAGTATCAACAAAATCAGCGAAGAACCTGATTATAGTGCCCCTAGCTCCAATAAGAAGTTCAATGACGGAAATCTTTTACAGTTATACTGAAGGTGACCAAGAGGAGGTGAGTGAATGAATACAAAATAAATTTACATAAATGAGAGTTTATTACATTCAGCCATCCTGGAATTAAATTTTCCTCCATTCAGATCATAGTAGGAAATAACTAGGAAAACGCGGGATGCGCGTTGTGAGATGAGCTTAGAAGTACGGCAATCTAGAATGGAAAATAACTTGTCAGCTCAATTTACATCTACAAACCTTGACTTACTTCAAACGTTCAAAAACCTCACCTGCAACTTGTTGATATTTATAATAACCTGCAACCTGTCGCATAAACACTTTGCAAAACCAATTGATCCAAATATTCAATAAAATGTACACGTTTATTGCGTTTTCTTCATTATTTCTCATTCGATTGTTGTAAAAATCTCTGAAAAGATGTATAATAGTATTTTTCATATTCTGTGAGAATTTGAGAGCTTTTGAAAAATTCTTGTTTTTCAAGTATTTTTCCTCCGGGTTATTCTTATGAGGATTTTCCAAATTTCCGATCATTTTCCGGAAAAACCTTCCGACTGATTTCTCTGAAAAACAATCCCAACCTATTCTGGTATAACATCAACGTTTAGAAAAAGTTTCAAGTTGATTGATTCATTTCTCTGACCTGTATGCCGCGTACATAATTACAAAAAAAAAAAAAAACATACATAAAAACGAAGCCCATTTTTTTTCAGGGTGTGGAATGGAAAGCTTCGCTACGCTCATCTAACTAGGAAAACGCGGGATGCGCGTTGTGAGATGAGCTTAGAAGTATGGCAATCAAGAATGAAAAATAACTTGTCAGCTCAATTTACATCTACAAACCTTGACCTACTTCAAACGTTCAGAAACCTCACCTGCAACTTGTTGATATTTATAGTAACCTGCAACCTGTCGCATAAACACTTTGCAAAACCAATTGATCCAAATATTTAATAAAATGTACACGTTTATTGCGTTTTCTTCATTATTTCTCATTCGATTGTTGTAAAAATCTCTGAAAAGGTGTATAATGGTATTTTTCATATTCTCTGAGAATTTGAGAGCTTTTGAAAAATTCTTGTTTTTCAAGTATTTTTCCTCTGGGTTATTCTTATGAGGATTTTCCAAATTTTCCGATTAATTTCCGGAAAAACCTTCCGACCTATTCCTCTGAATAACAATCCCAATCTATTCTGGTATGACACCAACGTTCAGAAAAAGTTTCAAGTTGATTGATTCATTTCTCTGACCTGTATGCCGCGTACATAATTACAAAAAAAAACAACATAAAAACGAAGCCCATTTTTTTTCAGTGTGTGAAATGGAAAGCTTCGCTACGCTCATCTAATTACAATTTCATCGATTGAAGATCGTACACAGAATAATATTAAACTATCCAGGTACAATAAACACTACACAATACACATTATGAAATGTACAATGATTTTATATTCATTTGGAAGGAGAAAACTAAAAATCCATGTAATAAACACAAAATGAATGAGACTAATGCATAAGGCGAATGATGATACACATGGACTGATAACTAAAATCTATTGGCGTCGGTGACTCATGACATCATGGGATGATGAGACGAGAGGTTATTTTATTATGTGTTCGTGGATGGTGGAAATAAGTCGGTCGTGACTAGTTGTTAAGGAACCATCCCAGTATTGACGTCAACGACAAAAGGAAAACCACGAAAAACTCCTGTCAGGATAGTCGACCATGGCGGAAATCGAACCTCGGTCTACTGAATGACAGTTAAGTGGGTTAGCCACCCGACTACATGTCTCAGTGAGCTGATATTCATTGTACCTTCAAAACTGATGATAAAGGACATGCAGTGAAGATTCAAGCCATAAAAACATTTACGCGGGACTCGAACCCATGCCCAACTTGACCTCAGTTGCCAGGAAGGGATGTTAGTTGATGTTAGTTTAAAGCCCCATAACCACACCACGGTCCCAACTATCTACGGGGTCTTTTTAGCGTGTTCACCACACTGTGGAAACACACTTATACGTTTGATTCAAAAGGGACCGAAAAAATCTATTCGTCGCGTAGAATCGCTGAATTTCTACGTAAATTGAAAATTGTCGAGCTTGGATTATGTATTTTTTTACAATCTTCGACTACGTAGTAATGAAACTTGTCCACATAGCCTGTATTTTTTCAAATCAACGAAATAAAGAAAAAACTCTATCGACCTTGGAATGGCGTGGACTTTTATACCATATTTTGCGCGTTAATAGAATCGCTGGTTTTCCACGTAAATTAGAAATTTAAGCGCTTTCAAGTTGTAATTGGTTATAATCTACCGCGTTACGATAATAACTTTTGTCCACGTAGCCTTAATATTTTATAATTAAATAAAAACCGAAAAAAGATTGAGTATACCCCATTTTTGGTCAAGGAGGTTAAAATACTAACCTCTTTGGTTTGGCCCTCTGAAAACCATGGTAACATATTATAAACAACGGATGTGTTCATATTATCTTCTGGGCCCGAATTCACACAAGGTCATAACTTTGATTTGGCTCAAAGTTACGAACTTCTTTCGAGATAATACCATATTTTGTCTCAATCCAAACTCATAAAGAAATATTTGATCGTCCCACCAATCCCTAGCAAGTGTCTGAGATCCTAATAGCTGTTCTTTCATCTATTGTCCAGAGAGAAGTACCTAAAAAATTGACTGGTAGGCCTAGGCCCTAGTAAGTGATCACCTCTTGACTTTGAATATCAATTTACAATGATTTTATGGCTGAATTTGACAGAAAATGTAAATTCTACCCACCAAAACACGGTAAGGATATTTTTAAATACCGCGCAATTTGATTTACGTATTTTAAAAATCCGGTTGTCCATCTAACCTCAACGTTTTGCTTGATCTCGACTAGGCCTAGGCCTAGCGTGTGCAACTGTCAGTGTCACCTCTGACCACTCACCTTGTCTGTCTACTCTAGCCTAACCTGTCAAAGAGTGTACCACTATTACTAGGCCTATATGCCTACCTAGCTGAAATGTAACTTATGATTACTAATATAACCACTAAAACACTAACACTAATTATATATACAGTTATAATAGGCCTAGGCCTATTTCCTACTAATTATATTACAATGTTCAATGCTGGGCTTTTCCTAATTCTGGATGAGGCTAGGCCGAGGCCTAATCAGGAGGGGCCTATCATTGTTAGACCTGGCAGAGTATTCAAAGATAGGCTGGATTCATTAAATGTGTCGGATGACCATCTGATTAAACGGTACAGGTTTCCAAGACATATTGTCTTGGAACTGTGCAGCATTTTGGAAGGCCATTTGACCAGACCGACGCAAGTTCTCACTGCATTGCGATTCTACGCGTCTGGAACGTTCCAGCTCGTTATGGGCGATGTAACAGGCATAAGTCAAGCCAGTTGCTCGCGAGTTTTGTGTGACATTAGCAACGCATTGGTTCAACACTCCCTCCAGTTCATATCCTTCCCTATTGAAAATGAGGCATACGTTGCCAGAGTTGAAGCAGGTACGTTGCTGAGGTTATTAGTTGCTAGTACACTGAACTGTCATACACAGACTGGGATCTGATGTTAAAGTCAAGTTGAGTTAGGTTAAGCCATTGAATTTACCTTACAAAATCAATGGTTAAGCTAACTTGAACCGAAAATCTCGTACACCGCAAGAAAAATATTTTCATGCATGATGGCTAGTATATTATTGTGGGGAGAAGAGGATAGTCTCACACTATTCAAATGCAATATCGTAGCCTCCCTATTCAGTCATCATCTGAAATAATGCTTACGGTGTAGGCCTATTGGATTTTCAGTGTAGGCCTACGTTTTTCTTTATTCACCATATTTTCGGTGTATCAGTTATGCAACCCAAGGGTGGTACGGTACCCTACATGTACAGGCCTATGGTGGACCATCCTGATGGAGTTTTTTTTTATTATCCTCTGTCATTCAGGTCAATACTGGGATGGTTCCTTGAAAGACGGCAGGAAGCTTGCTTGCTCTCCAAGTTGAGTTTTTGCATGCCGGGGACGTATGGTGCGGGGAGGGTAGTAGGCATGTCGCTAATGTATAGGCCTCGCTGTTATTTCTTTGATGGTTTCATTTGTTTGAGATTTGATAAATATATAAATTGACGGGTACAATTATTGTACATGGATTGGATTGTTTTATTGCAATCAATCACTTATTCTCGGATTAGGCTACAAAGGAGAATCACAAAAGTAGCCCATCAGAAATAACTGATGAATAACACATACATGGGACATTCAACATAGGCCTACATAGTAATTCAATCACACTATCGAGTGATTTAATGATTTAAATATCACTTGCTTTCTTTACTTTTTGATTGTGAACACTTTGTTTTATTATCCAATCTTATGTCATTTTTTGTAACCATGTATGTAGGCCTATGTAAAAAAAAAAGCATAGAATGAATATCTACTATACTACTACTACACCGATTGTTGTAGAGTACGACAAAGTCTTATGAAAAATTAAAGATTTCAGTCTAGGCATTTCCGAATTCAATTATTGGATGAGCGATGTCACTCTCATGCATATTGAGGCAGTAATTGCAAATACGCTACCAAACTTTCACAATCAGTTGTCACATGATGAGAAAAATACATTTTTGTGTGTAGATCGCTCTTCTTACATGCAACAAACACATAGTTTATCATGTTGAGTATTCCTAGTTTTTAGTGACAATGAGTTGCAAGTGAGTCATGACAAAATGAAATGATACATTCAACCATACTGATTGATTGATTATTGCTTGTTAAATGCCCCACCAACAGATTATTGTTGTTGATTTTTTTATTCCATGGAGCCAAGACTTCATTTCACTTGACGAACAAAATCGGGCTTCGTTTTTATGTTCTCTCTTGTACGTGGGAATGTGGTATACATATAAGAGAGTGTGTAACCAATCAAGACTTTTTCCAAACGTTGGTGTAATTACAGAATTAAAGCGGACTATTAAAATAAACCGGACAAAATATGTCGAATTAATTTTTGATGAGTTCATAATCAACCAAGTTTGATGGGTCTGCATTAGTGAATTGAAATTATCATATTCATTTGACAGAAGTAGTTCTTCTCATCTTTCGATGGCCTTGAGAATAAAGTCAAAATATTTATTAAACTCGAAGATTACAGTGCATGTAATCAGACATGGGAAAAATACTCTGAAGCAGGGTTTCCAGTTGGCCTACCAATTTTTTCTTGTTGTCCGACACAATTTTCCCAACGGACAATCACAAGCCAGTATTCACCTAAAAACATGCCGGTTTACGACATCGTTTCGGTCCCGTGATTATTGACTCAACTTCCAACTTTTGTCGTCCGAAATTACGATCACCGTAAGTTACACTGCGATTGCAATCCATCTGGCTCCGGTTGTTTGGATTTATATTGCCACCAAAAAAATCAAAAAAAGAATCGATTCACAAAAATATCGATCCACATATCCTAACTGCAATTTCAAACATCACCACACTTTTAGAATCACGGTCTTAGATTTTGTATCCAGAATTGCTATGCCATTTGAAGTAGAATTATTTATTCAGATGGTACAGGACAATCTCCGTGTTTGTATAATTACAACGGCGCGACCTGAGAAAAGTGTGTCAATTTGTATTCTTGGGGTAATAAGATCGCCCTTGTGGTGCCCCGTCCAAACGATCCTACCTTTCATCGTTGGCCTTAATTGGGAAACAATGATTTTGTATCAAGTTTCGATGTTATTTAAAAAATATATATTGTATTCTGACAGCTCAATTTCTCACATTCAAAGAAGCCGTGAGTCGAGGTAATGACGGCTATGACTACGACGTCACAAAAACGTTACGACACAGCCAAGTGGAAATAGGCATGAAAAAAATCGTACCGATATCGTGTTGGACGACAAAACAGAATCGGAACTGGAAACCCGGTCAACTTTAAGTATCTGAAAACTACATACAGATACTTGAATTTTGAGTAGGCCTATTTCAGATACAAGATACATTTAAAAAATGTATTCAAAATTTACAAAATACGAGATAGTGTCTCAAGTTTCCTATACAGTATTGGGTTTTAACGGCAAACTGTAATGATAGCCAAGATCTATTGGCGTCGGATGGATGATTAATGAGATGAAGGTTTCTTGAGTAATGGGAAGGATAGTGGGAAGGGAGCAGTCGTGGCCTATATTGTGGGAACCATCCCAGCATTAGCCTGGACTACAGAGGGAAATCATGAAATCCCTGTAAAGGTGGAAGGCGGCAGGGATCGAACCGGGTCCTAAATTCCCCTCGCCTCCCGCAACACATGAAGAGTGAATATGTGAAGAGATAATGACAGATCGAAGGGTTGTAATATCACAATCATAAGTTCCTTTGTTAACAATCTGCATTTATCATACTTTGAACATTCTTCAATTTGAACTTTACCACCTCTTTCGTATTCACATGTATTCACCATCTTTGTAAATTGACAATGTGTATGTAAAATTGTAAATAAAATATTACAAGCGAATTTCCTTTACCGATCTATATTTCTGCCTCGCATGTAAAGTTGACATTCCATTTTCACTCGACTGTTCTCAATGTTTGTTACTACGTGTGAATGTATAATAATTACTATAACATGAAATCGTGAAGTGTTTTGACATTACTTTACCGTTTAGTTATTATTTACACTCGAGACATTACCTAGTTGTAGTTGCTTTTTTTTCAAATATGAAATCAAACGACAGTGCATGTTTTGATATAATCCGTGTATGCCTATAATGTATAATCCATGTATGGGGTGGTGAGATCGCCCTTGTGGTGCCCCGATCAAACAATCCTACCTTCAATTGGGAAACAATAATTTTGCATCAAGTTTCGATGTTGATAAAAAAAATATATACGCCTAATCCAATTGAATAATTTACTTTTCACATATTCTATTCAAAATCTGTTGTTTCGACGCCGAAGAAGAGAAAACGTACAGATGACGATGCATTCGACCGTGCAACTTGAAAATGTCAGAATATGGAGGAGGCAAAAATGACTTCAATTCAAAATGTTGAATTGCTCTCTCAATACGAAAGCAGGGGCCTCATTAACAAGGGTGAGCGAGCTCACCCTTGGACGCCCTCATATAGAAAATTGAACCTTAAATTGATTGCTTCTTTTGACAGAAAACCTCAAATGGATTCTTCTGTAAAAATAAACTCCTAAATTAATTGTTTCTCTTGACAGAAATCTTAAATGCATTGCTTCTATTTACAAAAAACGTTACATGATTTCTTCTATTGACATAAAATCCTGAAATAACTTTCCTCATCAACAGAGTAGAGTAGACCCACCTTTGATATTTCACTTATAATCTAATAATAATATTATTAATCGTGATAATCTGATACTTTTATTAAATGCATTAAATGCTCATTTTTCTATGTTGCTTAACGACCCCACCAACAGCTAGGTTATGGAGAGTACAATGAGTGGTAGATGAAAAGGGTGAGCGAGCTCACCCTTGGACGCCCTCATATAGAAAAATAATCTTAAATTGATTGCCTCTATTGACAGAAAACCTCAAATAGATTATTCTGTGAAAATAAATTCTGGAATTGATTGTTTCTATCGAAAGAAATCTTAAATACATCGCTACTATTCACAAAAAACATTACATGATTTCTTCTATAGACAGAAAATCCTGAATTAAATCATCCTATCAACAGAGTAGAGTAATTTCAATATTTTGCTTATAGGCGTAATAATCCAAAACTCTTATTAAATGCTTTTTTTATGTTGCTTAACTACCCCACCAACAGCTAGGTTATAGAGAGTATGAATGCGCGGGTGATGAAGAAACAGTGAGGTGATGATAGATGGGAGGACATTTGAAAAAACCCACACCTTACGCAGGATTTGAACCTGCGGCCCTGAAACCAGAAGTGCTACCTCCAGACCAAGTAGGGCGGTTTGAATGCAGAAAACATTCAGAAAACAATTCAAGAAAACAGAAAACATTCAATATATATATATATATATATATATATATGTGGGGAATTTCCACAGCCTTCTAAACCCATTCATTCCAAGGTCCTATGGACTGAACAACTAACAAGACTGTTGTTCTACAACAACAATGAAAAGAAGGAGACTGGCGGTGATTATGAATCAGTTAGATTTTCACTTTCGAGAGAACTAGTTCGTTTATCAATAGATTGTTCATGTTGAATAAATCAGATATTAAATGTCTCAATTAACATAATAACGGTTTCTCATTCATTTGCTAAACTCACACTTCCAACAGTGGTGACCCCGACGTGATCCGAACACGAAAACAGCAAACAAAGGTCGAACGAACGAGCTGATGACCCCACGAATGTATGTTTGGATCTTGATTTTTGGTGAGTAACATAGGCAAACGTGAACTTTACATTGTGAACCTTCGCAAGTCTTAGTGATAAGTACAGTTTTAAGTGTCGCAATGACGGAACCAGTGGTCCCAGCAAGCAACGATACGGTTGCCCGGGTGAGCGTGCGTGTACCCCCATTTTGGCACGATGATCCAGCCCTGTGGTTTGCGCAAATCGACAGCCAGTTTGTGTTGGCCGGCATAACACAGGACACAACGAAGTTTCACACAGTAACAGGCTCGCTCGATCAACGCTACGCCGCTACTGTGAGAGACATTATCATTAATCCGCCAACGGAAGACAAATACGACCGTTTAAAGTCAGAACTTATTCGCCGATTCTCACCCTCGCTGGAAGTACGTCTTGAACAATTATTACAGTACGAGGAGATGGGCGATCGTTCACCGTCCCAGTTTTTAAGCCATATGCGAATTCTCGGTGGTACAAGTGTGTCCAATGAAGTGTTGCGCGTCTTGTGGCTCGGCCGATTGCCACAACGGACATGTGACATACTAGCAGCAGCATCTTCCGACAACCTCGAGACACTAGCTATCATTGCAGATCGCATCTACGAGAGTGCGACCGCACGCTCCCGCGTCGCAGTAGTTAACGATCCGTCTAACTTGACCAGCTGTCAAGAACAGATTGAAGAGCTGGCACATCAAGTCGCAACTCTCTCCACAGGTCGTAGCGCAGTGGAAACTCGAAGGCGTTCACAAAACCAGCTACAAACAAATTCATCTGCAGTGCGCGATGCCGTTAAGGGCGCTCAAGATGAAATGTGCTGGTTTCACCGCACGTTTGGAGAGAACGCCAGACGCTGTCGACCTCCATGTAACTTTCCGAAGGAAAAATCAAACGGCAGTCAGTAGATGCGGCCGATGACTGCCCAAATTCTCGCCGCCTTTTCGTGATGGATGTCCTAACACGCCGACAGTTCCTCGTCGACACCGGGTCTGACCTCTGTGTTTACCCCCGCACGCTGGTCAACGGACCTCGCACGCCATCAACGTAATAGCTATTTGCGGCAAACGGTTCTGTTATATCAACCTACGGCACCATCAACCTCAACCTCGACCTCGGCCTTCAGCGGGAATTCGTTTGGAAATTTGTGATAGCCGACGTATCTAAACCTATTATCGGTGTAGATTTCCTGTCTTTTTACGGTTTACTCGTCGATGCCCGAGAGAAACGACTCATTGACAGCTCAACGTCACGAGTTATCTCTGGCCGCCCGTCAATTCACACGCAGGAACACGTCAAGGCAATCTGTGGAGGTTCTCGCTACCACACCCTGCTTGCTAATTTTCCTGACATCACGCGTCCTGCCGGTACACAGCAGACTGTTAAGCACACAACGGTGCATCACATCCACACTACGCCTGGCCACCCGGAATCGTGCAAACCACGACGGTTAGCACCGGATCGTCTCCGCATCGCCAAACGAGAATTCGAAACTATGCTCAAGTCTGGTGTTGCACGGCGTTCATCAAGTAGTTGGTCTGCCGCTCTTCATCTCGTTCCTAAGAAAGAAGATCAATGGAGACCATGTGGCGACTACCGCCCTCTAAACAGCAGAACGATACCTGACCGGTACCCAGTCCCCCACATTCAGGATTTCGCCCAGACCCTCTGTGGCAAAACGATTTTTTCCACGATTGATCTGGTTCGTGCTTATAACCAGATACCCGTTGCAACAGAAGATATCCCGAAGACAGCCATCTCTACCCCGTTTGGTCTTTTCGAGTTTCCATTCATGGGCTTCGGTTTACGTAATGCTGCACAAACTTTTCAACGCTTTATCGACGAAGCACTCCGAGGTCTCGATTTCACGTATGCGTACATTGATGACATTCTCATTGCATCAAAATCACCGCAGGAACACGAGCAACACCTGCGCCTCCTGTTCGCGCGACTCTCAGAGTACGGGATACTTGTGAATTCTTCTAAATGTGTGTTTGGGGCCAACGAGGTGAAGTTTTTGGGTTACACGGTCAACGCCTCTGGTTCTCGTCCCATTCAGGACAAAGTCGACGCTATTGCAACTTTTCCACAACCCAGTGATCTCAAACAACTACGACAGTTTCTGGGAATGCTCAACTTCTACAGGCGTTTTTTACCTTCCACCGCCAGCCGTCAGGCCCCACTGAACGACCTCCTTGCCGGAACCGACTGCAAGGGTAGGAAACTAATTACATGGACACCAAACCTCGTTGCCTCGTTCGAAGAGTGCAAACGCAGTCTCTCACAGGCAACGCTTCTAGCTCATCCCGACCCGGATGCCGAGCTCGCCGTCATAGCAGACGCATCGGACACTAGCGTGGGCGCCGCACTCCAGCAGAAAACAAGCAGAGGATGGCAACCTCTTGCTTTCTTTTCACGGAAGCTTAACGCGGCCCAAAGAAACTATGGAGCGTATGATCGTGAACTACTCGCTGTCTACGAGGCCATACGATTCTTTCGCCATATGGTGGAAGCGCGAACATTTGTTATATACACGGACCACAAGCCCCTGACGTACGCGTTCAACCAAAAGACTGACAAGTGTTCGCAACGACAATTTCGTCACCTGGACTATATTGGACAATTCTCCACGGACATTCGCCATGTTCCCGGCAAAGAGAACGTCGTCGCGGATGCCCTGTCTCGAGTGGAAGCCATATCAGTTGCAGTCACCCTCGCCGACATCGCTCGAGCACAGGAAAATGATCCTGAGATCCAGGCTCTCCTCCAATCCAACACTGCACTTCAACTCCGGCAACGTCTCCTTGCCGAGACGAATCTGGTTATTTTCTACGACACATCCACACAAATAGAGCGACCCTACGTTCCAACCACACTCCGACGCCAGGTTTTTGACAGCCTGCACAGTCTGTCCCACCCCGGCATTGCCGCCTCCACTCGTCTGGTCGCACACCGTTTCGTGTGGCCATCTATGCGGAAAGATTGTAGGGAGTGGGCACGAACCTGCATTGTGTGTCAACGATCAAAGGTCACGCGCCACGTATCTGCGCCCGTCGAACATTTCGACGTTCCGGGAGCGAGATTTGAGCATATACACATAGATCTGGTTGGTCCCCTTCCAGAGTCAGCTGGATATCGTTACCTATTGACTTGTGTGGACAGATTCACACGATGGCCCGAGGCCATTCCGATAGCTGATATCACAACAGAAACGGTCGCATCCGCCCTCGTCTCGGGTTGGATCTCCCGCTTCGGAACGCCCCTTCGAATAACATCCGATCAGGGTCGACAATTTGAGTCGAGCCTATTCAGGTCATTGAACCACCTGTTGAACACTACTCTCATTCGAACCACCGCATACCACCCGGCCGCCAATGGGATGGTGGAACGACTTCACCGTCAGCTTAAGGCATCGATCAAATGTCACGAGGATGACCGATGGACGGATAACCTCCCATGGGTCATGTTAGGTATTCGCTCGTCATGGAAGGAGGACGTCAAGGCTACTCCTGCCGAACTCGTATATGGAACAACGCTCCGACTTCCTGGCGTGTACCTGTCTACTCCAACATCGACACCGGACAGCACTTCGGCGTACGTCGATCAACTTCGCCGACGCCTCGAGAAGCTCCGACCAGTCCAGCCTACACGACATGGACAGCGCTCGGTTTTCATGTTTAAGGACCTTGCAACCTGTACCCACGTTTTTGTTCGGCACGACGCGGTACGAACTCCATTACAGCAACCGTACGACGGACCTTACGAGATCGTGGCAAAAGAGAACAAGTTTTTCACGATTCTCCGTCGCGGCAGGAAGGTCGTCGTTTCAATCGACCGGGTGAAACCGGCATTCATCCTCGTTGATGATTATGTAGACCATTTTACCCAAACTCCGACAACACCCTCCCCACTCATCAATACACACGCACCCTCTTCACGATCACACTCGACAGCGACCACGGTGACAAGAGCGGGACGCCAAGTGCATGCGCCGACGCGCCTCGGCATTTAGAGTTTCGTTCGCCTCGTTGTCCACTCGTTCACTGGAGGGGGGGTCCTGTGGGGAATTTCCACAGCCTTCTAAACCCATTCATTCCAAGGTCCTATGGACTGAACAACTAACAAGACTGTTGTTCTACAACAACAATGAAAAGAAGGAGACTGGCGGTGATTATGAATCAGTTAGATTTTCACTTTCGAGAGAACTAGTTCGTTTATCAATAGATTGTTCATGTTGAATAAATCAGATATTAAATGTCTCAATTAACATAATAACGGTTTCTCATTCATTTGCTAAACTCACACTTCCAACATATATATATATATATATATATATATATATATATATATATATATATATATATATATATATATATATATATATATATATATATATATATATATATATATATATATATATTGCTTCTGGTGAAATAAAACTTCGTATCACAACCTTGTATTGTATACAGAAACCTAAGAAAAGTACAAAAGCAATATTTGTATGTATAGTGGTCTCAGTTTTGTGTACCACACATTGTGTTGATGGGCATCATGCATCTTATTCTCAAAACATGAACAAATGAACTAAAGTCCATTCATATGAGCGTGTTAGTGATGCAACGATTCAACTTAAGCCACACGATACACAAAATTATAAAATATGTTGCAATTTTATTATTTAGATCCTATTTGGATTTATTGATCTAAAATCATTCATGATGTCATCCATTATTATTTAATTTGTAAAAACACACATTAAGAACAGTTTCCCTGACAAGAGTGGTTACTACCATAATGTCATTGAGTTTTTAGTAGTTATAAACTCAATGATAATGTAAACGTAGAGTCATTACACATTGATACATCACAGACCTATTTTAACTGTAATATATTTCGAAGGATTGAAAATATAATGTAAATTTTATATTAATATTGCCTGTTTCTTATGAATCCATAAAAGTGAGCAATCTATAAGGATGAACCTTTGGGGCTCTGGCGGACGAAATACATTCTTTATAATGCCGTGTCCAGATTCGGCGTGATTGGACTGGGCTTATTACAGAAATGATCACCTCGAAGAGATCCAAACGAATGTTTAGAAGATATAGGCGAAAAACGAGAACCATGTCGTGAGCCTCATGAGGCCAATGTTAATTGACTTGGAAAGAAATCAGTCATTGTGATTTAACATTGGTCCAATGACACTACGACATGATTCACGTTTTTCGCCTATATCTTCCAGAGTTTTGTTTGGATATCTTCGATGTGCTCATTTCTGGATTAGGCACAATCCAATTACCACGAATATGGGCACGGCATAACTCTGAAGAATCCCGTTCGACCGCCAGAAGGCTGTGAAAATACCCCTCATTTTCTCGAATTTTCACCAAGAGGGTATAAGAGAAACTCGAAAATTGAAGGTTGGAAAATCCCTCTTTTTAATGGGGAGGGGGGAGGGGGTCTCTTCAGCATCTATTCGTTGAATTTCCAGCGATATTTCGAATGGTTCATTCACTACGCGTGTCAGAAATGTCAGCACAAATTCTGTCCGAAAGTTGAATGCTTGCCATTTCCACATTTTCTTCTGATTTGGCCAATATTTCAGCACGTGGAATCGGATGTCATAATCTACGAATGTCGAGAGAAAAGCTCCGAAAAAATAACAATTGACGAGAATGTTTTTTTCAGGGGTTTGTATACCCATTAAACGTCGGCCGGTGCCGTCGCGGTCGCTGCAGTGGCCATTGACGCGAAAACCGACCCAAAACCGCCGCCATCATGTCGAGGAGATCGATAAGGAGAAAGCAAATTTTGGGTTCCGAACTGGTCATTCAGGTCGGGGTAGGATAATATGTGATACAAACCTGGACAGGGATGTATCGAGAACAAAACAAATTTTTCCCGAAAGTGGAATAAATGCTCGTCATTTCCACATCGGTTGACCGATTGAACCAGTTTTTCAGAACTTGAAATCGGATGTCCTAATCGGATGTCCGAATGTCGAAAAAAAATTGCGAAAAAAAATTAATTGACGAAATGTTTTTTTTACGTTTTTTTCGGCCTAGTTGAAAACGGGCGGCGGCGTTGCGGTTGTTGCAGTGTCCGTTGACGCGAAAAACGACCTGAAATGACCGCCATCGAGTCGAGGAGATCGATAAGGAGAAAGATGATTCTTTGTTTCGAACTGGTCATTCAGATCAGGGTGGGATATGCAATACCAACTTGGACCTGGAAATTGAAAGCAAAACAACTTTTTCCAAAAGTTCGATGCTCGCCATTTCCACACCGGTCCCCCGATTGGGCCAGTGTTTCAGCACGTGAAATCGGAAGTCATATTCCAGGAATGTGGGGAAAAATTCGAAAAACATCAATTGACGAAAATGATACATCAACCTATTAGGGAATGTATTTCTCTTGAACGAGCATCGAACAGAAAAATTGAAGATGGAAATCAAAATGGGGTTGGTCCACCAACCATCCTAGATAAGTCATTTTGTTGCAGAAATTCAACTAACCCCTCCGATAGAGGTCCGTTAATCGAAAAACGCGAATCCGTTGGGGGATGAATCTCACCGAAACGAGCGTCATTCAAAAAAAAGGAGGGATGGAAAACAAAATTTTATCGATCAACTAACCACCCTATAGGCCTATCTATGAGTCATTTCGAAGCAGAATTAAAAACAAAGCCTCGAATAGGGGTCTTGTTCCAGCACCCAGAATTGTGAAAATATCAACTTGTTAAGGGATACGTTTGTCCTACACGAGCGTCACACAAAAAAGGTTGAAGATGGAAAACAAAATGGGGTTGGTTCACCAAATCCCCCCAACATGAGTCATTATGTTGCATGAATACGAACAACCCCTTCAATAGGGGTCCGATTAGCGAAAAACGTGAATCCGTTAGGGGATGAATCTCACCGAAACGAGCGTCATACAAAAAAAGTTGGGGGTGGAAAACAAAATAGGGTTGTTCCAAAAACCACCTCATATGAGTCGTTTGGTTGCAGAAATTCAAACAACCCCTCCAATATGGGTCCGGTAATCGAAAAACGCGAATCCGTTAGGGGATGATTCTCACCCAAACGAGCGTCATACAAAAAAAGGTTAGGTGTGAAAAACAAAATGTTACCGATCAACTGACCATTCCATATGGGCCATTTTGTCACAGAAATTCAAACAAACCCTCAAATAGGGGTCTGATTCCAGCCAGCACCCAGAATTGTGAAAATATCAACCTGCTAAGGGATGAATTTCTCCTAAACGAGCGTCATACAAGAAAAGTTGGGTGGAAAACAAAATAGGGTTGTTCCAAAAACCACCCCATATGAGTCGTTTGGTTGCAGAAATCCCAACAACCCCTCCAATATGGGTCAGGTAATCGAAAAACGCGAATCCGCTAGGGGATGAATCTCACCCAAACGAGCGTCATACAATAAAAGTTAGGGGTGGAAAACAAAATTGTATTGATTAACTAACTACCCTATATGGGTCATTTTGTGCAGAAATTCAAATAACCCCTCAAATAGGGGTCTGGTTCCAGCACCCAAAATTGTGAAAATATCAGCCTGTTGAGGGATGAATTTCTTCCAAACAAGCATCATACAAAAAAAGTTTGAGGTGGAAAACAGAATGGGGTTGTTTCACCAACCACCCCATATGAGTCATTATGTTGCAGAAATTCCAACAACCCGTCCAATAGGGGTGCGGTAATCGAAAAACGCGAAACCGTTAGGGGATGAATCTCACCCAAACGAGTGGCATACAAAAAAAGTTAGGGGTCAAAAATGAAATTTCATCGAGCAACTAACCATCTGTATGGGTCATTTTGTTGCAGAAATTCAAACAACCCCTCAAGGAGTCTGATTCCAGCATCCAGAATAATTGTGAAAATATCAACCTGTTGAGGGATGAATTTCTCTTAAACGAACGTCATACGAAAAAATTCAGGGGTGGAAAACAAAATAGGGTTGTTCCCCCCCCCCCCACCATATGAGTCATTATGTGGCAGAAATTCAAACAACCCCTCCAACAGGGGTCCGGTTAGCGAAAAACGCGAATCCGTTAGGGGATGAATCTCACCCAAACGAGCGTCATACAAAAAAAGTTAAGGGTGGAAAAGAAAAATGTAATCGATCAAATAATCACCCTGAATGGGTCATTTTGTTGCAGAAATACAAATAACGCCTCAAATAGGGGTCTGGTTCCAGCACCAGATCGGGTGCTGGAATGCAAACCATAATAATAGAAAAAAATATATTCTGTCAAGGGATATAATTGCCTTCGAAAATATCCGGGGGTGGATAATTGATTGATTGTGCATCATTATTCACCCTATATGAGTTCATTCACCCCTTAAAATCATTTTAAAGGCATCTTCTTCTTTTTAGTCTTTTTTGTTTTGTTTTGGCCAACTTGTGATCTAGCTAGATGCCCGATGCATATTTCATACGTTCCGGAGGCATAGTTCATGATGTGCGCCAAAACAGCGCCCAGAAAGTAGCGCCCAGAATCATAGGCAGCGCCCAAACTCAAGGTCTTGTTAGGAGTATAAAGCTAGCTTCGAAAAATACTGAACTGATACCAATTTCAGCAAAATACGCTATTTAATTGATGACATCAACATAATGAGTTGACACTTCCACATCTATTATCCCTATTATCGCAAAGGCCTGATCCATTATTGATGTTACAGGGTAACCCTTCAACAGAATAAAACCCGATTTTAATCTGTTTCTGATGTTGAAAAAAGAGTATATAAACCATATGTATGAACCAAATGAACAGACATGGATTTAATGATGGTAACTTCTTAAATGTTCCATCTCTGTTCTCCAGAAAAGTCCCCTTAACTATGACGTGGTGATTTAAAATTCTATTCACTCAAATGAGGAATTCATTATATTTTTGAAGCTCTCGACATTTTATTATAGGTATGAGTGTGTTCCTGAACACCTCCTGAATTCCGATGCATCGACTGTCTGAATCCTGTTTGAATTCCGGGAAAACTAATATCTGTTCCAGCCCCGTTTTCCGGGGAACCACCCTTCTATGGACAATGGTCATTTTGGGCTCTGGGCGCTGGAATAGGAGAAGTGAATTTTAGGGGGTTGTTTACATTTCTGCGAGGTATTCAATGAGATTTTACTGTTCCCCGATGCCATAACAGTCTGAATCCACCCCTAACTCACATCTGTTCAAGCCCCGTTTTCCGGGAAAATGACATTCTATGAAAAATGGTCAGTGTGGGCTCTGGGCGCTGGACTCTAGAAAGTCAAATTTAGGGGTTGTCTACATTTCTGCACGGTATTCAATAAGATTTTAATGTTCCCCGATGCCTTGACCGTCTGAATCCACCCCTAACTCACATCTGTTCAAGCCCCGTTTTCCGGAAAAGAGACATTCTATGAAAAATGGTCATTTTGGGCTGTGACCGCTGGAATTTGAAAAGTGAATTTTAGGGGATTGTTTACATTTCTGCACGGTATTCGATGAGAATTTACTGTTCCCCGATGCCTTGACTGTCTGAATTCACCCCTAACTCATATCTGTTACATGTTAGTTTTCCGGGAAAAAGACATTCTATGAAAAAAGGTCGTTTTGGGCTTTGGGCGCTGGACTTTGAAAAGTGAATTTTAGGGGGTTGTTTACATTTCTGCACGATATTCAAAGGGATTTTACTGTTTCCTGATGCCTCGACTGTCAGAATCCACCCCTAACTCATATCTGTTCCAGCCCCGTTTTCCGGGAAAAAGACATTCTATGAAAAATGGTCATTTTGAGCTCGGGGCGCTGGAATTTGGAAAGTTAAATTTAGAGGTTGTCTACATTTCTGCACGGTATTCAATAAGATTGTACTGTTCCCCAATGCTTTAAATGTCAGAATCCACCACTAACTCATATCTGTTTCG
This sequence comes from Brachyptera risi, assembly GCA_964007535.1. NCBI lineage: Eukaryota > Metazoa > Arthropoda > Insecta > Plecoptera > Taeniopterygidae > Brachyptera > Brachyptera risi. The sequence goes on from CAXFZR010000050.1 coordinate 348,171, forward strand.
ACCCAGTTTTCCGGGAAAAAGACATTCCATGAAAATTGGTCATATTTGGCTTTGGGCGCTGGAATTTAAAAGTGGATATTAGGGGGTTGTTTACATTTCTGAACGGTATTCAATGGAATTTTGCTGCTCCTTGATGCCTCGACTGTCTGAATCCCTCTCGAACTCCATCTGTTCCAGCCCCGTTTTCCGGGAAAAAGACATTCTATGAAGAAAGGTCATTTTGAGCTCTGGGCGCTGGAATTTAGAAAGTTGAATTTGGGGGCCTTTTTACATTTCTGCACGGTATTCAATGAGATTTTACTGTTCTCCGATGCCTTGACTGTCTGAATTCACCCCTAACTCATATCTGTTCCGTGTTAGTTTCCCGGGAAAAAGACATTCTACGAAAAATGTTTATTTTGGGCTTCGGGCGCTGGAATTTGGAAAGTGAATTTTAGGGGGTCGTTCACAATTCTGCTCGGTATCCAATGAGTATTGAAAAAAACCCCTCAAAATCCACTTTCCAAATTCCAGCGCCCAAAGACCAAAATGACCATTTTTCGTTAATGTCTTTTTCCCGGAAAACTAACATGGAACAGATATGAGTTAGGGGTGGATTCAGACAGTCTATGCTTCGGGGAACAGTAACATCGCATTGAATACCGTGCAGAAATGTAGACAATCCCTAAATTCAACTCTCTAAATTCCAGCGCCCAGAGCTCAAAATGAACATTTTTCATAGAATGTCTTTTTCGCGGAAAACAGGGCTGGAACAGATATAAGTTAGGGGAGGATTCAGACAGTCTATGCTTCGGGGAACAGTAACATCGCATTGAATACCGTGCAGAAATGTAGACAATCCCTAAATTCAACTCTCTAAATTCCAGCGCCCAGAGCTCAAAATGAACATTTTTCATAGAATGTCTTTTTCCCGGAAAACTAACATGGAACAGATATGAGTTGAGGGAAGATTCAGACGGTCAAGGCATCGGGGAACAGTAAAATCTCATTGAATACAGTGCAGAAATGTAAACAGACCCCTAAAATTCACTTTTCAAATTCCAGCGCCCAAAGCCAAATATGACCAATTTTCATAGAATGTCTTTTTTCCGGAAAACGAGGCTGGAACAGATATGAGTTGGGGGTGGATTCAGACAGTCAAGGCATCGGGGAACAATAAAATCGCATTGAATACCGTGCAGAAATGTGAACGACCCCCTAAAATTCAGTTTCCAAATTCCAAAGCCCAAAGCCCAGAATGACCATTTTCCGTAGAATGTCTTTTTCCCGGAAAACTAACATGGAACAGATATGGGTTAGGGGTGAATTCAGACAGTCAAGGCATCGGAGAACAGTAGAATCTCATTGAATACCGTGCAGAAATGTAGACAACCCCTAAATTCAACTTTCTAAATTCCAGCGCCCAGAGCTCAAAATGACCATTTTTCATAGAATGTCTTTTTCCCGGAAAACTGGGCTGGAACAGATATGAGTTAGGAGTGGATTCAGACTGTCAAGGCTTCGGGAAACAGTAAAATCTCATTGAACACCGTGCAGAAATGTAAACAACCCCCTAAAATTCACTTTTCAAATTCCAGCGCCCAAAGCCCAAAATGATCACTTTTCATAGAATGTCTTTCTCCCGGAAAACGGGGCAGGAACAGATATGAGTTAGGGGTGGATTCAGACATTCAAGGCTCCGGGAAACAGTAAAATCTCATTAAATACCGTGCAGAAATGTAAACAACCCCCTAAAATTCACTTTTCAAATTCCAGCGCCCAAAGCCCAAAATTACCATTCTTCATAGAATGTCTTTTTTCCAGGAAAACGGGGCTGGAACAGATATGAGTTAGGGGTGTATTCAGACGGTCGAGGCATCGGGGAACAGTAAATTCCCATTGAATATCGTGCAGAAATGTAGACAACCCCTAAATTTAACTTTCTAAATTCCTAGCGCCCAGAGCTCAAAATGACCATTTTTCATAGAATGTCTTTTTCCCGGAAAACGGGGCGGGAACAGATATGAGTTAGGGGTGGATTCAGACAGTCAAGGCATCGGGGAACAGTAGATTCCCATTGAATACCGTGCAGAAATGTAAACAACCCCCTAAAATTCACTTTTCAAATTCCAGAGCCTAAAGCTTAAAATGACCATTTTTCATAGAATGTATTTTTCTCGGAAAACGGGAGTTAAGGGTGGATTCAGACAGTCAAGGCATCGGGGAACATTCCCAGGTTTCATTTTCATCAAGGGGTAGTTTTAACGGGGTAAATAAACCTCTAGCTTCTCTTTTGTTCTCATCGTTGGCTGTCCTTACATATCCGTTTTACGATGCTCACTTCGTATAGTTCGGGCGCTAGATTTTGGTCGGAAAGTATTTAGAAATATATTTGATTGAACTGCTCTTCAAATTTATTTAAATCATTTCATCGGAACACACTTGAACGACAGATATAGGGCTAGGCCTACATGTATTCTTTGCGTCAACTGTGAAAACCTAAGCAAACATTCACGCTTATCGTTTAGACCCACTGTCTCTCATGGCTCTGGTATTATGTCATGGGTGCAATTGCGGAGGAATGTTAGGCGTGTACATGAAAGAGTGGCTAAACAAAATACATAGGGATGATTTGGTGCATCAAGATGCACCGTTGAGCGGTGCAAGATTTTGTGCAAGGTTCAGATTGCCAATAAACCTTGCGCGGAACTTTGTACAGGATTTGAACAAATTTAAGGGACCTCCAAAGAGGGCCTCATCATTATCGAATAGGCCTACCGTAAAAGTAACACAATTTATATCAGTATTGACAGATAGGCCACAGACATTGGATTTGATGTGTTATAACTTGACCTAACACTACACACTCAAAGCTAAGCTAGGCCCTATTCTATTGTCTCGAACCAATCATGGGCTAGAAAGGCTAGGTTGGTTTTTGGAGGTTTGTCATGAAAATTATAAAAGTAGTTTCACTGCCGCTTGTCTTAGAGTCATGGCATAATGGTAAATACCGGGCCAATTTATCGACCGATTCAGATGTTGAGGTCATGTTAGGTTGTTATAGGCCTTGGACCTAGATGATGGTTTGAGCGTTCGACACAAACCTTACCCTACCTAATCATGACCGCCATTGAAAAGTACAAAATCTTGAAAGCCTATAAAACATTACCCTATCCTTCAGGCCTACCTCTCACCATAGAGTAATGATAATGAGTACCATAGAGGAATAGATTAAAGGCTGTGGATAATCGTACAGTCAGCCATATCAATACACGTAAATAGATTGTACGGTCAGCGTTGTCATTGGTTGTTTGTGTTAGTGACGTAGGATTCGTTCGGGAGGATAGTCTAGTTGTCATTTTCATTTCTAGAGTGCCCCAGACACCAGTTACCAATAAACGAACATGATATGTAAGCTCCGTTCCGCCTGCCGGCGGTATTCGCGAGGATTAAACCCAACCCAATAACCTCACTTACTGTCCGCAACCCGACTTTGTCCACATAATGGCGTTCTTCACTGCACAATGTTCTCACTCGTGGCGCTAGTGCGCCATAGCCCTGCACGGTCGACTTTTCAGCTGTTACAGTATTGTTATTGTGTTGTGTACAAAATTACATCTCGGTTTACATATCTCCGATCTTGGAAATCTCAACGGCATTCAATAGTGCTACGTTAGTGTTGTAAAATTTACCGTTAGTGCCGCTTTAGTTTCGCCGTCACGATGAATTCAATTTTCAGAACCAGCCCCTCATATCTCTGATCTTGAAAATTTCAACAGTATACGTTGATGCTACGTTAGTGCCCGTTAGTGCCGTGGAAAAATCTTAAGTACCGCTTCGGTTTCACCCTTACGATGCGTTGTCAATGTGAGGGGCCAACTTCACGCCAGCCCCTCACATATCTCCGACCTAGAAAATTCCAACGGCATTTGTTAGTGGTGCGTTAGTGCCCGTTAGTGCCGTGGAAAAAATTGTTAATACCTCTTCGGTTTTGCTGCTTCGACGCGTTGTCAATGTGAGGGGCCAACTTCACGCCAGCCCCTCACATATCTCCGATCTTGAAAATTCCAACGGCATTCGTTGGTGTTGTGTTAGTGCTCGTTAGTGCCGTAAACTTTTTTCGTTAGTGCCGCTCTGGTTTCGACGTTATAACGAGTTGTCCATGTTAGGGGCTGGTGTGAAGATTTGGCCCCTCACATGGACAACGCGTTATTTGGCGAAACCAAAGTGGCCGTGACGAAATTCTTCTAACGAATGCCGTTGGAGTTTTCATGATCAGAGATATGTGAGGGGCTGGCGAAACCAAAGCGGCACTAGCGAAAATGTTCTAACGAATGCCGTTGGAATTTCCAAGATCGGAGATAAATGTGAGGGGCTGGCGTGAAGTTGGCTCCTCACATTGACAACGCGTCGTAGCGGCGAAACTGAAGCGGTACCAACAATTCTCTCACGGCACTAACGTATACTGTTAGAATTGTCAAGATCTGAGATATGTGAGGCGCTGGTTCTGAAAATTGAATTCGTCATGACGGTGAAACTAAAGCGGCACTAACGAAAAAATGTACGGCACTAACGAGCACTAATGAATGCCGTTGAAATTTCCAAGATCGGAGATATGTGAGGGGCTGGCGTGAAGTTGGCCCCTCACATGGACGACGCGCTATAACGGCAAAACCAAAGCGGCACCAACGAAAATGTTTACAGCACTAACGTTTACCATTGGAATTTCGGAGACATGTGAGGGGCTGGTTCTGAAAATTGAATTCGTCATTATGGCGAAACTAAAGCTGCACTAAGAGAAAATGTTACGGCACTAAGGGGCACTAACCAATGGTGAAATAATATTTCCATATTCTGACATGTGACCGTACACGTGTGACAACTTCACAGACGTAGTCAACCATACATATATCACTCGATAACATGGCTCATAAGCAGACAGTTACAAAACTAGGGCAGTCCGCTGCTAGCGCACTCTGTCCGGAGCTTTGCGTGAAGAAGCCAATTGACCATGTTCCTTCATATATAAACTCTAGAGTAACCAATTCAAAAAAATGAAAAAATCAGTCACAGGCGGTATTCGATCACAGTTCCCTGGCTTGGGAGTCAGCTGTGCTAACCCATGAGCTACAGAAGTCACGTTGAGAGAGCGTTATTTTGGCCATTTATAGTCATGGACCGAAACATCGCGGTCATGATATCACTGACCGTATTATTTATTTTCACTTAATCATACAGTTGACCGTACGAATATAGGCCTACACTCCGTAGATTGAAACTCCATTACTGTATGCCCATACCTCATTACCATCACATTACCCACCGATAAGTTGTGATAAGTTATAATAATTTTTTATTTACGTGGAAAACCAGCGATTCTATCAACGCGCAAGAAATAACCTACGCCACAACAAAAAGTGGGCGTGGCCAAAGCAGTTTTTCTTTAATTCGGTAATTAGAAAATATACAGGCTATGTGGACAAGTTTTATTACCACGTAGTCGAAAATTGTGAAAATTTTCATAATCCAAGCTCAATAATTTTCAATTTACGTAGAAATTCAGCGATTCTACACGACAAATAGGTTTTTTCGGTCCCTTTTGAATCAAACATATAAGTGTGTTTCCACAGTGTGGTGAACACGCTGAAATTGGAGAAATCAAGCAGATTTTGAAAAATCATCAGAACAAAACGAAGTCATCGGAACCACAAAAATTATTCGGATTGAAAAATCCACGGATTATGTTGAATGGATGATAAAAAAAAATATGATAGAATCTACTGCTACCATAAAAATCCCCATATTCAACAAAATCACATGGCGTAAAATGAAACAGAATAATAGAAAATAGCTCACAAAAAATTGAAATCGACAAGAAGTTCGACAAGCTTTTACGTTAAAAGAGCTTTTCAGTTGATTTCTTTGATTTTTGATTTTCTTGAGATATTTGAGCTACGATACTTGATTTGTTGAATAGGCTTATATTCTCATTTTGTTATGGATGATTTCTTCATAGTGTGCGAAATATATACTACGTAACTATCTGTTTAATTACTGTAATCATTCATATGAATACCATAATTTCACTTCACAAAAATATTATCATTATTATAGCATTGTTTTTTTCGTCAAAGTGTGTCCATGTGACAACCATTGTTTGTTTTGATGAAAAGTTATATGTATTAGTTATGTATTATACTAGGCAAACGCGTTATGAGTTTCCGCGTTGATGGATGAGCTGGAACATATCAACTTATCTTTGGATTGGTTATTATATATATATATATACACCTTGAGATCCAAACCATTACATCACTGCCATCTTATTTTTCATTAATAATTTATATGATAATAAAGAAGGCTTTGGTTTAATCGTTTACGATCAAGTGGTGACACTTGTTGCTTTGATTTAATAGGTATCTTAATAGCTTTGAATAATTAACACAAATAACATTATATATTTTTTTACATCGAAACGGCTGATCCGATTCAAGTGAGAGTTTGGAATAATGTGTATCATTATCAGATTCAAATTCCCTGAGAATTTGAATCCTCTCAGATGAAATATTTTTCACGAATGTTTTCCTCTGGGTTATTCTAATGGGATTTTTGAAAACTTTGGAATGAGTTTTCTCAGAAGTGGTTCAACCGATCACGCCTCAAAACTATACAGCATCAAGTCAGATAGGGGTTCATGTGTGTGCCAAGTTTCAACTGATTTTGAATTTTCGTCTGACCTGTGGAGCGCGAACAAAAAAACAAAAAAAAAAAAAAAAAAAAAAAAAAAACAGGCACTTTTTTTTCGGTATAGTGTAATTGAGTCTTCGCTTCGCTCATCCAATTATGGTATTATAAAGTATGTATATTATATGTTATTAAGTTGTAATATTTCACTACAATCAATTTGTATTCACAAAATTTGAACTCAATATTCTATAACTTTCCTAGGCCTATAGAATGCTCCATTTTCTTATAAACGACCGATTCGAATTTCTCCAAACAGTAGAAGTTGGTAGAAATGTGTAATAGAATAATATCAATTCTAATCAATAACAAAATCAATTACAACAATAATATCGATTTCTATTATAGGAATTCTAATTTCAATCAATGAAGTGAAAAACGATAACATTCTTTCTTATACTTGTTATTCTTATAGGGATTTTACCAATTTTCCCAATTCCTCCCGAGAAAACCGTCAATCCGATTTTGCTGAAAAAATAAGCCCAACCCGTTATGTTATCATCGAAACTTGATACAGAAGTATTGTTCTCAATGTCATGGATGACAGTAGCATCGTTCAGACGGGGCACCACGAGGGCGATCTTTCCACCCCATTTTAATGATTGAAAAAACAATCAACTTTTTGACACAAAGACTTTAATTCTGTTATGACACCAACGTTTGGAGAAAGTTTTGATTGGTTGCACACTCTCTTATCTGTATGCCACGTTCCCAAGTACAAAAGAGAACATAAAAACGAAGCTCGATTTTGTTCGTCAAGTGAAATGAAGTCTTAGTTCAATGGAATAAAAAAATCGACAAGTTTAATCTGTTGGCGGGGCATTCAACAAGCAATAATCAATCAATCAGTATGGTTGAATGTATCATTTAATTTTGTCATGACTCACTTGCAACTCATTGTCACTAATAACTAGGAATAATCAACATAATGAACTATGTGTTTGTTGTAAGAAGAGCGATCTACACACGAAAATATATTTGTCTTATCATGTGACTAAACTGATTCTGAAAGTAGCCTAAATAAATTGGTTGTGTGTAATCTCTGGCCAACGGGCAACCAAATTGACTATTCGCTGGTCGGCAGTAGCCTACACACGAACTGGCAATTAATACTGTGGTTCTGGTATCTATCGACGAAAGGAGGTTCATCTGCAGACAGAGCTTTCACGTTGTTTAATGATCCATCAACGGCCCCCATTATGTTGGGGAACTCGGAAAGGTTGTGATATTCTGCAATATGAAGTGTTTTACCTATATAGGCCTAAGACATACAAATCACAAAATACATTATAAATCTGTACATATTATTCTATATTGGGTTTTAATGACGCACTATACTGATGGCTACAATCTATTGGCGTCAGTGGATGATGAATGAGATGATGGGATGATGAGATGAAAGGTCATTTTATTAGGTGTTTTGGATGGTGGGAAGGAGTCGGTCGTGGCCTGTTGTTAAGGAACCATCCCAGTGGCCTACTGACCTGGACGACAGAGGAAAACCACGAAAAACCCCTGTCAGGATGGTCGACCATAGCGGGAATCGAACCCCGGTCTCCCGAATGACGGTTCAGTGTGTCAACACTCGGCCACGCGTCTCAGTATAAATCTGTACATGTGCCTGTATTCTATTCAATTTATATTGGTTTAACGACGCACTTATTTACTGATGACTGAGATCTATTGGCGTCTGTGCATGACATGAGATGATGAGATGAAAGGTTATTCAGTGTTTTTGGGAAAGTGCGAAGGAGTCGGTCGTAGCCCGTTGTTAAAGAACCATCCCAGTATTGACCTTATGACAGAGGATAACCAAAAAAAACTCTGTCAGGATGGTCCACCATAGGCCTGTACATGTACGGTACTACCGCCCTTGGGTTGCATAACTGATACACCGAAAATATGGTGCATCGAGAAAAACGTAGGCCTACACTGAAAATCCAGTACACCGTAAGCATTATTCCAGATGATGACTGAATAGGAAGGCTACGATATTGCATTTGAATAGTGTGTGACCGGGCCTACCCCCTTCTCCCCAAAATAATAGACTAGCCATCATTCATGAAAATATCGTATTTGCGGTGTTCAAGATTTTCGGTTTAGGTTAGCTCAACTTGACTCTGATATCAGATCCTAGTCTGTGTATGACAGTTTTGTGTACTAGCAACTAATGACCTCGGCAACGTACCTGCTTTAACTCTGGCCACGTATGCCTCATTTTCAAGAGGGAAGGATATGAACTGGGGGGAGAGTTCAACCAATGCATTGCTAATGTCACACAAAACTCGCGAGCAACTGGCTTGTCTTATGCCTGTTACATTGCCCATGACGAACTGGAACGTTCCAGATGCGTAGAATCGCAACGCAGTAAGAACTTGCGTTGCAATAGGCAAGGCATGGGACCTTGCTGTCGGTCTGGTCAAATCGCCTTCCAAAATGTTGCACAGTTCCAAGACGGTATGTCTTGGGGAACCTGTACCGTTTGATCAGATTGTCATCCGACACATTTAATTGATCCAGCCTATCTTTGAATACTCTACCAGCTAACAATGATAGGCCTCTCCTGAAACTCAATGGCCTAGCCTCATCCAGAATTAGGAAACGCCCAGCGTTGAACATTGTAATATAATTAGTAGGATATAGCCTAGGCCTAGTTATATATGCCTAATATAATTAGGTATATATAATTAGGCCTAGTGTTAATGTTTAAGTGGTTATATTAGTTATCATAAGTTATATTTCAGCTAGGTATAGTAGTAGCCTAGTTAGTGGTAGTTATTAGTGGTAATGTCAACGACACAACACAACTGTTTGACAGGTTAGGCTAGACCAAAGGGCTAGACAGACAAGGTGACTGGCGAACAGTGACATTCGCTAGGCCTAGTCGAGAACAAGTCAAAGTGAGGTTAGATGTAGAACCGGAATGATAAAATACGTAAATCAAATTGCGCGGTATTTAGAAATAACCTTGCCGTGTTTTGGTGGCTAGAATTTACATGTTTTCTCAAATTCAGCCATGAAATCATTGTAGAATGATATTCAAAGTCGAGAGGTGATCACTTACTAGGGCCTAGGCTCGCCAGTCTGGACTAGGCCTAGGCGTAGTCTCAAAGTTGAGACAATTTCTTCGGTACTTATCTTCAGAACTAATGAACTATGTGGATCTCAGACACTTGCTAGGGATTGGAGGGACGATCAAATATTTCTTTATAAGTTTGGATTAAGACAAAATATAGTATTATCTCGAAAGAAGGTCGTAACTTTGAGCCGAATCAAAGTTATGACTTTTTGTGAATTTGGGCCCAGAAGATAATATAAACACATCCGTTGTTTATAATGTTACCATGGTTATCAGAGGGCCAAAACCAAAGAGGTTAGTATTTTAACCTCCTTGACCAAAAATGGGGTATAATCAATTTTTTTCGGTTTTTATTTAATTATAAAATATTTAGGCTACGTGGACAAAAGTTATTATCGTAACGCGGTAGATTATAACCAATTACAACCTGGAAGCGCTTAAATTTCTAATTTACGTGGAAAACCAGCGATTCTATTAACGCGCAAAAAATGGTATAAAAGTCCACGCCATTCCAAGGCCTATAGAGTTTTTTTCTTTATTTCGTTGATTTGAAAATATACAGGCTATGTGGACAAGTTTCATTGCTACGTAGTCGAAGAGTGTAAAAAAATGCATAATCCAAGCTCGATAATTTTTGATATACGTAGAAATTCAGCGATTCTACGCGACGAATAGGTTTTTTCAGTCCCTTTTGAATCAAACGTATAAGTGTGTTTCCACAGTGTGGTGAACACGCTAAAAATGGATAAAACTCTTGTTCTGATTGCTGAAGCAAAAGCGGCCAAATACCTGAAATAATAACATACCAAAACACATTCATGAAAAAATATAGGCCTAGATCAATACAAGGTATTCAAATGAAGATTCATTTACACGCATTAAATAACCAACTGATTGATATTTATTCCCTTCACAAATAATGAATGATATAATTTTAAGCCTATAGATTATTGAAGAAAAAATGTACGGCAGTGCACTGTGGTGTGTTGCTCTTCGTGTTGCTCTTCTTTCTGGAAATTGGTAGCAGCAGTCAAGGTTCATTTGCATACACAGAATCTCCTAAAAAACACAAACAATGTTATAAACTATTCAAAACTGGAATTGAAATGGTATTTCAGTAGGCCTACTGAAATTGAATTGAACTAATATTAAATTCAACTGGACCTCGATTAAATTGAATAAAATGTGATAATATTCGGCCCATTACTTTCAAATCTATCAACCGGTAGTTAATGTGAATATTTATTCAAACACAAACGAATTGTCAACTTGAATACACACAATCGACCATTCTGTCCAAGGTCTTTGTTTTACGCTCGGACGTAGGAATTACGTAATTCCATGACTCCTTAGGCCTACTATTGGACTATGATCAATTTCTTCCTCTTCTCTGATGAGACTTGATGGAATATTGTGAATATTTGACAGTATAAGAAAACTAGATAATATTAAATATTGATAATATTGATGATTTTTTTATTCCTCAAAAGACCGGTTACTACATGTAATTTAATTTGCTCCCCTACAACATATTCTCACTGGATGCTCAAATACTTTTGAGAATTCTGTAGGCCTATGAAGTGTGATTTGATGTGTAATAAAATAAAAATAAGCATTGAAATTATTGTGTGTGGCTATTTGTACCCTCGTAGCTGTTGGTGGGGTTGTTCAACAGAATCAAAATGAAATAAATAAATAGGGGGCGTGTCAGTGAATTTAGTGCCACAAGAATATTCTACAGTCCGTATTCTTGAGCCGGTATAGTTTTACGGTACCTTATAGTAGACCGTTGCTAGCATATTGTTGACTTTTACTGGTATATCATTTATGAGCCATGCGGGCATGCCAGTAGTAAGGTCTACTGCAGTTGAGAGAATCGCCTACCGGTATTGATAACGTTACTACATGAATTCCTGTTATATTTAGTGTAATATTAATATTATTAGTGGTGATTATTATCCACAGTAAAAATAGAATTAAGAAAATAGATATTATCAATTTATCTTATATTTCATGAGGAATAAAACTATTTCATTTTACAGTGTATATTCCAGATAACTGAAATTAGTCCATAATTTCAAAATGTGGATTCTTGTCACTAGGCCCTATGATTATTTTTTTATTAAAATTGATATTTTCATCATTATTATCAAAATGTACGCGCGTAAGTGTTCAGACTTGATTTACTTATTTGTAATTTGTTTTTCTTATGTATAAAATGTTAGTAGACCTGCAGACAAGTCAACTTTTTGTGACTTTGCGGGTCTACGAAATTGTACTGAAATCTTTGTGAGAACACGAATAAAAAAATGAAAAAAAAAATTCAATGTCAAGAGTAGGCTTACAAAAACCTTTGTCTCTACTCATACGTCTGTGGCAAGTTGTCTCGGATGTCATCCACGGGAGTCTGTCATTCCATGAAGAAATGATCAACGCAACCTCAATCGCCCTCCCAACTCATGCTCTTCCGTGCTGTTCGCGGCAAAGCGTTCAAACGAATCCAAGCTTCCATCTGTATATGTAGATACAATGAATATTGATGAATATTTTAATATTTAATCTGACAGAGATTAATTAAGTAATGAGCTCAAGGTCGACACTACACAATTCACGATTCCTCTCTTACACCACAGTTTTGTTTGTTCAAGTAGGCTAGGTCTTGGCATTGAATTTGTAACCTTACATAATCAATGGTCTCGGGCAAGATGAATCGAGAACTAGGCCCAGCCCCTATGTTTATACAATATTTATGGTCTAGGCCTACATGTATGTAACTCCAAATGAGGTACTTCTGGCTGTGAAAATATAGGGTGTGCCTAGGTCATATATTAACTAGGTCCGAGTCTAGTTATTCATTGTCTCAGGTAGCCTATAAGCATTTAGTTGGAATGGTAGTAGTAGTAGTAGTGTTTATTCCTTTAACCCTCTTTCGAGGAAATCACAACCTACAAGGGTATGGGCCCAAGTCCGGGCCTAGGCCTATAACCTCTAAACATAGAATTTATAATAGACTTCCGTCCCACATCAAGGACTCGAGATGTAGAAAGCAGTTCAAAAATGAGACCATTGAATTCTTACATACAAACAAGTTTTATTGTATGGAGGACTATTTTAATTCTCAATCATGTTTAATTCATTGACACATAAGCTATTACATTCTATCCTATTATTTATATTTATGTATTATTATTATAATTTTATTTTCTAATATCTCTGACAATGTTTATACAATTTTAATATTGTTCTTTAATAAGAAACGGCAATAAATACAAATACAAATACAAAAAAATACATTAAATCAACTGTGAAAAATCATCAAATTCAATCTCTCGACTTATGCTTGCCTGATTGCAATTGTCAAAAAATACGACTAAACAGAACGTAAATTCATTTCTTACCTCAAAATTGAAAAATACAATCCCAATGTCGAAAGTGCCATCTGTCATCACACGGTTTTGAAGACATCTCAAAGACAAAGCTGAACGAAGGTAGCTCATAACTCGAGCGTTCGATGAGTTCGATTATGGCAAAAAGCAGTCAAAATTCAATACCAACTTCTAAATGTTATTGGTTTTGTAAGGTTGTCGGAAATCGGTCACTTGTAAAACGCCCACGAAAGTGGCCGATAGAGTTATCCAGCAGAAAGGTGTCTGGAGGATTTGTCGGCAAATTGTGCATCGGCCCTAACACGCTTATATGAATGGACTTTAGGCCATTTGTTCATGCTTTGAAAATAATATGCATGTTGACTATCAACACCATTTGTGGTACACTATACATACATACAAACTATACATACAAATACACTATACATACAAATATTGCTTTCGCATTTTTTTTTTAGGTTTCTGTACACAATGCAAGGTTGTACAAGGTTTTATTTCTCTAGAAGTAATATATATATATATATATATATATATATATATATATATATATATATATAAATATATATATATATATATATATATATATATATATATATATATATATATATATATATATATATATATTGAAGGCTTTCTGCCAACATAAGCATTTTAACCATCCTCCTTGGTCTAGACTCTAGAGGTAGCGCATCTGCTTCTGGTTCCAAGGCCGCATGTTCAAATCCTGAGTAAAGTGTGTTTTATTTTTAAATGTTCTTTCATCTATCATCAGCTCACTGTTTTTCATCTCCCGCTCATTTGTACCCTCCATAACCTAGCTAGTAGTGGGTCGTTAAGTATAACATAGAAAAATAAGCATTTAATAAAAGTATTAGATTATTACGCCTATAAGTAAAATATCAAAGGTGGGCCCACTCTACTCTGTTGATGAGAAAAGTTAATTCAGGATTCTATGTCAATAGAAGAAATCTTGTAACGATTTTTTGTAAATAGAAGCAATGTATTTAAGATTTCTGTCAAAAGAAACAATCAATTTAGGAATTTATTTTTACAGAAGAATCATTTAAGGTTTTCTGTCGATAGAAACAATCAATTTAAGGTTCAATTTTCTATATGAGGGCGTCCAAGGGTGAGCTCGCTCACCCTTGTTATTTTAACGTGGAAGGGTTAAACCACGGACAATAAAACTGAACAATTACGTAGTCAATGGCAATCAATTTAAATTAAATGTCACTCAACGAATGTTTGTTGTAAGCATGCACACGAGAAGTAATATTAAGAAAACAAAAACACAACGAATGTTTGTTGGTTCACCTAAATATAATATTGCAACCACGATTGTTTGTAGGTTGACACATGTAACAATAACACACGAGTGGGAATAAGAATTGTTTGTCAGTTATTAATGGTATAAGTATAGGCCTATCGCATAGATTGTTTGTGGGTTGAGATAGAGAACAATTACACACGAAAAGCAAGAATAAAAGAAAAAATGTTTTGGTATAATTAATTACCGTAACTACGATTGTTTGTACGTTGATACATATAACAATAAACAATTCGTGAATCAACTAATGTTGGTTGCACACAGAAATACGGTGAGAATAGAAGACTAAAACAAGGAATGTTTGTTGGTTGTTTCCCAAAACTCAACTACAATTAGCCACAAGGAACGGTAGCATCTTACGAAAATAAATACTACGTAGGCTAGTTAAGAGTTGTTCAGCAAAGGCTTCATTGAAAGGTACCTCAATGATAAGATTCTCATCAGAAAGTTTCGAGTATAAAAGAAAGTCACACACATCAAGGCCGCTTAGGAGCATGCCTAGCTGCACTCGTCCATAGTACTTATGTTCAATCTTTAACTCCACCTTATCACCTGTAACTATGACGCAACTTAACTTACTCGCCATCTCTAAACCACTCGAGGACTTTCCCTCCATCAAACACTTCATTTCAATTAAGCGTCCTGCTGCGCCAACAATGCCGTCCGGACTATATCCCATCCAAGGAACATTGGGATTTACGATAATGCCTAGCTTTGTCACGTGATTGTTAGTTTGACGTTCGTAAGCACTAACGGCAATGGGCTCATTTACTAAACCATACGTCGTATGGCTATTCCCTTTGAAAGTGCTGAATAATATGGAATTCAGTTTTGCCTCCCAATTCCTCTCGATCTTGCTTGGTTTGCTATAAGTGTAGAGTTCAAAGCAACGGCTCCCAGTGATCCTTGTCTTACGTAAGGAATGCCAGAGATCCCCAACTTGGCCCGTTGTGTTGTAGCACATATCCATTGCCTCACTGGAGTTTATAAGGACACGATCTCTATAAAACTTCGCCTTGACTGGTGAGAGGCTTGCCACCTGGATACTGTCGATTTCTGCTGATCGTTGTACCGTTGCACGCCTAGACAATATGCAGCCTGAAGCAAAGGCTTTGTCTTCTTCCGAAGGTGTTGGGCTATTCATCAGTGGTAGTCCTGGCTCAATTTCTTCGTCAACGCTAGAAGTTCGTAGCTGCTGTGTAGCGGAACTTGTAGCGGAGCTTGTAGCTCGTTGGTTTGCCATATGTGTGGCAATGGCCGAGTTTGGTGCGCCTGTCAATTCATTAAAAATAATAATCATTATTGACCTTATCACTAGAAAATGAATTATGGCAAACTAACCCTACATCTGCCACTGAATTTTGAAATGTAGCCTATTGAAATTGAACTACCGGTAATAAAAACTTGACAGAACAATAAAATTTGCATTTTTTAATAATCACTAAAACAGTCATTTCAAACCCACCTTCCAGTGACGTATTGCGCAGCAAATCAAGCATTTCAGGAGTTTTCCTGCGTGGCTGGTATCGTCCACTGTAGGGCATTTGTTTTTTTCCTGTATGGCAGAAATTCCTAGCAGGAACTGCTGCATACATGGCCTTTGCTTGAGCCTTTATTTTGCCCCATTGTTGTGTAATGTCAGTGCAACTCAGGTCCTCATGGTTTTCTTAGAAATTCCTGCAATATATCACACCAAAGTGCTATATGTTGAAACCAAAATGATACTGTACATCTTTTTATTATCATTGCTGTCATATAATAATGGCTATTTTGAAGATGAGATTGTTATTCACCAATAGATTTATTGTAGATAAGAGCAGAGCACAGAACGACCATCAGCTAAATTAAAATCTTGAAATACTAGACTAGGCAAGTACACAATATACTAGAATATACATTTTATCAAATTTGAATGCTGCTTAACGACCCCATCAACAGGTAGGTTATTCGGGGGAATGAGCAGCTGATAATGAAACGGAGAAGTGATAATAAGTGAAAGAACCTTCACAAAAAGCCATGCTTCATGCAAACCGTTCCACGGTTGAGATGCGCTCGAATGGCAGCAGGTATACACACTGTGTAGATTATTTTTTTTATAAATGGCATAATTCATCCATATTTCGTTGAGATGCGCTCGAATGGCAGCAGGTATACACACTGTGTAGATCGTTTTTTTTTTTCATAAATGGCATAATTCATCCATATTTCGTCGAGATACGCTCGAATGGCAGCAGGTATACACACTATGTAAATTATCTTTTTTATATAAAATGGTACAATTCCTCAATATTTTGTTGAGATGCGCTCGAATGGCAGCAGATTACCTTTTTTTCTTGTGGGCAGTGAAGCTTAGTTATATTAATCACCAATAAACTAGACAAATACAATGATTTATTTAACTTGTATCGAAGCCTAGGGCAGGCATATGCCTGCATTGAAAGAGCATGAGGTCTAGGGCCTAGTCTTAGCAGCCTGCTAGGGCTACATTAAACGTTAGGCACGAGACCTAGTAAAGGGTATCAGCGCAATATTAAGGCAATAGAGCTAATAGCAACATAGGCCTGCTCTATTGGAAGCAGGGCTAGGTGCTAGGATAATGACATAAAATGTATGCCTAGGCCTAGGCTAGGCTAGGTTATGTTGCTCACCTGTTTAAGAAAAGAAGCACAGCCGAGATGTGCTTACACTTGTTTGACCCAGCTTTGCAGGAGCAAACAGCATTGTCAATGGCCTTAGTTTCGTTGATAACGACTCTAATTTCATGTGGTTTCCCATCCAGGCATGATGTTTGTAGGCGAAGGCCTAGCAAAGTAATTGAATGGGAATCCTCACATCGACTCAATATGCCACACGCCATTGAATGGATTGAATTGAGAATGGCCGAACCCTCTATATATGGTCGAGTGCACACTCCCATATACTCCATAATATTATGGATTTCTAGCACTGGCAGAGCCATTTTATATAAATAAATCAAATTATCAGTGAAGATACGTAAGAATCACGTGTGTATGGCGTATTCCACTGAATTTCTATCTGCTTTAAGTCAGCCAAATTGGAAATCGACAGTGGCGCCCCTGGATCACTTTTAAACGCGAATATCGAATCTGGGATGCAGTGAATCTTGGCTTATTTCCATATATCTGATTGATGAGCGTAGCGCAGTCTCCATCCCACTCTAATAGGGCTTTGTCTGTGTTTTTTTTTTTGTTCGTTTGTTTGTTTTTTTGTTTCTAAGCACTCCACAGGTCGCGAGGGTTGACTGATCAATATAAAACTTTGTTTTGTACACGCAAACTCATCCAAATTGGAACTGTATAGTTTTTGGAATGAATCGGTCGTACCAATTTTGAGAAAAATCATCTCAGAATTTCTAAGAACCTCATTAGATTTGTGTGGGCGGAAAATGTTGGAAAAAAAATCTCTCCAAACGTTATGAAATTTCTTCTGAATTTGAATACATAGATTTTACACATTTTCACGATCTTGTATGCAATTCCAATCAGCCGTTTCGAAGGAAAACAAGGTTGAGCGAGCTCACCCTTGGACGCCCTCATATAGAAAATTGAACCTTAAAGTGATTGCTTCTATTGACAGAAAACCTTAAATGGATTCTTCTGTACAAAAAAATTCCTAAATTGATTGTTTATTCTGACAGAAATCTTAAATACATTGCTTCTATTTACAAAAAACCGTTACAAGATTTCTTCTATTGACATACTAGATAGATAGATATTCTTATTCATGCATGGGAATTGACATTACAGGCAATTATATGGCGAGTCATTGATATATATATATATATATATATATATATATATATATATATATATATATATATATATATATATATATATATATATATATATATATATATATATATATGTATATATATATATATATATATATATATATATATATATATATATATATATATATATATATATACATATATGTATATATATATATATATATATATATATATATATATATATATATATATATGAATATATATATATATATATATATATATATATATATATATATATATATATATAAATGTATATATATATATATATATATATATATATATATATACATATATATATATATATATATATATATATATATATATATATATATATATATATATATATATATATATATATATATATATATATCAGAAAAAGAAAAACATACCAAGCATTCCAGACATACAACATACAATGGATTGAATAAAAATACAGACAAACATTATGTACCTGTCTACAAACACATTAGAAATCCCGAACACATAGAATCCTGAATTAACTTTTCTCATCAACAGAGTAGAGTAGGCTCACCTTTGATATTTTACTTATTTTTTTTTTTTTTTTTTTTTTTTTTGAAAGATTATTTATTATCAATTAAACATACACAATTCCACACTATGGCCCACAAAGCCGGATTGGGCTTGTCTGTGGTATAATCAGCGAATTTTGAACAGACGTGATACAAAACAATATACATGTGAATAATAATTATATGAACACAGTGTAACAGTGATGGGTTAAGATAAATATAATAAAGGGAAAATAATAGATGGCGATAATGCTGTGAATGTAGGCCTATAATGAATACGTGATTAGAAGTAACCTAGAAATAATAAGTATAATAATAATAACATTTTTTTATTGATTTTACAATCATGTGAGTAGACTACGTTCAAGTAACCATTTTTTAATGCCATTTTTAAGAGTAGAATATTGTTGCAGATCTCGTAAGTTTTGGGGTATTTTATTGAAATTGAAAGGAACAGCATAACACAGACTTCTTTTTCCGTACTTGTCATTAAATAGTGGTAATTTATAATCATTATCTAGTCTGAGTCTAGTATGAAATGGGTGGTCGTTGATGATTTTGAAATTATTATTGAAGTAGAATTTCAGTATGAATCGGTACATAAATGAAATATTCAAAGGAAGGAGGTTGCAACGATGAAATAGTTCGTTCCCTCCTAAATTTATGCCATTATTAGTGGGGGAGTTCGAAATGATTCTAAGCATTCGTCTTTGAAGGTTTATGATAAGCTGCAAATGATAAGGTGAAGCATTGCCCCAAGCTAATATTCCATACGATAATAAGGATTCGGCCACGGCAACGTATACTGTTTTTAGCAAGGAAAAATTCAGACAATTTTTAAGAATATAAAGATTAAAGGCACAAGAACGTAATCTATTACAAATTGTTTCAATGTGAGGTTTCCAAGTGAAATGTTTGTCAATGGTCAAGCCTAAATAAACAACTCTGTCAACACTCTCAATTTTCTGTGTACAATTCATGCAGGTGGAGCCTAAACTAATATTATGGAGACAATCTAATGTATGATACATAATCTCAATTTGTGCGCGACCGTCCTTATTATGCGGGGAACATATGTGAATTAGTTTGGTTTTACTTGAGTTTATGACTAAATCATGATCGTGAGTCCATTTTAATAAATTGTTGAAATCCTTTCGTAAATTTTGCTCGGCAGATTTGATATTTTTATGAGCTGATAATACAACGGTATCGTCAGCATACATATACGTTTGACAGTTAGATACCACATCGGGCATATTATTCACGTAAATGAGGTATAGCAATGGTCCTAAAATAGAACCTTGAGGAACCCCAGTTGTACAGTTCTTCAAAATGCTAAACTCCTCATTAATTTTGACTAAAATTTTCCTATTATCTAGATAACTAATGAACCAATTTAATACGTTGCCTCTAATACCGATATGTTCTAAAGAAGAGATTAATTTTTTATGATTAATGGTGTCGGAAGCTTTCGAAAAGTCTATAAACAACGCAATTATGTGCATGTTGAGATTCAAATTGGAATTGATAAAGTCCGAGAATTGCAGAAGCAGATCCGCTGTACTCTTACCAGCCTGAAACCCGAATTGAAGCTTATTTATAATTCCGAATTGTTTGAGATAACTAGTTAAATTATTGGCTACACAACTTTACATGATTTTCTCAGTAATTGGCAGCAGTGATATTGGTCTGTAATTTGAGTAGTTAAGATGATCTCCTTTTTTATAAATTGGACGCACTACTGAGATTTTCATGTCATCAGGGACCACACCATTAATAACTGATAGGTTTATAAGCTTGACCAAAATTGGACTTAATTCCGTTTTCAGTAGTTTC
Source organism: Brachyptera risi (assembly GCA_964007535.1). Taxonomy (NCBI): domain Eukaryota; kingdom Metazoa; phylum Arthropoda; class Insecta; order Plecoptera; family Taeniopterygidae; genus Brachyptera; species Brachyptera risi. The sequence continues at coordinate 368,863 of CAXFZR010000050.1, forward strand.
ACATCTTTAGCACGTATACCATCATATCCTGGTTGTTTGTCAACATCCAGTTTATCAGTAATACTCTCAATTGTCACAACATTGACAGGTGTGAAGTACATTGATTGAATTACAGAGTCACTTTGATAATCTGTACAAGTTTTTATGATACACTGGTGTTTTAGGAGCTCAATTTCTCGAATGAAGGAGTCTACAAAATTGTTGGCAATTTCTCTGTTAGAATTAGTCTTACCAAGATATTTCGTTATGGTTTCATCAACTGACAGTTGTTTTTTCTTACCTATTATGTAGTTTATTGACTGCCAAGTATCTTTAATGTTATTTTTCGATTTATCAATTATAGTTTTATAATAACAAGTTTTCGCTTTTGCTATTTGCCTATTCACAAAATTTCTGAGGTTTTTATAATCATTCCTGAAAGTTACTTTCAATGTATTGTGGCATTGTTTCCACTTTTTGAATGCAGCATCCCTATCCTTAATCATTTTACCCAAGTCTTCTGACATCCAGTTCTTCATCACCCTTGAATTCCCTACTTTATTGGAAATAGTGAACGAAGATTCATCATAAATTTCCTTGAAGTATATTCAAGTATTATATGATTATATGATATATTATATGAACTATATTATTATATAGGCGTAATAGTCTAATACTTTTATTGAATGCTTATTTTTCTATGTTGCTCAACGACCTCACCAATAGCTAGGTTATGGAGGGTACAATTGAGCGGGAGATGAGAAACAGTGAGCTGATGATGGATGAAAGAACATTCAAGAATAAAACATACTTTACTCAGGATTTGGACATGCGGACCTAGAACCAGAAGCAGATGCGATACCTCTAGAGTCTAGACCAAGGAGGACGGTTTACATGCTTCTGTTGGCAGAAAGCCTCCAATATATATATATATATATATAAATATATATATATATATATATATATATATATATGTATATATATATATATATATATATATATATATATATATTTAAATATATATATAAATATTTATATATATATATATATATATATATATATATATATATATATATATATATAAATATATATATTTATATATATATATATTGCTTCTGGTGGAATAAAAACCTCGTATTACAACCATGCATTGTGTGCAAAAACCTGAAAAAAGTACGAAAGCAATATTTGTATGTATAGTGGTCTCAGTTTTGTGTACCACACATGGTGTTGATAGTCAACATGCATATTATTTTCAAAGCATGAACAAATGGCCTAAAGGCCATTCATATAAGTGTGTTAGGGCCGGTTGCAAGCACAATATGCCGACAAATCCTCCTGACAGCTTTCTGCTGGATAACTCTATCGGCCTGTCAACTTTTGTGCGCGTTTTACAAGTGACCGATTTCCGACAACCTTACAAAACCGATAACATTTAGAAGTTGGTATTGAATTTTGACTGCTATTTGCCATAATCGAACTCATCGAACGCTCGAGTTACGGTAACAGCTACCTTCGTTCAGCTTTGTCTTTGGTATGTCTTTAAATCCGTGTGATGAGAGATGACACTTTCGACATTGGGAATGTATTTTTCGATTTTGAGGTGATAAATGAATTTACGTTCTGTTTAGTCGTATTTTTTGACATTTGGAATGAGGCAAGCATAAGTCTAGAGATTGAATTTGATGATTTTTCACAGTTGATTCAATGTTTAGAGGTTATAGGCCTAGGCCCAGACTTGGGCCAATACCCTTGTGGATCTACCATTCCAACTCAATGCTTATACCTGAGACAATGAATAACTAGACTTGGACCTAGTAAATATATGACCTAGGCCCTACACCCTATATTTCCACAGCCAGAAGTACCTCATTTGGAGTTACACACATGTAGGCCTAGACCATAAATATTGTATAAACATAGGGGCTAGTTCTCGGTTCATCTTGCCCGAGACCTAGCCTACTCGATCAAACATAACTGTGGCGTAAGAGAGGAATCGTGAATTGTGTAGTGTCGACCTTGAGCTCATTACTTAGTCTCTGTCAGATTAATTATTAAAATATTCATCAATATTCATTGTATCCACACATACAGATGGAAGCTTGGATTCGTTTGAACGCTTTTTCGCGAACAACACGGAAGAGCTTGAGTTGGGAGGGCGATTGAGGTGGCGTTGATCATTTCTTCGTGGAATGACGGACTTCTGTGGATGACATCCGAGACAACTTGCCATAGACGTATGAGTAGAGACAAAGGTTCGTAAGCCTACTCTTGACATTGAAATTTTCTTCAAATTTTTTCATTCGTGTTCTCACAATGATTTCAGTACAATTTCGTAGACCCGCAAAGTCACAAAAAGTTCACTCGACTGCGGGTCTACTAACATTTTATACATAAGAAAAACAAATTACGAATAAGTATATCAAGTCTGAACACTTACGCGCGTACATTTTGATAATAATGATGAAAATATAAATTTTAATAAAAAAATAATCATAATGACAAGAATCCACAATTTGAAATTATGAACTATTTTCAGTCATTTGGAATATACACTGTAAAATGAATTAGTTTCATTTCTCATGAAATATTAGATAATTTGATAATTTAAGCATTTTTTAAATTCTATTTTTACTGTGGATATTAATATCCACTATTAATATTAATATTACACTATATATAACAGGAATTCATGTAGTAACGTTATCAATACCGGTAGGCGATTCTCTCAACCGCAGTTGACCTAACTACTGGCATGGCTAATAAATGATATACCAGTAAAAGTCAACAATATTATTATTATTATTAATTTTTATCAAATAACTTAGCATCCAGTTCTTTCTGTGTACATTACCATACAACAACACACAATCACAACATACAGCATTAAAAATAACAGGTAATGAATACATCGAAATACATTTAAAATATGGTTCACACTTCTATTAAATTATTGTCAACTATCTCTTCCTTCTGATCCATTCGATACACTTGATTAAAAAAAAACCACACTTCTTAAATTCCTGATGTTACTAGGTAACTTATCGTATTCTTGCATCCCATTATTAAAAATTGAGCTTGCCCATTTTTCCCCACTGCACTGTCTACGAAAACATTTCCCTTCTGTAGCGTGTCTTGTGCACACATTGTGTTTTTTGTTGACATATTCGATGCGGCTCTGTAGATATGTTGGCATCATGCCTATTTTAATCTTAAATATGAAAACTAGTACTAGTAACAAAATGGATTCTTTCACATTTAACCATTCTATAACATCCAACATTTTTACAATAGGCGTCTCCCTTCTAAATCCTAAAATACAACTCATTGATTTGTTTTGGAGAACTAGAAGTCTTTGAAAATCAGTCGTACAAGCTTGGTAAATCACAGTTGCTCCATATTCGAAATGAGGTCTAATTATGGCATTGTACACCATCATTCTTGTCCAAAGTGAAATTTTTCCTCCGATTCTCCTCATATATCCTACCTTCTTTCCAATTTTCTTAATAATGAAGTCCAGATGTTGTCTGAAATTAAGCTTACAGTCTATTACAATTCCCAAGTATTTAAAATTATCCACCATCTCAATAATTTCCTTATGCATCTGTAAGTTGAAATGTAAGGTTGAATAATCAGTGTTGTGGTATTTACCAGCTCCTATGAAAATTTCCTTCGATTTACTCACATTGAGCTTCAATTTGTTCAACTGTAACCAGTGCTCAATATTAATCAATTCATTATTCATTAGAAAATTTAAATCATCAGCGTCACTTCCACTAATTGAAACCACCATATCATCAGCATACATGTTGAGGAAACTCCTCTCACAGCATAGACGAACATCGTTAATATATATAAGGAACAATAGCGGTCCAAGGACTGAGCCTTGAGGAACTCCATTATAATATTCAATTCGCTCTAGTTCATTTTCAAATTTACCTCTCTGCTTTCTCTCAGTCAGGAAATCTTTTATCCATTTCAGAGCCAATTCACTCACACCATACATATATTCTAATTTTTCTAATAATCTATTTGAGGGGGTCAGAAGCCAACTGGAATGAGTGACATTCGAAAATAAATGAGTTAGGTCCTGTTCATCATAGCTTATAGACTTGTGTTTTGGAGGCCGAACGGAATAAGTGCTGCTTTCGAATGGATCAGGTGTCGCCACCATCTTCAAACTGCACTTATACCCTTTGGCCGCTAAAGACTAGTATATTAGCCATGATGAACAATACCTTCCGCATTTACTCTCTAATGTCACTTATTCCAGTTGGCTTCTGACCCCCTCATTCATATCAACAGTCTCAAAAGCTCTGCGTAGGTCTAAAAAAACAGCAATGGTCGATTTCTTATTGTCCATCTCTTCGAGCCATTTGCTCAGTATATTTTGTATGGCAGTCTCACATGAATACATTGCTCTGAAGCCAGACTGGTTTTCACTGATTAGATTATTACTTTTGAAATAATGATAAAGTTGACCATGTACAATTAGTTCAATCAGTTTATCCAATATAGAGAGCATGTTAATAGGCCTGAAATCACATATTTTGTTGGATCCTACAATTTTTCCCACCGGCTGAATGATTGATTCCTTCAAAATCTTTGGAAAAGATCCTGTCCTAAATGAAACGTTGATTAGTTCAAGTAGTTTATATTTCATGATTCTATATGCATCTTTGAATATCTGATAATTGATTCCATCCATAGATCCTTTCTTGTTTTTTAATCTACACACCGCTGTATCTAAATCCTTTCCTGTTATCTCATTATATACTGATAGTCTACATGTTTCATTTCGTTCGTACATGTGCAAATTTACTGAGTTTTTAGCTATCACATTTTTTATCGCGTCAATATCAATTTCTAAAATACTTTTCATAATATCTTCAATACTTTCAACACAATAATTATTAAATACGGTTGCAATGAACTCACTTTCACAATGCATAATCTCATGTACAGCTTCTATTTCTGATGGAGTATTTATCTTTTCGCCAATATTTGTAAATTCTTTCAATGTTTTCCATAGTCGTACTGTATCATTTTTTACGTTATCAATTTTTCTCTCATAATAATCTCTTTCATTTTTTCTGATCAAAGCTTTGACTAGATTTCTCTCCACCTTATATTCTTCCCATGGCTCAGTAGTGTTGAGCATTTTTGCTCTTTTGTAGCATGAATCTCTCATTTTTATACGCCTCTGTACTTCACCCGTAAACCAGGGTTTTCTTGTTTCCTTTTCATTCCCTTTTTTCACAGCTACATTTTTATTTTTAAATTTAATAATATTACCAATCATTTGTTCAGTCTGAGTATTCAAATTGCCACCTAGGCCTACATTCCAAGTGCAACAAGTGATATCAAATTGGAAACTGTTTTTATCATATTTAGACCAATCAAAAATTACTTTCATTTCTGTGGGAGGATATTCATGTCTGTCTCTACTCCTATCACTAGATTTAACTAAGGTATCATTTTTCTGTACAATATTAATATCAAGCATCTCATGATCTGAAATATCATTTGAACGTCCACTTCCACGTTAATGCCATTCTCATTATTGGTAATGACTAAGTCAATAATTGTACTATATTTAGAAGTTTTCCTAGTATGTTCATTGACCATTTGCTTCAGACCATGAGTCTCAATTATATTCTTTAGCCTTTCAGCATCTGCCCCAGCCCAGTTTATATTGAAATCCCCTAAATACAGTACCGTATAATAATCATCCCCTTCCGCTTCTAATACTTCATCCAGGTAATTAGGAAATTATCCCTGATCTCCATTTGGTGAACGATATATCACATTAATCCTACATTTCATATTTTTCATCCTTCCTTCTATTCCCAAAATCCAGTAATTTCCTTGGCATTTTACATTTCTGATTACTCTATACTTGATACTATTATCTATATACAATACGACTCCTCCAGTGTGTCTACTTTTCAGAATTGCATCTTACCATGCTATATCCTAATATATTAATTCCTTTATCAAAAATATTTTCCGTTACATGAGTTTCCGAAATACCTACAATTTTAGGTTTTATTTTTCTGACGAAGTTTTCAATTTCACCAACATTTTTAATCAAACTCTGTGCATTCATATGTAGAATATCTTTACTGTTAGTATTTCTAAGGCCATCATACTTTGATTGCTAGTCAACTCTATTCAGTCTATTCTCCTTTATGCGAATATAGCAAGGACACTGTCTATCACTAGCTGCGTGACTACTGTCTATTTCAAGCCCGTATATTGTATTATACTTAATACAGTTATTGCACCAATAATGGTTACTCTCACACTTGTCTGATGCATGATATTCTGCACAATAGCTGCAAACAACTTTACTACGGCAATCCCTGGCATAGTGTCCATACGATGTGCAGTTGTAGCACCTCTCAATATGTATATGCTCACGTAGTGAACAGCAGTTCCATCCTATAAAAACTCTCTGACTTTTTAACAACACTTCTTTGGACTTTGGGTCTACTTCAATCACTATGTTTGATAAACCAGCTCTGTTGGCATAACTTTTACGAATTAACTTTACAACTGGTGACTCGCTGTCACTACTCAGTCTGCTGGTCTCAATCATGTCGCTTATTAGCTTCTCATCATTATTTACATAGTCAGCTAAGTCCACATCAAAAACTTTCAACTTGGTATAACTTGCTGCACTGGGTAACTCCACATAGTAGTTATCACCTAATAATTCTTCCACACGGTGTCTTTTTATTTTCACTGAGTTGTCTGTTTGGCACGAAATGATCAGGCCTCCATCCGCAATCGGCTTCACTGAGTTGATTTCTACTTGTAGTGATGCCGGATCTATTACCTTCTTAACTTCATCTCTGGTAACCTTGCTATTTTGAGTTTTATTCTTTGGCTTTATTTTCATAACTCTGCTGTTTGATGACTTTGCCTTGCCTCCAAGATAATTAGCTGGTGATACATTGTTGATACTGGGTCGCGGACTTGCTTGTGATGCAACTCTCTGTGCATATGATACATTGTTGATACTGGGTCGCGTACTTGCTTGTGATGCAACTCTCTGTGCATATGATACATTGTTGATACTGGGTCGCGTACTTGCTTGTGATGCAACTCTCTGTGCATATGATACATTGTTGATACTGGGTCGCGTACTTGCTTGTGATGCAACTCTCTGTGCATATGATACATTGTTGATACTGGGTCGCGTACTTGCTTGTGATGCAACTCTCTGTGCATATGATACATTGTTGATGCTGGGTCGCGTACTTGCTTGTGATGCAACTCTCTGTGCATATGATACATTGTTGATACTGGGTCGCGTACTTGCTCGTGATGCAACTCTCTGTGCATATGATACATTGTTGATACTGGGTCGCGTACTTGCTTGTGATGCAACTCTCTGTGCATATGATACATTGTTGATGCTGGGTCGCGGACTTGCTTGTGATGCAACTTTCTGTGCATATGATACATTGTTGATACTGGGTCGCGGACTTGCTTGTGACGCAACTCTCTGTGCATATGATACATTGTTGATACTGGGTCGCGGACTTGCTTGTGATGCAACTTTCTGTGCATATGATACATTGTTGATACTGGGTCGCGGACTTGCTTGTGACGCAACTCTCTGTGCATATGATACATTGTTGATACTGGGTCGCGTACTTGCTTGTGATGCAACTCTCTGTGCATATGATACATTGTTGATGCTGGGTCGCGTACTTGCTTGTGATGCAACTCTCTGTGCATATGATACATTGTTGATGCTGAGTCGCGTACTTGCTTGTGATGCAACTCTCTGTGCATATGATACATTGTTGATACTGGGTCGCGTACTTGCTTGTGATGCAACTCTCTGTGCATATGATACATTGTTGATGCTAGTCGCGTACTTGCTTGTGATGCAACTCTCTGTGCATATGATACATTGTTGATACTGGGTCGCGTACTTGCTTGTGATGCAACTCTCTGTGCATATGATACATTGTTGATACTGGGTCGCGTACTTGCTTGTGATGCAACTCTCTGTGCATATGATACATTGTTGATGCTGGGTCGCGTACTTGCTTGTGATGCAACTCTCTGTGCATATGATACATTGTTGATACTGGGTCGCGTACTTGCTTGTGATGCAACTCTCTGTGCATTTGATACATTTCTGATGCTGGGTCGCGTACTTGCTTGTGATGCAACTCTCTGTGCATATGATACATTGTTGATACTGGGTCGCGTACTTGCTTGTGATGCAACTCTCTGTGCATATGATACATTGTTGATGCTGGGTCGCGTACTTGCTTGTGACGCAACTCTCTGTGCATATGATACATTGTTGATGCTGGGTCGCGTACTTGCTTGTGATGCAACTCTCTGTGCATATGATACATTGTTGACACTGGGTCGCGTACTTGCTTGTGATGCAACTCTCTGTGCATATGATACAATGTTGATGCTGGGTCGCGTACTTGCTTGTGATGCAACTCTCTGTGCATATGATACATTGTTGATGCTGGGTCGCGTACTTGCTTGTGATGCAACTCTCTGTGCATATGATACATTGTTGATGCTGGGTCGCGTACTTGCTTGTGATGCAACTCTCTGTGCATATGATACATTGTTGATACTGGGTCGCGTACTTGCTTGTGATGCAACTCTCTGTGCATATGATACATTGTTGATGCTGGGTCGCGTACTTGCTTGTGATGCAACTCTCTGTGCATCTGATACATTGTTGATGCTGGGTCGCGTACTTGCTTGTGATGCAACTCTCTGTGCATATGATACATTGTTGATGCTGGGTCGCGTACTTGCTTGTGATGCAACTCTCTGTGCATATGATACATTGTTGATGCTGGGTCGCGTACTTGCTTGTGATGCAACTCTCTGTGCATATGATACATTGTTGATGCTGGGTCGCGTACTTGCTTGTGATGCAACTCTCTGTGCATATGATACATTGTTGATGCTGGGTCGCGTACTTGCTTGTGATGCAAATCTCTGTGCATATGATACATTGTTGATGCTGGGTCGCGTACTTGCTTGTGATGCAACTCTCTGTGCATATGATACATTGTTGATGCTGAGTCGCGTACTTGCTTGTGATGCAACTCTCTGTGCATATGATACATTGTTGATGCTGGGTCGCGTACTTGCTTGTGATGCAACTCTCTGTGCATATGATACATTGTTGATGCTGGGTCGCGTACTTGCTTGTGATGCAACTCTCTGTGCATATGATACATTGTTGATGCTGGGTCGCGTACTTGCTTGTGATGCAACTCTCTGTGCATATGATACATTGTTGATGCTGGGTCGCGTACTTGCTTGTGATGCAACTCTCTGTGCATATGATACATTGTTGATGCTGGGTCGCGTACTTGCTTGTGATGCAACACTCTGTGCATATGATACATTGTTGATACTGGGTCGCGTACATGCTTGTGATGCAACTCTCTGTAAATATGATACATTGTTGATACTGGGTCGCGTACTTGCTTGTGATGCAACTCTCTGTGCATATGATACATTGTTGATGCTGGGTCGCATACTTGCTTGTGATGCAACTCTCTGTGCATATGATACATTGTTGATGCTGGGTCGCGTACTTGCTTGTGATGCAACTCTCTGTGCATATGATACAATGTTGATGCTGGGTCGCGTACTTGCTTGTGATGCAACTCTCTGTGCATATGATACATTGTTGATGCTGGGTCGCGTACTTGCTTGTGATGCAACTCTCTGTGCATATGATACATTGTTGATGCTGGGTCGCGTACTTGCTTGTGATGCAACTCTCTGTGCATATGATACATTGTTGATACTGGGTCGCGTACTTGCTTGTGATGCAACTCTCTGTGCATATGATACATTGTTGATGCTGGGTCGCGTACTTGCTTGTGATGCAACTCTCTGTGCATCTGATACATTGTTGATGCTGGGTCGCGTACTTGCTTGTGATGCAACTCTCTGTGCATATGATACATTGTTGATACTGGGTCGCGTACTTGCTTGTGATGCAACTCTCTGTGCATATGATACATTGTTGATGCTGGGTCGCGTACTTGCTTGTGATGCAACTCTCTGTGCATATGATACATTGTTGATACTGGGTCGCGTACTTGCTTGTGATGCAACTCTCTGTGCATATGATACATTGTTGATGCTGGGTCGCGTACTTGCTTGTGATGCAACTCTCTGTGCATATGATACATTGTTGATACTGGGTCGCGTACTTGCTTGTGATGCAACTCTCTGTGCATATGATACATTGTTGATGCTGAGTCGCGTACTTGCTTGTGACGCAACTCTCTGTGCATATGATACATTGTTGATGCTGGGTCGCGTACTTGCTTGTGATGCAACTCTCTGTGCATATGATACATTGTTGACACTGGGTCGCGTACTTGCTTGTGATGCAACTCTCTGTGCATATGATACATTGTTGATGCTGGGTCGCGTACTTGCTTGTGATGCAACTCTCTGTGCATATGATACATTGTTGATGCTGGGTCGCGTACTTGCTTGTGATGCAACTCTCTGTGCATATGATACATTGTTGATGCTGGGTCGCGTACTTGCTTGTGATGCAACTCTCTGTGCATATGATACATTGTTGACACTGGGTCGCGTACTTGCTTGTGATGCAACTCTCTGTGCATATGATACATTGTTGATGCTGGGTCGCGTACTTGCTTGTGATGCAACTCTCTGTGCATCTGATACATTGTTGATGCTGGGTCGCGTACTTGCTTGTGATGCAACTCTCTGTGCATATGATACATTGTTGATGCTGGGTCGCGTACTTGCTTGTGATGCAACTCTCTGTGCATATGATACATTGTTGATGCTGGGTCGCGTACTTGCTTGTGATGCAACTCTCTGTGCATATGATACATTGTTGATGCTGGGTCGCGTACTTGCTTGTGATGCAAATCTCTGTGCATATGATACATTGTTGATGCTGGGTCGCGTTCTTGCTTGTGATGCAACTCTCTGTGCATATGATACATTGTTGATGCTGGGTCGCGTACTTGCTTGTGATGCAACTCTCTGTGCATATGATACATTGTTGATGCTGGGTCGCGTACTTGCTTGTGATGCAACTCTCTGTCTATATGATACATTGTTGATGCTGGGTCGCGCACTTGCTTGTGATGCAACTCTCTGTGCATATGATACATTGTTGATGCTGGGTCGCGTACTTGCTTGTGATGCAACTCTCTGTGCATAAGATACATTGTTGATGCTGGGTCGAGTATTGCTTGTGATGCAACTCTCTGTGCATATGATACATTGTTGATGCTGGGTCGCGTACTTGCTTGTGATGCAACACTCTGTGCATATGATACATTGTTGATACTGGGTCGCGTACTTGCTTGTGATGCAACTCTCTGTGCATATGATACATTGTTGATACTGGGTCGCGTACTTGCTTGTGATGCAACTCTCTGTGCATATGATACATTGTTGATGCTGGGTCGCGTACTTGCTTGTGATGCAACTCTCTGTGCATATGATACATTGTTGATGCTGGGTCGCGTACTTGCTTGTGATGCAACTCTCTGTGCATATGATACATTGTTGATACTGGGTCGCGTACTTGCTTGTGATGCAACTCTCTGTGCATATGATACATTGTTGATGCTGGGTCGCGTACTTGCTTGTGATGCAACTCTCTGTGCATATGATACATTGTTGATGCTGGGTCGCGTACTTGCTTGTGATGCAACTCTCTGTGCATATGATACATTGTTGATGCTGGGTTGCGTACTTGCTTGTGACGCAACTCTCTGTGCACATGATACATTGTTGATACTGGGTCGCGTACTTGCTTGTGATGCACTTCTCTGTGCATATGATACATTGTTGATACTGGGTCGCGTACTTGCTTGTGACGCAACTCTCTGTGCATATGATACATTGTTGATACTGGGTCGCGTACTTGCTTGTGATGCAACTCTCTGTGCATATGATACATTGTTGATACTGGGTCGCGTACTTGCTTGTGATGCAACTCTCTGTGCATATGATACATTGTTGATACTGGGTCGCGTACTTGCTTGTGATGCAACTCTCTGTGCATATGATACATTGTTGATACTGGGTCGCGTACTTGCTTGTGATGCAACTCTCTGTGCATATGATACATTGTTGATGCTGGGTCGCGTACTTGCTTGTGATGCAACTCTCTGTGCATATGATACATTGTTGATGCTGGGTCGCGTACTTGCTTGTGACGCAACTCTCTGTGCATATGATACATTGTTGATACTGGGTCGCGTACTTGCTTGTGATGCAACTCTCTGTGCATATGACACATTGTTGATACTGGGTCGCATACTTGCTTGTGATGCAACTCTCTGTGCATATGATACATTGTTGATGCTGGGTCGCGTACTTGCTTGTGATGCAACTCTCTGTGCATATGGTACATTGTTGATGCTGGGTCGCGTACTTGCTTGTGACGCAACTCTCTGTGCATATGATACATTGTTGATACTGGGTCGCGTACTTGCTTGTGATGCAACTCTCTGTGCATATGATACATTGTTGATACTGGGTCGCGTACTTGCTTGTGATGCAACTCTCTGTGCATATGATACATTGTTGATGCTGGGTCACGTACTTGCTTGTGATGCAACTCTCTGTGCATATGATACATTGTTGATGCTGGGTCGCGTACTTGCTTGTGATGCAACTCTCTGTGCATATGATACATTGTTGATGCTGGGTCGCGTACTCGCTTGTGATGCAACTCTCTGTGCATATGATACATTGTTGATACTGGGTCGCGTAATTGCTTGTGATGCAACTCTCTGTGCATATGATACATTGTTGATGCTGGGTCGCGTACTTGCTTGTGATGCAACTCTCTGTGCATCTGATACATTGTTGATGCTGGGTCGCGTACTTGCTTGTGATGCAACTCTCTGTGCATATGATACATTGTTGATGCTGGGTCGCGTACTTGCTTGTGATGCAACTCTCTGTGCATATGATACATTGTTGATGCTGGGTCGCGTACTTGCTTGTGATGCAACTCTCTGTGCATATGATACATTGTTGATGCTGGGTCGCGTACTTGCTTGTGATGCAACTCTCTGTGCATATGATACATTGTTGATGCTGGGTCGCGTACTTGCTTGTGATGCAAATCTCTGTGCATATGATACATTGTTGATGCTGGGTCGCGTACTTGCTTGTGATGCAACTCTCTGTGCATATGATACATTGTTGATGCTGGGTCGCGTACTTGCTTGTGATGCAACACTCTGTGCATATGATACATTGTTGATACTGGGTCGCGTACTTGCTTGTGATGCAACTCTCTGTGCATATGATACATTGTTGATACTGGGTCGCGTACTTGCTTGTGATGCAACTCTCTGTGCATATGATACATTGTTGATGCTGGGTCGCGTACTTGCTTGTGATGCAACTCTCTGTGCATATGATACATTGTTGATGCTGGGTCGCGTACTTGCTTGTGATGCAACTCTCTGTGCATATGATACATTGTTGATACTGGGTCGCGTACTTGCTTGTGATGCAACTCTCTGTGCATATGATACATTGTTGATGCTGGGTCGCGTACTTGCTTGTGATGCAACTCTCTGTGCATATGATACATTGTTGATGCTGGGTCGCGTACTTGCTTGTGATGCAACTCACTGTGCATATGATACATTGTTGATGCTGGGTTGCGTACTTGCTTGTGACGCAACTCTCTGTGCACATGATACATTGTTGATACTGGGTCGCGTACTTGCTTGTGATGCACTTCTCTGTGCATATGATACATTGTTGATACTGGGTCGCGTACTTGCTTGTGACGCAACTCTCTGTGCATATGATACATTGTTGATACTGGGTCTCGTACTTGCTTGTGATGCAACTCTCTGTGCATATGATACATTGTTGATACTGGGTCGCGTACTTGCTTGTGATGCAACTCTCTGTGCATATGATACATTGTTGATACTGGGTCGCGTACTTGCTTGTGATGCAACTCTCTGTGCATATGATACATTGTTGATACTGGGTCGCGTACTTGCTTGTGATGCAACTCTCTGTGCATATGATACATTGTTGATGCTGGGTCGCGTACTTGCTTGTGATGCAACTCTCTGTGCATATGATACATTGTTGATGCTGGGTCGCGTACTTGCTTGTGACGCAACTCTCTGTGCATATGATACATTGTTGATACTGGGTCGCGTACTTGCTTGTGATGCAACTCTCTGTGCATATGACACATTGTTGATACTGGGTCGCGTACTTGCTTGTGATGCAACTCTCTGTGCATATGATACATTGTTGATGCTGGGTCGCGTACTTGCTTGTGATGCAACTCTCTGTGCATATGATACATTGTTGATGCTGGGTCGCGTACTTGCTTGTGACGCAACTCTCCGTGCATATGATACATTGTTGATACTGGGTCGCGTACTTGCTTGTGATGCAACTCTCTGTGCATATGATACATTGTTGATACTGGGTCGCGTACTTGCTTGTGATGCAACTCTCTGTGCATATGATACATTGTTGATACTGGGTCGCGTACTTGCTTGTGATGCAACTCTCTGTGCATATGATACATCGTTGATACTGGGTCGCGTACTTGCTTGTGATGCCACTCTCTGTGCATATGATACATTGTTGATGCTGGGTCGCGTACTTGCTTGTGATGCAACTCTCTGTGCATATGATACATTGTTGATACTGGGTCGCGTACTTGCTTGTGATGCAACTCTCTGTGCATATGATACATTGTTGATACTGGGTCGCGTACTTGCTTGTGATGCAACTCTCTGTGCATATGATACATTGTTGATGCTGGGTCGCGTACTTGCTTGTGATGCAACTCTCTGTGCATATGATACATTGTTGATGCTGGGTCGCGTACTTGCTTGTGATGCAACTCTCTGTGCATATGATACATTGTTGATGCTGGGTCGCGTACTTGCTTGTGATGCAACTCTCTGTGCATATGATACATTGTTGATACTGGGTCGCGTACTTGCTTGTGATGCAACTCTCTGTGCATATGATACATTGTTGATACTGGGTCGCGTACTTGCTTGTGATGCAACTCTCTGTGCATATGATACATTGTTGATGCTGGGTTGCGTACTTGCTTGTGATGCAACTCTCTGTGCATATGATACATTGTTGATGCTGGGTCGCGTACTTGCTTGTGATGCAACTCTCTGTGCATATGCTACATTGTTGATACTGGGTCGCGTACTTGCTTGTGATGCAACTCTCTGTGCATATGATACATTGTTGATTATGGGTCGCGTACTTGCTTGTGATGCAACTCTCTGTGCATATGATACATTGTTGATGCTGGGTCGCGTACTTGCTTGTGATGCAACTCTCTGTGCATATGATACATTGTTGATGCTGGGTCGCGTAATTGCTTGTGATGCAACTCTCTGTGCATATGATACATTGTTGATGCTGGGTCGCGTACTTGCTTGTGATGCAACTCTCTGTGCATATTTTACATTGTTGATACTGGGTCGCGTACTTGCTTGTGAAGCAACTCTCTGTGCATATGATACATTGTTGATGCTGGGTCGCGTACTTGCTTGTGATGCAACTCTCTGTGCATATGATACATTGTTGATGCTGGGTCGCGTACTTGCTTGTGATGCAACTCTCTGTGCATATGATACATTGTTGATACTGGGTCGCGTACTTGCTTGTGATGCAACTCTCTGTGCAACTGATACATTGTTGATGCTGGGTCGCGTACTTGCTTGTGATGCAACTCTCTGTGCATATGATACATTGTTGATACTGGGTCGCGTCCTTGCTTGTGATGCAACTCTCTGTGCATATGATACATTGTTGATACTGGGTCGCGTACTTGCTTGTGATGCACTTCTCTGTGCATATGATACATTGTTGATACTGGGTCGCGTACTTGCTTGTGACGCAACTCTCTGTGCATATGATACATTGTTGATACTGGGTCGCGTACTTGCTTGTGATGCAACTCTCTGTGCATATGATACATTGTTGATACTGGGTCGCGTACTTGCTTGTGATGCAACTCTCTGTGCATATGATACATTGTTGATACTGGGTCGCGTACTTGCTTGTGATGCAACTCTCTGTGCATATGATACATTGTTGATACTGGGTCGCGTACTTGCTTGTGATGCAACTCTCTGTGCATATGATACATTGTTGATGCTGGGTCGCGTACTTGCTTGTGATGCAACTCTCTGTGCATATGATACATTGTTGATGCTGGGTCGCGTACTTGCTTGTGACGCAACTCTCTGTGCATATGATACATTGTTGATACTGGGTCGCGTACTTGCTTGTGATGCAACTCTCTGTGCATATGACACATTGTTGATACTGGGTCGCATACTTGCTTGTGATGCAACTCTCTGTGCATATGATACATTGTTGATGCTGGGTCGCGTACTTGCTTGTGATGCAACTCTCTGTGCATATGATACATTGTTGATGCTGGGTCGCGTACTTGCTTGTGACGCAACTCTCTGTGCATATGATACATTGTTGATACTGGGTCGCGTACTTGCTTGTGATGCAACTCTCTGTGCATATGATACATTGTTGATACTGGGTCGCGTACTTGCTTGTGATGCAACTCTCTGTGCATATGATACATTGTTGATGCTGGGTCACGTACTTGCTTGTGATGCAACTCTCTGTGCATATGATACATTGTTGATGCTGGGTCGCGTACTTGCTTGTGATGCAACTCTCTGTGCATATGATACATTGTTGATGCTGGGTCGCGTACTCGCTTGTGATGCAACTCTCTGTGCATATGATACATTGTTGATACTGGGTCGCGTACTTGCTTGTGATGCAACTCTCTGTGCATATGATACATTGTTGATGCTGGGTCGCGTACTTGCTTGTGATGCAACTCTCTGTGCATCTGATACATTGTTGATGCTGGGTCGCGTACTTGCTTGTGATGCAACTCTCTGTGCATATGATACATTGTTGATGCTGGGTCGCGTACTTGCTTGTGATGCAACTCTCTGTGCATATGATACATTGTTGATGCTGGGTCGCGTACTTGCTTGTGATGCAACTCTCTGTGCATATGATACATTGTTGATGCTGGGTCGCGTACTTGCTTGTGATGCAACTCTCTGTGCATATGATACATTGTTGATGCTGGGTCGCGTACTTGCTTGTGATGCAAATCTCTGTGCATATGATACATTGTTGATGCTGGGTCGCGTACTTGCTTGTGATGCAACTCTCTGTGCATATGATACATTGTTGATGCTGGGTCGCGTACTTGCTTGTGATGCAACTCTCTGTGCATATGATACATTGTTGATGCTGGGTCGCGTACTTGCTTGTGATGCAACTCTCTGTGCATATGATACATTGTTGATGCTGGGTCGCGTACTTGCTTGTGATGCAACTCTCTGTGCATATGATACATTGTTGATGCTGGGTCGCGTACTTGCTTGTGATGCAACTCTCTGTGCATATGATACATTGTTGATGCTGGGTCGCGTACTTGCTTGTGATGCAACTCTCTGTGCATATGATACATTGTTGATGCTGGGTCGCGTACTTGCTTGTGATGCAAGACTCTGTGCATATGATACATTGTTGATACTGGGTCGCGTACTTGCTTGTGATGCAACTCTCTGTGCATATGATACATTGTTGATACTGGGTCGCGTACTTGCTTGTGATGCAACTCTCTGTGCATATGATACATTGTTGATGCTGGGTCGCGTACTTGCTTGTGATGCAACTCTCTGTGCATATGATACATTGTTGATGCTGGGTCGCGTACTTGCTTGTGATGCAACTCTCTGTGCATATGATACATTGTTGATACTGGGTCGCGTACTTGCTTGTGATGCAACTCTCTGTGCATATGATACATTGTTGATGCTGGGTCGCGTACTTGCTTGTGATGCAACTCTCTGTGCATATGATACATTGTTGATGCTGGGTCGCGTACTTGCTTGTGATGCAACTCACTGTGCATATGATACATTGTTGATGCTGGGTTGCGTACTTGCTTGTGACGCTACTCTCTGTGCACATGATACATTGTTGATACTGGGTCGCGTACTTGCTTGTGATGCACTTCTCTGTGCATATGATACATTGTTGATACTGGGTCGCGTACTTGCTTGTGACGCAACTCTCTGTGCATATGATACATTGTTGATACTGGGTCTCGTACTTGCTTGTGATGCAACTCTCTGTGCATATGATACATTGTTGATACTGGGTCGCGTACTTGCTTGTGATGCAACTCTCTGTGCATATGATACATTGTTGATACTGGGTCGCGTACTTGCTTGTGATGCAACTCTCTGTGCATATGATACATTGTTGATACTGGGTCGCGTACTTGCTTGTGATGCAACTCTCTGTGCATATGATACATTGTTGATGCTGGGTCGCGTACTTGCTTGTGATGCAACTCTCTGTGCATATGATACATTGTTGATGCTGGGTCGCGTACTTGCTTGTGACGCAACTCTCTGTGCATATGATACATTGTTGATACTGGGTCGCGTACTTGCTTGTGATGCAACTCTCTGTGCATATGACACATTGTTGATACTGGGTCGCGTACTTGCTTGTGATGCAACTCTCTGTGCATATGATACATTGTTGATGCTGGGTCGCGTACTTGCTTGTGATGCAACTCTCTGTGCATATGATACATTGTTGATGCTGGGTCGCGTACTTGCTTGTGACGCAACTCTCCGTGCATATGATACATTGTTGATACTGGGTCGCGTACTTGCTTGTGATGCAACTCTCTGTGCATATGATACATTGTTGATACTGGGTCGCGTACTTGCTTGTGATGCAACTCTCTGTGCATATGATACATTGTTGATACTGGGTCGCGTACTTGCTTGTGATGCAACTCTCTGTGCATATGATACATCGTTGATACTGGGTCGCGTACTTGCTTGTGATGCCACTCTCTGTGCATATGATACATTGTTGATGCTGGGTCGCGTACTTGCTTGTGATGCAACTCTCTGTGCATATGATACATTGTTGATACTGGGTCGCGTACTTGCTTGTGATGCAACTCTCTGTGCATATGATACATTGTTGATGCTGGGTCGCGTACTTGCTTGTGATGCAACTCTCTGTGCATATGATACATTGTTGATGCTGGGTCGCGTACTTGCTTGTGATGCAAATCTCTGTGCATATGATACATTATTGATACTGGGTCGCGTACTTGCTTGTGATGCAACTCTCTGTGCATATGATACATTGTTGATGCTGGGTCGCGTACTTGCTTGTGATGCAACTCTCTGTGCATATGATACATTGTTGATACTGGGTCGCGTACTTGCTTGTGATGCAACTCTCTGTGCATATGATACATTGTTGATGCTGGGTCGCGTACTTGCTTGTGATGCAACTCTCTGTGCATATGATACATTGTTGATGCTGGGTCGCGTACTTGCTTGTGATGCAACTCTCTGTGCATATGATACATTGTTGATGCTGGGTCGCGTACTTGCTTGTGATGCAACTCTCTGTGCATATGATACATTGTTGATACTGGGTCGCGTACTTGCTTGTGATGCAACTCTCTGTGCATATGATACATTGTTGATACTGGGTCGCGTACTTGCTTGTGATGCAACTCTCTGTGCATATGATACATTGTTGATGCTGGGTTTCGTACTTGATTGTGATGCAACTCTCTGTGCATATGATACATTGTTGATGCTGGGTCGCGTACTTGCTTGTGATGCAACTCTCTGTGCATATGCTACATTGTTGATACTGGGTCGCGTACTTGCTTGTGATGCAACTCTCTGTGCATATGATACATTGTTGATTATGGGTCGCGTACTTGCTTGTGATGCAACTCTCTGTGCATATGATACATTGTTGATGCTGGGTCGCGTACTTGCTTGTGATGCAACTCTCTGTGCATATGATACATTGTTGATGCTGGGTCGCGTAATTGCTTGTGATGCAACTCTCTGTGCATATGATACATTGTTGATGCTGGGTCGCGTACTTGCTTGTGATGCAACTCTCTGTGCATATTTTACATTGTTGATACTGGGTCGCGTACTTGCTTGTGAAGCAACTCTCTGTGCATATGATACATTGTTGATGCTGGGTCGCGTACTTGCTTGTGATGCAACTCTCTGTGCATATGATACATTGTTGATGCTGGGTCGCGTACTTGCTTGTGATGCAACTCTCTGTGCATATGATACATTGTTGATACTGGGTCGCGTACTTGCTTGTGATGCAACTCTCTGTGCAACTGATACATTGTTGATGCTGGGTCGCGTACTTGCTTGTGATGCAACTCTCTGTGCATATGATACATTGTTGATACTGGGTCGCGTCCTTGCTTGTGATGCAACTCTCTGTGCATATGATACATTGTTGATACTGGGTCGCGTACTTGCTTGTGATGCAACTCTCTGTGCATATGATACATTGTTGATGCTGGGTCGCGTACTTGCTTGTGATGCAACTCTCTGTGCATCTGATACATTGTTGATACTGGGTCGCGTACTTGCTTGTGATGCAACTCTCTGTGCATATGATACATTGTTGATACTGGGTCGCGTACTTGCTTGTGATGCAACTCTCTGTGCATATGATACATTGTTGATACTGGGTCGCGTACTTGCTTGTGATGCAACTCTCTGTGCATATGATACATTGTTGATACTGGGTCGCGTAATTGCTTGTGATGCAACTCTCTGTGCATATGATACATTGTTGATACTGGGTCGCGTACTTGCTTGTGATGCAACTCTCTGTGCATATGATACATTGTTGATACTGGGTCGCGTACTTGCTTGTGATGCAACTCTCTGTGCATATGATACATTGTTGATGCTGGGTCGCGTACTTGCTTGTGATGCAACTCTCTGTGCATATGATACATTGTTGATACTGGGTCGCGTACTTGCTTGTGATGCAACTCTCTGTGCATATGATACATTGTTGATGCTGGGTCGCGTACTTGCTTGTGATGCAACTCTCTGTGCATATGATACATTGTTGATGCTGGGTCGCGTACTTGCTTGTGATGCAACTCTCTGTGCATATGATGAATTGTTGACACTGGGTCGCGTACTTGCTTGTGATGCAACTCTCTGTGCATATGATACATTGTTGATACTGGGTCGCGTACTTGCTTGTGATGCAACTCTCTGTGCATATGATACATTGTTGATGCTGGGTCGCGTACTTGCTTGTGATGCAACTCTCTGTGCATATGATACATTGTTGATACTTTGTCGCGTACTTGCTTGTGATGCAACTCTCTGTGCATATGATACATTGTTGATACTGGGTCGCGTACTTGCTTGTGATGCAACTCTCTGTGCATATGATACATTGTTGATACTGGGTCGCGTACTTGCTTGTGATGCAACATTCTGTGCATATGATACATTGTTGATACTGGGTCGCGTACTTGCTTGTGATGCAACTCTCTGTGCATATGATACATTGTTGATGCTGGGTCGCGTACTTGCTTGTGATGCAACTCTCTGTGCATATGATACATTGTTGATACTGGGTCGCGTACTTGCTTGTGATGCAACTCTCTGTGCATATGATACATTGTTGATGCTGGGTCGCGTACTTGCTTGTGATGCAACTCTCTGTGCATATGATACATTGTTGATACTGGGTCGCGTACTTGCTTGTGATGCAACTCTCTGTGCATATGATACATTGTTGATGCTGGGTCGCGTACTTGCTCGTGATGCAACTCTCTGTGCATATGATACATTGTTGATACTGGGTCGCGTACTTGCTTGTGATGCAACTCTCTGTGCATATGATACATTGTTGATGCTGGGTCGCGTACTTGCTTGTGATGCAACTCTCTGTGCATATGATACATTGTTGATGCTGGGTCGCGTACTTGCTTGTGATGCAACTCTCTGTGCATATGATACATTGTTGATGCTGGGTCGCGTACTTGCTTGTGATGCAACTCTCTGTGCATAAGATACATTGTTGATACTGGGTCGCGTACTTGCTTGTGATGCAACTCTCTGTGCATATGATACATTGTTGATGCTGGGTCGCGTACTTGCTTGTGATGCAACTCTCTGTGCATATGATACATTGTTGATGCTGGGTCGCGTACTTGCTTGTGATGCAACTCTCTGTGCATATGATACATTGTTGATACTGGGTCGCGTACTTGCTTGTGATGCAACTCTCTGTGCATATGATACATTGTTGATGCTGGGTCGCGTACTTGCTTGTGATGCAGTTCTCTGTGCATATGATACATTGTTGATACTGGGTCGCGTACTTGCTTGTGATGCAACTCTCTGTGCATATGATACATTGTTGATACTGGGTCGCGTACTTGCTTGTGATGCAACTCTCTGTGCATATGATACATTGTTGATACTGGGTCGCGTACTTGCTCGTGATGCAACTCTCTGTGCATATGATACATTGTTGATACTGGGTCGCGTACTTGCTTGTGATGCAACTCTCTGTGCATATGATACATTGTTGATACTGGGTCGCGTACTTGCTTGTGATGCAACTCTCTGTGTATATGATACATTGTTGATGCTGGGTCGCGTACTTGCTTGTGATGCAACTCTCTGTGCATATGATACATTGTTGATACTGGGTCGCGTACTTGCTTGTGATGCAACTCTCTGTGCATATGATACATTGTTGATGCTGGGTCGCGTACTTGCTTGTGATGCAACTCTCTGTGCATATGATACATTGTTGATGCTGGGTCGCGTACTTGCTTGTGATGCAACTCTCTGTGCATATGATACATTGTTGATACTGGGTCGCGTACTTGCTTGTGATGCAACTCTCTGTGCATATGATACATTGTTGATGCTGGGTCGCGTACTTGCTTGTGATGCAACTCTCTGTGCATATGATACATTGTTGATACTTGGTCGCGTACTTGCTTGTGATGCAACTCTCTGTGCATATGATACATTGTTGATGCTGGGTCGCGTACTTGCTTGTGATGCAACTCTCTGTGCATATGATACATTGTTGATGCTGGGTCGCGTACTTGCTTGTGATGCAACTCTCTGTGCATATGATACATTGTTGATACTGGGTCGCGTACTTGCTTGTGATGCAACTCTCTGGGCATATGATACATTGTTGATGCTGGGTCGCGTACTTGCTTGTGATGCAACTCTCTGTGCATATGATACATTGTTGATGCTGGGTCGCGTACTTGCTTGTGATGCAACTCTCTGTGCATATGATACATTGTTGATGCTGGGTCGCGTACTTGCTTGTGATGCAACTCTCTGTGCATATGATACATTGTTGATACTGGGTCGCGTACTTGCTTGTGATGCAACTCTCTGTGCATATGATACATTGTTGATACTGGGTCGCGTACTTGCTTGTGATGCAACTCTCTGTGCATATGATACATTGTGGATACTGGGTCGCGTACTTGCTTGTGATGCAACTCTCTGTGCATATGATACATTGTTGATGCTGGGTCGCGTACTTGCTTGTGATGCAACTCTCTGTGCATATGATACATTGTTGATGCTGGGTCGCGTACTTGCTTGTGATGCAACTCTCTGTGCATATGATACATTGTTCATACTGGGTCGCGTACTTGCTTGTGAAACAACTCTCTGTGCATATGATACATTGTTGATGCTGGGTCGCGTACTTGCTTGTGATGCAACTCTCTGTGCATATGATACATTGTTGATGCTGGGTCGCGTACTTGCTTGTGATGCAACTCTCTGTGCATATGATACATTGTTGATGCTGGGTCGCGTACTTGCTTGTGATGCAAGTCTCTGTGCATATGATACATTGTTGATACTGGGTCGCGTACTTGCTTGTGATGCAACTCTCTGTGCAAATGATACATTGTTGATGCTGGGTCGCGTACTTGCTTGTGATGCAACTCCTTGTGCATATGATACATTGTTGATGCTGGGTCGCGTACTTGCTTGTGATGCAACTCTCTGTGCATATGTGACATTGTTGATACTGGGTCGCGTACTTGCTTGTGATGCAACTCTCTGTGCATATGATACATTGTTGATGCTGGGTCGCGTACTTGCTTGTGATGCAACTCTCTGTGCATATGATACATTGTTGATGCTGGGTCGCGTACTTGCTTGTGATGCAACTCTCTGTGCATATGATACATTGTTGATGCTGGGTCGCGTACTTGCTTGTGATGCAACTCTCTGTGCATATGATACATTGTTGATACTGGGTCGCGTACTTGCTTGTGATGCAACTCTCTGTGCATATGATACTTTGTTGATGCTGGGTCGCGTACTTGCTTGTGATGCAACTCTCTGTGCATATGATACATTGTTGATGCTGGGTCGCGTACTTGCTTGTGATGCAACTCTCTGTGCATATGATACATTGTTGATGCTGGGTCGCGTACTTGCTTGTGATGCAACTCTCTGTGCATATGATACATTGTTGATACTGGGTCGCGTACTTGCTTGTGATGCAACTCTCTGTGCAAATGATACATTGTTGATGCTGTGTCGCGTACTTGCTTGTGATGCAACTCTCTGTGCATATGATACATTGTTGATGCTGGGTCGCGTACTTGCTTGTGATGCAACTCTCTGTGCATATGTGACATTGTTGATACTGGGTCGCGTACTTGCTTGTGATGCAACTCTCTGTGCATATGATACATTGTTGATACTGGGTCGCGTACTTGCTTGTGATGCAACTCTCTGTGCATATGATACATTGTTGATGCTGGGTCGCGTACTTGCTTGTGATGCAACTCTCTGTGCATATGATACATTGTTGATGCTGGGTCGCGTACTTGCTTGTGATGCAACTCTCTGTGCATAAGATACATTGTTGATGCTGGGTCGCGTACTTGCTTGTGATGCAACTCTCTGTGCATATGATACATTGTGGATACTGGGTCGCGTACTTGCTTGTGATGCAACTCTCTGTGCATATGATACATTGTTGATGCTGGGTCGCGTACTTGCTTGTGATGCAACTCTCTGTGCATATGATACATTGTTGATGCTGGGTCGCGTACTTGCTTGTGATGCAACTCTCTGGGCATATGATACATTGTTGATACTGGGTCGCGTACTTGCTTGTGATGCAACTCTCTGTGCATATGATACATTGTTGATACTGGGTCGCGTACTTGCTTGTGATGCAACTCTCTGTGCATATGATACATTGTTGATGCTGGGTCGCGTACTTGCTTGTGATGCAACTCTCTGTGCATATGATACATTGTTGATACTGGGTCGCGTACTTGCTTGTGATGCAACTCTCTGTGCATATGATACATTGTTGATGCTGGGTCGCGTACTTGCTTGTGATGCAACTCTCTGTGCATATGATACATTGTTGATACTGGGTCGCGTACTTGCTTGTGATGCAACTCTCTGTGCATATGATACATTGTTGATGCTGGGTCGCGTACTTGCTTGTGATGCAACTCTCTGTGCATAAGATACATTGTTGATGCTGGGTGGCGTACTTGCTTGTGATGCAACTCTCTGTGCATAAGATACATTGTTGATGCTGGGTCGCGTACTTGCTTGTGATGCAACTCTCTGTGCATATGATACATTGTGGATACTGAGTCGCGTACTTGCTTGTGATGCAACTCTCTGTGCATATGATACATTGTTGATGCTGGGTCGCGTACTTGCTTGTGATGCAACTCTCTGTGCATATGATACATTGTTGATGCTGGGTCGCGTACTTGCTTGTGATGCAACTCTCTGTGCATATGATACATTGTTGATACTGGGTCGCGTACTTGCTTGTGATGCAACTCTCTGTGCATATGATACATTGTTGATGCTGGGTCGCGTACTTGCTTGTGATGCAACTCTCTGTGCATATGATACATTGTTGATACTGGGTCGCGTACTTGCTTGTGATGCAACTCTCTGTGCATATGATACATTGTTGATACTGGGTCGCGTACTTGCTTGTGATGCAACTCTCTGTGCATATGATACATTGTTGATACTGGGTCGCGTACTTGCTTGTGATGCAACTCTCTGTGCATATGATACATTGTTGATGCTGGGTCGCGTACTTGCTTGTGATGCAACTCTCTGTGCATATGATACATTGTTGATACTGGTCGCGTACTTGCTTGTGATGCAACTCTCTGTGCATATGATACATTGTTGATGCTGGGTCGCGTACTTGCTTGTGATGCAACTCTCTGTGCATATGATACATTGTTGATACTGGGTCGCGTACTTGCTTGTGATGCAACTCTCTGTGCATATGATACATTGTTGATACTGTGTCGCGTACTTGCTTGTGATGCAACTCTCTGTGCATATGATACATTGTTGATGCTGGGTCGCGTACTTGCTTGTGATGCAACTCTCTGTGCATATGATACATTGTTGATGCTGAGTCGCGTACTTGCTTGTGATGCAACTCTCTGTGCATATGATACATTGTTGATGCTGGGTCGCGTACTTGCTTGTGATGCAACTCTCTGTGCATATGATACATTGTTGATACTGGGTCGCGTACTTGCTTGTGATGCAACTCTCTGTGCATATGATACATTGTTGATGCCGGGTCGCGTACTTGCTTGTGATGCAACTCTCTGTGCATATGATACATTGTTGATACTGGGTCGCGTACTTGCTTGTGATGCAACTCTCTGTGCATATGATACATTGTTGATACTGGGTCGCGTACTTGCTTGTGATGCAACTCTCTGTGCATATGATACATTGTTGATGCTGGGTCGCGTACTTGCTTGTGATGCAACTCTCTGTGCATATGATACATTGTTGATACTGGGTCGCGTACTTGCTTGTGATGCAACTCTCTGTGCATATGATACATTGTTGATACTGGGTCGCGTACTTGCTTGTGATGCAACTCTCTGTGCATATGATACATTGTTGATGCTGGGTCGCGTACTTGCTTGTGATGCAATTCTCTGTGCATATGATACATTGTTGATACTGGGTCGCGTACTTGCTTGTGATGCAACTCTCTGTGCATATGATACATTGTTGATGCTGGGTCGCGTACTTGCTTGTGATGCAACTCTCTGTGCATATGATACATTGTTGATACTGGGTCGCGTACTTGCTTGTGATGCAACTCTCTGTGCATATGATACATTGTTGATGCTGGGTCGCGTACTTGCTTGTGATGCAACTCTCTGTGCATATGATACATTGTTGATACTGGGTCGCGTACTTGCTTGTGATGCAACTCTCTGTGCATATGATACATTGTTGATACTGGGTCGCGTACTTGCTTGTGATGCAACTCTCTGTGCATATGATACATTGTTGATGCTGGGTCGCGTACTTGCTTGTGATGCAACTCTCTGTGCATATGATACATTGTTGATGCTGGGTCGCGTACTTGCTTGTGATGCAACTCTCTGTGCATATGATACATTGTTGATGCTGGGTCGCGTACTTGCTTGTGATGCAACTCTCTGTGCATATGATACATTGTTGATGCTGGGTCGCTTACTTGCTTGTGATGCAACTCTCTGTGCATAAGATACATTGTTGATGCTGGGTCGCGTACTTGCTTGTGATGCAACTCTCTGTGCATATGATACATTGTGGATACTGGGTCGCGTACTTGCTTGTGATGCAACTCTCTGTGCATATGATACATTGTTGATGCTGGGTCGCGTACTTGCTTGTGATGCAACTCTCTGTGCATATGATACATTGTTGATGCTGGGTCGCGTACTTGCTTGTGATGCAACTCTCTGGGCATATGATACATTGTTGATACTGGGTCGCGTACTTGCTTGTGATGCAACTCTCTGTGCATATGATACATTGTTGATACTGGGTCGCGTACTTGCTTGTGATGCAACTCTCTGTGCATATGATACATTGTTGATGCTGGGTCGCGTACTTGCTTGTGATGCAACTCTCTGTGCATATGATACATTGTTGATACTGGGTCGCGTACTTGCTTGTGATGCAACTCTCTGTGCATATGATACATTGTTGATGCTGGGTCGCGTACTTGCTTGTGATGCAACTCTCTGTGCATATGATACATTGTTGATACTGGGTCGCGTACTTGCTTGTGATGCAACTCTCTGTGCATATGATACATTGTTGATACTGGGTCGCGTACTTGCTTGTGATGCAACTCTCTGTGCATATGATACATTGTTGATGCTGGGTCGCGTACTTGCTTGTGATGCAACTCTCTGTGCATATGATACATTGTTGATACTGGGTCGCGTACTTGCTTGTGATGCAACTCTCTGTGCATATGATACATTGTTGATGCTGGGTCGCGTACTTGCTTGTGATGCAACTCTCTGTGCATATGATACATTGTTGATACTGGGTCGCGTACTTGCTTGTGATGCAACTCTCTGTGCATATGATACATTGTTGATGCTGGGTCGCGTACTTGCTTGTGATGCAACTCTCTGTGCATATGATACATTGTTGATGCTGGGTCGCGTACTTGCTTGTGATGCAACTCTCTGTGCATATGATACATTGTTGATGCTGGGTCGCGTACTTGCTTGTGATGCAACTCTCTGTGCATATGATACATTGTTGATACTGGGTCGCGTACTTGCTTGTGATGCAACTCTCTGTGCATATGATACATTGTTGATACTGGGTCGCGTACTTGCTTGTGATGCAACTCTCTGTGCATATGATACATTGTTGATACTGTGTCGCGTACTTGCTTGTGATGCAACTCTCTGTGCATATGATACATTGTTGATACTGGGTCGCGTACTTGCTTGTGATGCAACTCTCTGTGCATATGATACATTGTTGATGCGGGGTCGCGTACTTGCTCGTGATGCAACTCTCTGTGCATATGATACATTGTTGATGCTGGGTCGCGTACTTGCTTGTGATGCAACTCTCTGTGCATATGATACATTGTTGATACTGGGTCGCGTACTTGCTTGTGATGCAACTCTCTGTGCATATGATACATTGTTGATACTGGGTCGCGTACTTGCTTGTGATGCAACTCTCTGTGCATATGATACATTGTTGATGCTGGGTCGCGTACTTGCTTGTGATGCAACTCTCTGTGCATATGATACATTGTTGATGCTGGGTCGCGTACTTGCTTGTGATGCAACATTCTGTGCATATGATACATTGTTGATACTGGGTCGCGTACTTGCTTGTGATGCAACTCTCTGTGCATATGATACATTGTTGATGCTGGGTCGCGTACTTGCTTGTGATTCAACTCTCTGTGCATATGATACATTGTTGATACTGGGTCGCGTACTTGCTTGTGATGCAACTCTCTGTGCATATGATACATTGTTGATACTGGGTCGCGTACTTGCTTGTGATGCAACTCTCTGTGCATATGATACATTGTTGATACTGGGTCGCGTACTTGCTTGTGATGCAACTCTCTGTGCATATGATACATTGTTGATACTGGGTCGCGTACTTGCTTGTGATGCAACTCTCTGTGCATATGATACATTGTTGATACTGGGTCGCGTACTTGCTTGTGATGCAACTCTCTGTGCATATGATACATTGTTGATGCTGGGTCGCGTACTTGCTTGTGATGCAACTCTCTGTGCATATGATACATTGTTGATACTGGGTCGCGTACTTGCTTGTGATGCAACTCTCTGTGCATATGATACATTGTTGATGCTGGGTCGCGTAATTGCTTGTGATGCAACTCTCTGTGCATATGATACATTGTTGATGCTGGGTCGCGTACTTGCTTGTGATGCAACTCTCTGTGCATATGATACATTGTTGATGCTGGGTCGCGTACTTGCTTGTGATGCAACTCTCTGTGCATATGATACATTGTTGATACTGAGTCGCATACTTGCTTGTGATGCAACTCTCTGTGCATATGATACATTGTTGATACTGGGTCGCGTACTTGCTTGTGATGCAACTCTCTGTGCATATGATACATTGTTGATACTGGGTCGCGTACTTGCTTGTGATGCAACTCTCTGGGCATATGATACATTGTTGATGCTGGGTCGCGTACTTGCTTGTTATGCAACTCTCTGTGCATATGATACATTGTTGATGCTGGGTCGCGTACTTGCTTGTGATGCAACTCTCTGTGCATATGATACATTGTTGATACTGGGTCGCGTACTTGCTTGTGATGCAACTCTCTGTGCATATGATACATTGTTGATGCTGGGTCGCGTACTTGCTTGTGATGCAACTCTCTGTGCATATGATACATTGTTGATGCTGGGTCGCGTACTTGCTTGTGATGCAACTCTCTGTGCATATGATACATTGTTGATACTGGGTCGCGTACTTGCTTGTGATGCAACTCTCTGTGCATATGATACATTGTTGATACTGGGTCGCGTACTTGCTTGTGATGCAACTCTCTGTGCATATGATACATTGTTGATGCTGGGTCGCGTACTTGCTTGTGATGCAACTCTCTGTGCATATGATACATTGTTGTTGCTGGGTCGCGTACTTGCTTGTGATGCAACTCTCTGTGCATATGATACATTGTTGATGCTGGGTCGCGTACTTGCTTGTGATGCAACTCTCTGTGCATATGATACATTGTTGATGCTGGGTCGCGTACTTGCTTGTGATGCAACTCTCTGTGCATATGATACATTGTTGATACTGTGTCGCGTACTTGCTTGTGATGCAACTCTCTGTGCATATGATACATTGTTGATACTGGGTCGCGTACTTGCTTGTGATGCAAATCTCTGTGCATATGATACATTGTTGATGCGGGGTCGCGTACTTGCTTGTGATGCAACTCTCTGTGCATTTGATACATTGTTGATACTGGGTCGCGTACTTGCTTGTGATGCAACTCTCTGTGCATATGATACATTGTTGATGCTGGGTCGCGTACTTGCTTGTGATGCAACTCTCTGTGCATATGATACATTGTTGATACTGGGTCGCGTACTTGCTTGTGATGCAACTCTCTGTGCATATGATACATTGTTGATGCTGGGTCGCGTACTTGCTTGTGATGCAACTCTCTGTGCATATGATACATTGTTGATACTGGGTCGCGTACTTGCTTGTGATGCAACTCTCTGTGCATATGATACATTGTTGATACTGGGTCGCGTACTTGCTTGTGATGCAACTCTCTGTGCATATGATACATTGTTGATGCTGGGTCGCGTACTTGCTTGTGATGCAACTCTCTCTGCATACGATACATTGTTGATG
The DNA here is from genome assembly GCA_964007535.1 of Brachyptera risi. Classification (NCBI taxonomy): domain Eukaryota; kingdom Metazoa; phylum Arthropoda; class Insecta; order Plecoptera; family Taeniopterygidae; genus Brachyptera; species Brachyptera risi. Next base: position 400,032 of record CAXFZR010000050.1, read on the forward strand.
CTGGGTCGCGTACTTGCTTGTGATGCAACTCTCTGTGCATATGATACATTGTTGATGCTGGGTCGCGTACTTGCTTGTGATGCAACTCTCTGTGCATATGATACATTGTTGATACTGGTCGCGTACTTGCTTGTGACGCAACTCTCTGTGCATATGATACATTGTTGATACTGGGTCGCGTACTTGCTTGTGATGCAACTCTCTGTGCATATGATACATTGTTGATGCTGGGTCGCGTACTTGCTTGTGATGCAACTCTCTGTGCATATGATACATTGTTGATGCTGGGTCGCGTACTTGCTTGTGATGCAACTCTCTGTGCATATGATACATTGTTGATGCTGGGTCGCGTACTTGCTTGTGATGCAACTCTCTGTGCATATGATACATTGTTGATGCTGGTCGCGTACTTGCTTGTGATGCAACTCTCTGTGCATATGATACATTGTTGATACTGGTCGCGTACTTGCTTGTGATGCAACTCTCTGTGCATATGATACATTGTTGATGCTGGGTCGCGTACTTGCTTGTGATGCAACTCTCTGTGCATATGATACATTGTTGATACTGTGTCGCGTACTTGCTTGTGATGCAACTCTCTGTGCATATGATACATTGTTGATGCTGGGTCGCGTACTTGCTTGTGATGCAACTCTCTGTGCATATGATACATTGTTGATGCTGGGTCGCGTACTTGCTTGTGATGCAACTCTCTGTGCATATGATACATTGTTGATGCTGGGTCGCGTACTTGCTTGTGATGCAACTCTCTGTGCATATGATACATTGTTGATGCTGGTCGCGTACTTGCTTGTGATGCAACTCTCTGTGCATATGATACATTGTTGATACTGGTCGCGTACTTGCTTGTGATGCAACTCTCTGTGCATATGATACATTGTTGATGCTGGGTCGCGTACTTGCTTGTGATGCAACTCTCTGTGCATATGATACATTGTTGATGCTGGGTCGCGTACTTGCTTGTGATGCAACTCTCTGTGCATATGATACATTGTTGATGCTGGGTCGCGTACTTGCTTGTGATGCAACTCTCTGTGCATATGATACATTGTTGATGCTGGGTCGCGTACTTGCTTGTGATAAACCAGTTGTCCAACTGGTTTATCAACTTCCAGCTGATTCTCAACACGAACTGTTGGGTTCACTTCATTGTACACACCTGGTGTACTCTCGCGGATGTTCTTTGAACTCGGTCTGTTTTCGCGCCTATTCTCATTCACACAGTTCACGCCTCTAGGCCCATTCCGTTCAAATTCTGCGATTTTTGTTTGCAACTCATGTACTTTATCTTCCAACATAGTATTATGATCTTCTACCATATGCATACGTTTCTCCACTTCTTGAACCAGTTGCATTGCTAATTTACATTCTCTGTTACCACTGTTGGCCACTCTCTCCCATATAATGCACTGCTTACAATACGATCCCTCTAGGCCTAGGCCCGTAACTGTATCAGTCTTCTTTTAACTCATTTTATGAAGCACAGCACTTTTCAATCTTCCATATGGTTCTTCCTTTTTTCTTCCTGTACTTCTACTAGCAATGGTCTACTATAGGGTACCGTAAAACTATACCGGCTTAAGAATACGGACTGTAGAATATTCTTGTAGCACTAAATTCACTGACACGCCCCCCATTTATTTATTTCATTTTGATTCTTTTGAGCAACCCCACCAGCAGCTACGAGGGTACAAATAGCAACACACAATAATTTCAATGCCTATTTTCATTTTATTACACATCAAATCACACTTCATACAAAATTCACAAAAGTATTTGAGCTTCCAGTGAGAATATGTTGTAGGGGAGCAAATTAAATCACATGTAACTGTAGTAACCGGTCTTTTGAGGAATAAAAAAATCATCAATATTATCAATATTTAATATTATCTAGTTTTCTTATACTGACAAATATTCACAATATTCTATCAAGTCTCATCAGAGAAGAGGAAGAAATTGATCATAGTCCAATAGTAGGCCCAAGGAGTCATGGAATTACGTAACTCCTACGTCCGAGCGTGAAACAAAGACCTTGGACAGAATGGTCGATTGTGTGTATTCAAGTTGACAATTCGTTTGTGTTTCAATAAATATCCACCTCAACTACCGGTTGATAGATTGTAAGTAATGGGCCAAATATTATCACATTTTATTCAATTTAATCGAGGTCCAGTTGAATTTAATATTAGTTCAATTCAATCTCAGTAGGCCTACTGGAATACAATTTCAATTCCAGTTTTGAATAGTTTATAACATTGTTTGTGTTTTTTAGGAGATTCTGTGTATGCAAATGAACCTTGACTGCTGCTACCAATCCTATACGCAGTTCCCGGCGCTCCAGAAGAGCATCACACCACAGTGCACTGCCGTACATTTTTTCTTCAATAATTTATAGGCTTAAAATTATATCATTCATCACTTGTGAAGGGAATAAATATCAACCAGTTTGTTATTTAATGCGTGTAAGGCCCGGTATTACCAAGTCCAGTTAGCCTTTATCTGACAGTTCAAACTTGTTATCACCGTGTTTACCTATGCTATTTGTTTGCATCAACTCTCAGATAAATACTAACTGGCCGTGGTAATACCGGGTCTAAATGAATCTTCATTTGAATACCTTGTATTCATCCAGGCCTATATTTTTTAATGAATGATTTGAGATATGTTATTATTTCAGGTATTTGGCCGCTTTTGCTTCAGCGATCAGAACAAGAGTTTCCTTCATTTTTAATGAGGCCCCTGCTTCCGTATTGAGAGAGTAATTCAACATTTTGAATTGAAGTCATTTTTGCCTCCTCCATATTCTGACATTTTCCCGTTGCACGGTCGAATGCATCGTCATCTGTCCCTTTTCTCTTCTTTGGCGTCGAAACAACAGATTATGAATAGAATATGTAAGAAGTAAATTATTCAATTGGATTAGGCGTATATATTTTTTTTATCAACATCGAAACTTGATGCGAAATTATTGTTTCCGAATTGAATGTAGGATCGTTTGATCGGGGCACCACAAGGGCGATCTCACCACCCCATACATGGATTATACATTATAGGCATACACGGATTATATCAAAACATGAACTGTCGTTTGATTTCATATTTTTAAAAAAGCAACTGGAACTAGGTAATGTCTCGAGTGTAAATAATAACTGAACGGTGAAGTAATGTCAAAACACTTCACGATTTCATGTTAAAGTAACTAGTCAAACAAGAAATATGCGTTGTAAGATGAGCGAGATATCTCAATAAGGTATAAAAGTCCTTGAAATAGTTTTACCCTTGCTACTTTATCGACTTTGGTATTCTACACACCTTGATATCTGAATAAGCTATAAAAGTCGTTAAAGAAGTTCTACTCTTGCCACTTCATTGACTCTGGTATTCTACACACCTTGACGCATATAAAAAATACTTCATTGTTGGTCAACTCTTGAATCTAGAAAGCAGTGAATCTCGACAACTTAATTCTGTCATAATTTTTATGATATATTTTATGAATATTATCAGTCATTTTATTTTTTTCTCCAAAACGACTGATCAGAATTGCTTGAAAAATCGTAACAATGTGTAAAATCCATGTATACGCATTTAGAGGAAATTTCATCCCATTTGGAGAGATTTTATTTTTCAACATTTTCCGCCCAGCCAAATCTTATGGGGATTTTAGAAACTTTGAGATGATGATTCTCAAAATCGGTCCGACCGATTCATCCCAAAAACTATACAGTTCTAGGTTGGATGAGTTTGCGTGCACAAAAAAAGTTTCATGTTGATCAGTCAACCCTTGCGACCTGTGGAGTGCTTACAAAAAAAAAAAAAAAAAAAAAAAAAACACAGACAAAGCCCTATAAGAGTGGGATGGAGACTTCGCTACGCTCATCAATCATCATACATTCACACGAAGTAACGCGCAATGAGAACAGTTGAGTGAAAATGGAATGTCAACTTTACATGCGGGGCAGAAATATAGATCGGTAAAGGAAATTCGCTTGTAATATTTTATTTACAATTTTACATACACATTGTCAATTTACAAAGATGGTGAGTACATTTGAATACAAAAGAGGTGGTAAAGTTCAAATTGAAGAATGTTCAAAGTATGATGAATGCAGATTGTTAACAAAGGGACTTATGATTGTGATATAACAACCCTTCGATCTGTCATTATCTCTTCACATATCCACTCTTCATGTGTTGCGGGAGGCGAGGGGAATTTAGGACCCAGTTCGATCCCTGCCGCCTTCCACCTTTACAGGGGTTTTCATGATTTCCCTCTGTAGTCCAGGCTAATGCTGGGATGGTTCCCACAATATAGGCCACGACTGCTTCCTTCCCACTATCCTTCCCATTACTCAAGAAACCTTCATCTCATCAATCATTCATCCGACGCCAATAGATCTTGGCTATCATTACAGTTCGCCGTTGATACCCAATACTGTATAGAGAACTTGAGACACTATCTTGTATTTTATAAATTTTAAATACATTTTTTAAATGTATTTTGTATCTAAAATAGGCCTACTCAAAATTCAAGTATCTGTATGTAGTTTTTAGATACTTGAAGTTGACCGGGTTTCCAGTTCTGATTCTGTTTTGTCGTCCAACACGATATCGGTACGATTTTTGTCATGCCTATTTCCACTTGGCTGTGTCGTAACGTTTTCGTGATGTCGTAGTCATAGCCGTCATTACCTCGACTCACGGCTTCTTTGAATGTGAGAAATTGAGCTGTCAGAATACAATATATATTTTTCAAATAACATCGAAACTTGATACAAAATTATTGTTCCCCAATTAAGGTCAAGGATGAAAGGTAGGATCGTTTGGACGGGGCACCACAAGGGCGATCATATTACCCCAAGAATACAAATTGACACACTTTTCTCAGGTCGAGCCGTTGTAATTATACAAACACGGAGATTGTCCTGTACCATCTGAATAAATAATTCTACTTCAAATGGCATAGCAATTCCGGATACAAAATCTAAGAACGTGATTCTAAAAGTGTGGTTATGCTTGAAATTGCAGTTAGGATATGTGGATCGATTTTTTTGTGAATCGATTCTTTTTCTGTTCGCTCAATATGAATCCAAACAACCGGAGCCAGATGGATTGCAATCGCGGTGTAACTTACAGTGATCGTAATTTCGGCTGACAAAAGTTGGAATTTGAGTCAATAATCACGGGAACGAGACGATGTCGTAAACCGGCATGTTTTTAGGTGAATACTGGCTTGTGATTGTCCGTTGAGAAAATTGTGTCGGACAACAAGAAAAAATCGGTAGGCCTACTGGACATCCTGCTTCAGAGTATTTTTCCCATGTCTGATTACACTGTAATCTTCGAGTTTAATAAATAGTTTGAATTTATTCTCAAGGCCATCGAAAAATGAGAAGAACTACTTCTGTCAAATGAATATGATAATTTCAATGAACTAATGCAGACCCATTAAACTTGATTGATTATGAACTCATCAAAAATTAATTCAACATATTTTGTTCGGTTTATTTTAATAGTCCGGTTTATTTTATTCTGTTATTACACCAACGTTTGGAGAAAGTTTTGATTGATTACACACTCTCTTAAATATGTATACCACATTCTCACATACAAAAGAGAACATAAAAACGAAGCCCGATTTTGTTCGTCAAGTGAAATGAAGTCTTGGCTCCATGGAATAAAAAAATCGACAACAATAATCTGTTGGTGGGGCATTCAACAAGCAATAATCAATCAATCAGTATGGTTGAATGTATCATTTCATTTTATTATGACTCACTTGCAACTCATAGTCACTAAAAACTAGGAATACTCAACATGATGAACTATGTGTTTGTTGCATGTAAGAAGAGCGATCTACACACAAAAATGTATTTTTCTCATCATGTGACAACTGATTCCGAAAGTTTGGTAGCATATTTGCAATTACTGCCTCAATATGCATGAGAGTGACATAGCTCATCCAATATTTGAATTCGGAAATGCCTAGACTGAAATTTTTAATTTTTTTTAAGACTTTGTCGTACTATACAACAATCAGTGTAGTAGTAGTATAGTGGATATTTATTCTAGCACTGAATGCTATTTTTTTTAACATGGGCCCACATACATGGTTTAAAAAAATGACATAAGATTGGATAATAAAACAAAGTGTTCACAATCAAGAAGTAAGAGAGAGCAAGTAATATTTTAATGATTAAATCACTCGATAGTGTGATTAAATTACTATGTAGGCCTATGTTGAATGTCTCATGTATGTATTATTCATCAGTATTTTCTGATGATGGGCTACTTTTGTCATTTCCCTTTGTAGCCTAATCACAGAATGAGTGATTGATTGCAATAAAACAATCCAATCCATGTACAATAATTGTACCCGTCAATTTATATATTTATCAAATCTCAAACAAATAAAACCATCAAAGAAATAACAGCGAGGCCTATACATTGGCGACACGCCTACTACCCTCCCCACACCATACGTCCCCGGCATGCAAAAACTCAACTCGGAGAGCAAGCAAGCTTCCTGCCGTCTTTCAAGGAACCATCCCAGTATTGACCTGAATGACAGAGGATAACCAAAAAAAACTCTATCAGGATGGTCCACCATAGGCCTGTACATGTAGGGTACCGTACCACCCTTGGGTTGCATAACTGATACACCGAAAATATGGTGAATTGAGAAAAACGTAGGCCTACACTGAAAATCCAATAGGCCTACACCGTAAGTATTATTTCAGATGATGACTGAATAGGGAGGCTACGATATTGCATTTGAATAGTGTGAGACTATCCTCTTCTCCCCACAATAATATACTAGCCATCATGCATGAAAATATTGTTCTTGCGGTGTACGAGATTTTCGGTTCAAGTTAGCTTAACCAAACTCAACTTGACTCCAACATCAGATCCCAGTCTGTGTATGACAGTTCAGTGTACTAGCAACTAATAACCTCAGCAACGCACTTGTTTTAACTCTGGCCACGTATGCTTATTTTCAAGAGAGAAGGCTATGAACTGGAGGGAGTGTTCAACCAATGCGTTGCTAATGTCACACAAAACTTGCAAGCAACTGGCTTGATTTATGCCTGTTACATCGCCCATAACGAGCTGGAACGTTCCAGACGCGACCCAGTATCAACAATGTATCACCAGCTAATTATCTTGGAGGCAAGGCAAAGTCATTAAACAGCAGAGTTATGAAAATAAAGCCAAAGAATAAAACTCAAAATAGCAAGGTTACCAGAGATGAAGTTAAGAAGGTAATAGATCCGGCATCACTACAAGTAGAAATCAACTCAGTGAAGCCGATTGCGGATGGAGGCCTGATCATTTCGTGCCAAACAGACAACTCAGTGAAAATAAAAAGACACCGTGTGGAAGAATTATTAGGTGATAACTACTATGTGGAGTTACCCAGTGCAGCAAGTTATACCAAGTTGGAAGTTTTTGATGTAGACTTAGCTGACTATGTAAATAATGATGAGAAGCTAATAAGCGACATTATTGAGACCAGCAGACTGAGTAGTGACAGCGAGTCTCCAGTTGTAAAGTTAATTCGTAAAAGTTATGCCAACAGAGCTGGTTTATCAAACATAGTGATTGAAGTAGACCCAAAGTCCAAAGAAGTGTTGTTAAAAAGTCAGAGAGTTTTTATAGGATGGAACTGCTGTTCACTACGTGAGCATATACATATTGAGAGGTGCTACAACTGCACATCGTATGGACACTATGCCAGGGATTGCCGTAGTAAAGTTGTTTGCAGCTATTGTGCAGAATATCATGCATCAGACAAGTGTGAGAGTAACCATTATTGGTGCAATAACTGTATTAAGTATAATACAAGATACGGGCTTGAAATAGACAGTAGTCACGCAGCTAGTGATAGACAGTGTCCTTGCTATATTCGCATAAAGGAGAATAGACTGAATAGAGTTGACTAGCAATCAAAGTATGATGGCCTTAGAAATACTAACAGTAAAGATATTCTACATATGAATGCACAGAGTTTGATTAAAAATGTTGGTGAAATTGAAAACTTCGTCAGAAAAATAAAACCTAAAATTGTAGGTATTTCGGAAACTCATGTAACGGAAAATATTTTTGATAAAGGAATTAATATATTAGGATATAGCATGGTAAGATGCAATTCTGAAAAGTAGACACACTGGAGGAGTCGTATTGTATATAGATAATAGTATCAACTATAGAGTAATCAGAAATGTAAAATGCCAAGGAAATTACTGGATTTTGGGAATAGAAGGAAGGATGAAAAATATGAAATGTAGGATTAATGTGATATATCGTTCACCAAATGGAGATCAGGGATAATTTCCTAATTACCTGGATGAAGTATTAGAAGCGGAAGGGGATGATAATTATACGGTACTGTATTTAGGGGATTTCAATATGAACTGGGCTGGGGCAGATGCTGAAAGGCTAAAGAATATAATTGAGACTCATGGTCTGAAGCAAATGGTCAATGAACATACTAGGAAAACTTCTAAATCTAGTACAATTATTGACTTAGTCATTACCAATAATGAGAATGGCATTAACGTGGAAGTGGACGTTCAAATGATATTTCAGATCATGAGATGCTTGATATTAATATTGTACAGAAAAATGATACCTTAGTTAAATCTAGTGATAGGAGTAGAGACAGACATGAATATCCTCCCACAGAAATGAAAGTAATTTTTGATTGGTCTAAATATGATAAAAACAGTTTCCAATTTGATATCACTTGTTGCACTTGGAATGTAGGCCTAGGTGGCAATTTGAATACTCAGACTGAACAAATGATTGGTAATATTATTAAATTTAAAAATAAAAATGTAGCTGTGAAAAAAGGGAATGAAAAGGAAACAAGAAAACCCTGGTTTACGGGTGAAGTACAGAGGCGTATAAAAATGAGAGATTCATGCTACAAAAGAGCAAAAATGCTCAACACTACTGAGCCATGGGAAGAATATAAGGTGGAGAGAAATCTAGTCAAAGCTTTGATCAGAAAAAATGAAAGAGATTATTATGAGAGAAAAATTGATAACGTAAAAAATGATACAGTACGACTATGGAAAACATTGAAAGAATTTACAAATATTGGCGAAAAGATAAATACTCCATCAGAAATAGAAGCTGTACATGAGATTATGCATTGTGAAAGTGAGTTCATTGCAACCGTATTTAATAATTATTGTGTTGAAAGTATTGAAGATATTATGAAAAGTATTTTAGAAATTGATATTGACGCGATAAAAAATGTGATAGCTAAAAACTCAGTAAATTTGCACATGTACGAACGAAATGAAACATGTAGACTATCAGTATATAATGAGATAACAGGAAAGGATTTAGATACAGCGGTGTGTAGATTAAAAAACAAGAAAGGATCTATGGATGGAATCAATTATCAGATATTCAAAGATGCATATAGAATCATGAAATATAAACTACTTGAACTAATCAACGTTTCATTTAGGACAGGATCTTTTCCAAAGATTTTGAAGGAATCAATCATTCAGCCGGTGGGAAAAATTGTAGGATCCAACAAAATATGTGATTTCAGGCCTATTAACATGCTCTCTATATTGGATAAACTGATTGAACTAATTGTACATGGTCAACTTTATCATTATTTCAAAAGTAATAATCTAATCAGTGAAAACCAGTCTGGCTTCAGAGCAATGTATTCATGTGAGACTGCCATACAAAATATACTGAGCAAATGGCTCGAAGAGATGGACAATAAGAAATCGACCATTGCTGTTTTTTTAGACCTACGCAGAGCTTTTGAGACTGTTGATATGAATGAGGGGGTCAGAAGCCAACTGGAATAAGTGACATTAGAGAGTAAATGCGGAAGGTATTGTTCATCATGGCTAATATACTAGTCTTTAGCGGCCAAAGGGTATAAGTGCAGTTTGAAGATGGTGGCGACACCTGATCCATTCGAAAGCAGCACTTATTCCGTTCGGCCTCCAAAACACAAGTCTATAAGCTATGATGAACAGGACCTAACTCATTTATTTTCGAATGTCACTCATTCCAGTTGGCTTCTGACCCCCTCAAATAGATTATTAGAAAAATTAGAATATATGTATGGTGTGAGTGAATTGGCTCTGAAATGGATAAAAGATTTCCTGACTGAGAGAAAGCAGAGAGGTAAATTTGAAAATGAACTAGAGCGAATTGAATATTATAATGGAGTTCCTCAAGGCTCAGTCCTTGGACCGCTATTGTTCCTTATATATATTAACGATGTTCGTCTATGCTGTGAGAGGAGTTTCCTCAACATGTATGCTGATGATATGGTGGTTTCAATTAGTGGAAGTGACGCTGATGATTTAAATTTTCTAATGAATAATGAATTGATTAATATTGAGCACTGGTTACAGTTGAACAAATTGAAGCTCAATGTGAGTAAATCGAAGGAAATTTTCATAGGAGCTGGTAAATACCACAACACTGATTATTCAACCTTACATTTCAACTTACAGATGCATAAGGAAATTATTGAGATGGTGGATAATTTTAAATACTTGGGAATTGTAATAGACTGTAAGCTTAATTTCAGACAACATCTGGACTTCATTATTAAGAAAATTGGAAAGAAGGTAGGATATATGAGGAGAATCGGAGGAAAAATTTCACTTTGGACAAGAATGATGGTGTACAATGCCATAATTAGACCTCATTTCGAATATGGAGCAACTGTGATTTACCAAGCTTGTACGACTGATTTTCAAAGACTTCTAGTTCTCCAAAACAAATCAATGAGTTGTATTTTAGGATTTAGAAGGGAGACGCCTATTGTAAAAATGTTGGATGTTATAGAATGGTTAAATGTGAAAGAATCCATTTTGTTACTAGTACTAGTTTTCATATTTAAGATTAAAATAGGCATGATGCCAACATATCTACAGAGCCGCATCGAATATGTCAACAAAAAACACAATGTGTGCACAAGACACGCTACAGAAGGGAAATGTTTTCGTAGACAGTGCAGTGGGGAAAAATGGGCAAGCTCAATTTTTAATAATGGGATGCAAGAATACGATAAGTTACCTAGTAACATCAGGAATTTAAGAAGTGTGGTTTTTTTTTAATCAAGTGTATCGAATGGATCAGAAGGAAGAGATAGTTGACAATAATTTAATAGAAGTGTGAACCATATTTTTGATGAGCGTAGCGAAGTCTCCATCCCACTCTTATAGGGCTTTGTCTGTGTGTTTTTTTTTTGTTTTTTTTTTTTTTTGTTTGTAAGCACTCCACAGGTCGCAAGGGTTGACTGATCAACATGAAACTTTTTTTGTACACGCAAACTCATCCAACTTAGAACTGTATAGTTTTTGGGATGAATCGGTCGGACCGATTTTGAGAATCATCATCTCAAAGTTTCTAAAAACCCCATAAGATTTGGCTGGGCGGAAAATGTTGAAAAATACTAGTCAAACGCGAAATATGCGTTGTAAGATGAGCGAGATAACTCAATAAGGTATAAAAGTCCTTGAAATAGTTTTACCCTTGCTACTTTATCGACTTTGGTATTCTACACACCTTGATATCTGAATAAGCTATAAAAGTCGTTAAAGAAGTTCTACTCTTGCCACTTCATTGACTCTGGTATTCTACACACCTTGACGCATATAAAAAATACTTCATTGTTGGTCAACTCTTGAATCTAGAAAGCAGTGAATCTCGACAACTTAATTCTGTCATAATTTTTATGATATATTTTATGAATATTATCAGTCATTTTATTTTTTTTCTCCAAAACGACTGATCAGAATTGCTTAAAAAATCGTGATAATGTGTAAAATCAATGTATACACATTTAGAGAAAATTTCATCCCATTTGGAAAGATTTTATTTTTCAACGTTTTCCGCCCGGCCAAATCTTATGGGGTTTTTAGAAACTTTGAGATGATGATTCTCAAAATCGGTCCGACCGATTCATCCCCAAAGCTATACAGTTCTAAGTTGGATGAGTTTGGGTGTACAAAAAAAGTTTCATGTTGATCAGTCAACCCTTGCGACCTGTGGAGTGCTTACAAAAAAAAAAAAAAAACACACAGACAAAGCCCTATAAGAGTGGGATGGAGACTTCGCTACGCTCATCAAAAATCTCTCCAAATGGGATGAAATTTTCTCTAAATGTGTATACATAGATTTTACACATTATTACGATTTTTTAAGCAATTCTGATCAGTCGTTTTGAAGAAAAAAAATAAAATGACTGATAATATTCATAAAATATATCATAAAAATTATGACAGAATTAAGTTGTCGAGATTCACTGCTTTCTAGATTCAAGAGTTGACCAACAATGAAGTATTTTTTATATGCGTCAAGGTGTGTAGAATACCAGAGTCAATGAAGTGGCAAGAGTAGAACTTCTTTAACGACTTTTATAGCTTATTCAGATATCAAGGTGTGTAGAATACCAAAGTCGATAAAGTAGCAAGGGTAAAACGATTTCGAGGACTTTTATACCTTATTGAGATATCTCGCTCATCTTACAACGCAAATTTCGCGTTTGACTAGTCTACACAAATACATGCAAAAAGACGCGAGTAAGTATACTTTCTTCATATCATGATAACTGATGTTGATATCACTATACATTGTGTTACAGTTACGACCATCAATAACGTAACGGGATAAGCAACATGGCGTTAGTCCTATCCTTTTAACATCAGGCCGTTTTCACCACGATGGAATCAGCGCTTTCGTGTACATTTCTGAGATTCGCAATTTCAAATCAAATCGTACGTATTAGGCTCGTATTTCAATACATAGTACATAGTTGTATACTTGCATTGATTTTAATCTTTCTCGTAGATGATGCGTAATTATCCGGTTATCAAATGGTGAATATAGCAGTAGGGCTCTTGACTAGGGGACTAAATGCTATTTACAGATGTATTTTAAATTTAGATTGGCTAATTCAAATGAAATTTATCCCAATATTGCTCAATGCAGTTGGAAAGAGCTGGATTCACAGATTGCATTACATCTATTACTTGTATAGATCAACACACAATAATACCAGCAAATCATCATAACATTTGTGAGGCGGCATCCCTTTGATCTACGCATGGTGCGAAAGGAAAGCGCCATGTTGCTTATCCCGTTACGTTATTGATAGTCACAGTATAGAGTAATATATGCGCAACAATACAGAAACAAAAACAGAGCAAATAAATCTCAATTTGGCCGACGAATAGTTACAGAAGATCAGTCCACAATATTCCACGTAACAAATATTCATAACTTATGCCTATTCCATGATAGTAATTGATGAGCGTAGCGAAGTCTCCATGCCACTCTAATAGGGCTTTGTCTGTCTTTTTTTTGTTGTAAGCACTCCACAGGTCGCAAGGGTTGACTGATCAACATGACATTTTTGCTGTACACGCAAACTCATCCAACTTAGAACTGTATAGTTTTTGGAATGAATCGGTCGGACCGATTTTGAGAAAAATCATCTCGAAGTTTCTAAAAACCTCATAAGATTTGGCTGGGCGGAAAATGTTGAAAAATAAAATCTCTCCAAATGGGATGAAATTCTCTCTAAATGTGTATACATGGATTTTACACATTATTACGATTTTGTATGCAATTCTGATCAGTCGTTTTGAAGAAAAAAGAGACTGATAATATTCATCTAATATATCATACAAATTGTGACAGAATTAAGTTGTTGAGATTCACTGCTTTCTAAATTCAAGAGTTGACCAACAATGATGTTTTTTGTATATGCGTCAAGGTGTGTAGAATACCATAGTCAATAAAGTGGCAAGATTAGAACTACTTTAACGACTTTTATAGCTTATGCAGATATCAAGGTGTGAAGAATACCAGAGTCGATAAAGTAGCAAGGGTAGAACTACTTCAACGACTTTTATACCCTATTCAGATATCTCGCTCATCTTACAACGCATATTTCGCGTTCGACTAGTAAATGTATTTCGATGTATTCATTACCTGTTATTTTTAATGCTGTATGTTGTGATTGTGTGTTGTTGTATGGTAATGTACACAGAAAGAACTGGATGCTAAGTTATTTGATAAAAATTAATAATAATAATAATATTGTTGACTTTTACTGGTATATCATTTATTAGCCATGCCAGTAGTTAGGTCAACTGCGGTTGAGAGAATCGCCTACCGGTATTGATAACGTTACTACATGAATTCCTGTTATATATAGTGTAATATTAATATTAATAGTGGATATTAATATCCACAGTAAAAATAGAATTTAAAAAATGCTTAAATTATCAAATTATCTAATATTTCATGAGAAATGAAACTAATTCATTTTACAGTGTATATTCCAAATGACTGAAAATAGTTCATAATTTCAAATTGTGGATTCTTGTCATTATGATTATTTTTTTATTAAAATTTATATTTTCATCATTATTATCAAAATGTACGCGCGTAAGTGTTCAGACTTGATATACTTATTCGTAATTTGTTTTTCTTATGTATAAAATGTTAGTAGACCCGCAGACAAGTCAACTTTTTGTGACTTTGCGGGTCTACGAAATTGTACTGAAATCATTGTGAGAACACGAATGAAAAAATTTGAAGAAAATTTCAATGTCAAGAGTAGGCTTACGAACCTTTGTCTCTACTCATACGTCTATGGCAAGTTGTCTCGGATGTCATCCACAGAAGTCCGTCATTCCACGAAGAAATGATCAACGCCACCTCAATCGCCCTCCCAACTCAAGCTCTTCCGTGTTGTTCGCGAAAAAGCGTTCAAACGAATCCAAGCTTCCATCTGTATGTGTGGATACAATGAATATTGATGAATATTTTAATAATTAATCTGACAGAGACTAAGTAATGAGCTCAAGGTCGACACTACACAATTCACGATTCCTCTCTTACGCCACAGTTATGTTTGATCGAGTAGGCTAGGTCTCGGGCAAGATGAACCGAGAACTAGCCCCTATGTTTATACAATATTTATGGTCTAGGCCTACATGTGTGTAACTCCAAATGAGGTACTTCTGGCTGTGGAAATATAGGGTGTAGGGCCTAGGTCATATATTTACTAGGTCCAAGTCTAGTTATTCATTGTCTCAGGTATAAGCATTGAGTTGGAATGGTAGATCCACAAGGGTATTGGCCCAAGTCTGGGCCTAGGCCTATAACCTCTAAACATTGAATCAACTGTGAAAAATCATCAAATTCAATCTCTGGACTTATTCTTGCCTGATTCCAATTGTCAAAAAATACGACTAAACAGAACGTAAATTCATGTATTACCTCAAAATCGAAAAATACATTCCCAATGTCGAAAGTGTCATCTCTCATCACACGGTTTTAAAGACATACCAAAGACAGAGCTGAACGAAGGTAGCTCATAACTCGAGCGTTCGATGAGTTCGATTATGGCAAATAGCAGTCAAAATTCAATACCAACTTCTAAATGTTATTGGTTTTGTAAGGTTGTCGGAAATCGGTCACTTGTAAAACGCGCACAAAAGTTGACAGGCCGATAGAGTTATCCAGCAGAAAGCTGTCAGGAGGATTTGTCGGCATATTGTGCTTCCAACCAGCCCTAAAACGCTTATATGAATGGACTTTGGGCCATTTGTTCATGCTTTGGGAATAATATGCATGTTGACTATCAACACCATGTGTGGTACACAAAACTGAGACCACTATACATACAAATATTGCTTTAGTATTTTTTTCAGGTTTTTGCACACAATGCATGGTTGTAATACGAGGTTTTTATTCCACCAGAAGCAATATATATATATATAAATATATATATTTATATATATATATATATATATATATATATATATATATATATATATATATATATATATATATAAATATTTATATATATATTTAAATATATATATATATATATATATATATATATATATATATACATATATATATATATATATATATATATATATATATATATATATATATATTTATATATATATATATATATTGGAGGCTTTCTGCCAACAGAAGCATGTAAACCGTCCTCCTTGGTCTAGACTCTAGAGGTATCGCATCTGCTTCTGGTTCTAGGTCCGCATGTCCAAATCCTGAGTAAAGTATGTTTTATTCTTGAATGTTCTTTCATCTATCATCAGCTCACTGTTTTTCATCTCCCGCTCAATTGTACCCTCCATAACCTAGCTATTGGTGAGGTCGTTGAGCAACATAGAAAAATAAGCATTCAATAAAAGTATTAGACTATTACGCCTATATAATAATATAGTTCATATAATATATCATATAATCATATAATACTTGAATATACTTCAAGGAAATTTATGATGAATCTTCGTTCACTATTTCCAATAAAGTAAGGAATTCAAGGGTGATGAAGAACTGGATGTCAGAAGACTTGGGTAAAATGATTAAGGATAGGGATGCTGCATTCAAAAAGTGGAAACAATGCCACAATACATTGAAAGTAACTTTCAGGAATGATTATAAAAACCTCAGAAATTTTGTGAATAGGCAAATAGCAAAAGCGAAAACTTGTTATTATAAAACTATAATTGATAAATCGAAAAATAACATTAAAGATACTTGGCAGTCAATAAACTACATAATAGGTAAGAAAAAACAACTGTCAGTTGATGAAACCATAACGAAATATCTTGGTAAGACTAATTCTAACAGAGAAATTGCCAACAATTTTGTAGACTCCTTCATTCGAGAAATTGAGCTCCTAAAACACCAGTGTATCATAAAAACTTGTACAGATTATCAAAGTGACTCTGTAATTCAATCAATGTACTTCACACCTGTCAATGTTGTGACAATTGAGAGTATTACTGATAAACTGGATGTTGACAAACAACCAGGATATGATGGTATACGTGCTAAAGATGTGAAACTACTGAAAACGGAATTAAGTCCAATTTTGGTCAAGCTTATAAACCTATCAGTTATTAATGGTGTGGTCCCTGATGACATGAAAATCTCAGTAGTGCGTCCAATTTATAAAAAAGGAGATCATCTTAACTACTCAAATTACAGACCAATATCACTGCTGCCAATTACTGAGAAAATCATGTAACGTTGTGTAGCCAATAATTTAACTAGTTATCTCAAACAATTCGGAATTATAAATAAGCTTCAATTCGGGTTTCAGGCTGGTAAGAGTACAGCGGATCTGCTTCTGCAATTCTCGGACTTTATCAATTCCAATTTGAATCTCAACATGCACATAATTGCGTTGTTTATAGACTTTTCGAAAGCTTCCGACACCATTAATCATAAAAAATTAATCTCTTCTTTAGAACATATCGGTATTAGAGGCAACGTATTAAATTGGTTCATTAGTTATCTAGATAATAGGAAAATTTTAGTCAAAATTAATGAGGAGTTTAGCATTTTGAAGAACTGTACAACTGGGGTTCCTCAAGGTTCTATTTTAGGACCATTGCTATACCTCATTTACGTGAATAATATGCCCGATGTGGTATCTAACTGTCAAACGTATATGTATGCTGACGATACCGTTGTATTATCAGCTCATAAAAATATCAAATCTGCCGAGCAAAATTCACGAAAGGATTTCAACAATTTATTAAAATGGACTCACGATCATGATTTAGTCATAAACTCAAGTAAAACCAAACTAATTCACATATGTTCCCCGCATAATAAGGACGGTCGCGCACAAATTGAGATTATGTATCATACATTAGATTGTCTCCATAATATTAGTTTAGGCTCCACCTGCATGAATTGTACACAGAAAATTGAGAGTGTTGACAGAGTTGTTTATTTAGGCTTGACCATTGACAAACATTTCACTTGGAAACCTCACATTGAAACAATTTGTAATAGATTACGTTCTTGTGCCTTTAATCTTTATATTCTTAAAAATTGTCTGAATTTTTCCTTGCTAAAAACAGTATACGTTGCCTTGGCCGAATCCTTATTATCGTATGGAATATTAGCTTGGGGCAATGCTTCACCTTATCATTTGCAGCTTATCATAAACCTTCAAAGACGAATGCTTAGAATCATTTCGAACTCCCCCACTAATAATGGCATAAATTTAGGAGGGAACGAACTATTTCATCGTTGCAACCTCCTTCCTTTGAATATTTCATTTATGTACCGATTCATACTGAAATTCTACTTCAATAATAATTTCAAAATCATCAACGACCACCCATTTCATACTAGACTCAGACTAGATAATGATTATAAATTACCACTATTTAATAACAAGTACGGAAAAAGAAGTCTGTGTTATGCTGTTCCTTTCAATTTCAATAAAATACCCCAAAACTTACGAGATCTGCAACAATATTCTACTCTTAAAAATGGCATTAAAAAATGGTTACTTGAACGTAGTCTACTCACATGATTGTAAAATCAATAAAAAAATGTTATTATTATCATACTTATTATTTCTAGGTTACTTCTAATCACGTATTCATTATAGGCCTACATTCACAGCATTATCGCCATCTATTATTTTCCCTTTATTATATTTATCTTAACCCATCACTGTTACACTGTGTTCATATAATTATTATTCACATGTATATTGTTTTGTATCACGTCTGTTCAAAATTCGCTGATTATACCACAGACAAGCCCAATCCGGCTTTGTGGGCCATAGTGTGGAATTGTGTATGTTTAATTGATAATAAATAATCTTTCAAAAAAAAAAAAAAAAAAAAAAAAATAAGTAAAATATCAAAGGTGAGCCTACTCTACTCTGTTGATGAGAAAAGTTAATTCAGGATTCTATGTGTTCGGGATTTCTAATGTGTTTGTAGACAGGTACATAATGTTTGTCTGTATTTTTATTCAATCCATTGTATGTTGTATGTCTGGAATGCTTGGTATGTTTTTCTTTTCTGATATATATATATATATATATATATATATATATATATATATATATATATATATATATATATATATATATATATATATATGTATATATATATATATATATATATATATATATATATATATATATATACATTTATATATATATATATATATATATATATATATATATATATATATATATATATTCATATATATATATATATATATATATATATATATATATATATATATATATATACATATATGTTATATATATATATATATATATATATATATATATATATATATATATATATATATATATATATATATATATACATATATATATATATATATATATATATATATATATATATATATATATATATATATATATATATATATATATATATATATATATATATCAATGACTCGCCATATAATTGCCTGTAATGTCAATTCCCATGCATGAATAAGAATATCTATCTATCTAGTATGTCAATAGAAGAAATCTTGTAACGGTTTTTTGTAAATAGAAGCAATGTATTTAAGATTTCTGTCAGAATAAACAATCAATTTAGGAATTTTTTTGTACAGAAGAATCCATTTGAGGTTTTCTGTCAATAGAAGCAATCACTTTAAGGTTCAATTTTCTATATGAGGGCGTCCAAGGGTGAGCTCGCTCAACCTTGTTTTCCTTCGAAACGGCTGATTGGAATTGCATACAAGATCGTGAAAATGTGTAAAATCTATGTATTCAAATTCAGAAGAAATTTCATAACGTTTGGAGAGATTTTTTTTCCAACATTTTCCGCCCACACAAATCTAATGAGGTTCTTAGAAATTCTGAGATGATTTTTCTCAAAATTGGTACGACCGATTCATTCCAAAAACTATACAGTTCCAATTTGGATGAGTTTGCGTGTACAAAACAAAGTTTTATATTGATCAGTCAACCCTCGCGACCTGTGGAGTGCTTAGAAACAAAAAAACAAACAAACGAACAAAAAAAAAAAACACAGACAAAGTCCTATTAGAGTGGGATGGAGACTGCGCTACGCTCATCAATCAGATATATGGAAATAAGCCAAGATTCACTGCATCCCAGATTCGATATTCGCGTTTAAAAGTGATCCAGGGGCGCCACTGTCGATTTCCAATTTGGCTGACTTAAAGCAGATAGAAATTCAGTGGAATACGCCATACACACGTGATTCTTACGTATCTTCACTGATAATTTGATTTATTTATATAAAATGGCACTGCCAGTGCTAGAAAACCATAATATTATGGAGTATATGGGAGTGTGCACTCGACCATATATAGAGGGTTCGGCCATTCTCAATTCAATCCATTCAATGGCGTGTGGCATATTGAGTCGATGTGAGGATTCCCATTCAATTACTTTGCTAGGCCTTCGCCTACAAACATCATGCCTGGATGGGAAACCACATGAAATTAGAGTCGTTATCAACGAAACTAAGGCCATTGACAATGCTGTTTGCTCCTGCAAAGCTGGGTCAAACAAGTGTAAGCACATCTCGGCTGTGCTTCTTTTCTTAAACAGGTGAGCAACATAACCTAGCCTAGCCTAGGCCTAGGCATACATTTTATGTCATTATCCTAGCACCTAGCCCTGCTTCCAATAGAGCAGGCCTATGTTGCTATTAGCTCTATTGCCTTAATATTGCGCTGATACCCTTTACTAGGTCTCGTGCCTAACGTTTAATGTAGCCCTAGCAGGCTGCTAAGACTAGGCCCTAGACCTCATGCTCTTTCAATGCAGGCATATGCCTGCCCTAGGCTTCGATACAAGTTAAATAAATCATTGTATTTGTCTAGTTTATTGGTGATTAATATAACTAAGCTTCACTGCCCACAAGAAAAAAAGGTAATCTGCTGCCATTCGAGCGCATCTCAACAAAATATTGAGGAATTGTACCATTTTATATAAAAAAGATAATTTACATAGTGTGTATACCTGCTGCCATTCGAGCGTATCTCGACGAAATATGGATGAATTATGCCATTTATGAAAAAAAAAACGATCTACACAGTGTGTATACCTGCTGCCATTCGAGCGCATCTCAACGAAATATGGATGAATTATGCCATTTATAAAAAAAATAATCTACACAGTGTGTATACCTGCTGCCATTCGAGCGCATCTCAACCGTGGAACGGTTTGCATGAAGCATGGCTTTTTGTGAAGGTTCTTTCACTTATTATCACTTCTCCGTTTCATTATCAGCTGCTCATTCCCCCGAATAACCTACCTGTTGATGGGGTCGTTAAGCAGCATTCAAATTTGATAAAATGTATATTCTAGTATATTGTGTACTTGCCTAGTCTAGTATTTCAAGATTTTAATTTAGCTGATGGTCGTTCTGTGCTCTGCTCTTATCTACAATAAATCTATTGGTGAATAACAATCTCATCTTCAAAATAGCCATTATTATATGACAGCAATGATAATAAAAAGATGTACAGTATCATTTTGGTTTCAACATATAGCACTTTGGTGTGATATATTGCAGGAATTTCTAAGAAAACCATGAGGACCTGAGTTGCACTGACATTACACAACAATGGGGCAAAATAAAGGCTCAAGCAAAGGCCATGTATGCAGCAGTTCCTGCTAGGAATTTCTGCCATACAGGAAAAAAACAAATGCCCTACAGTGGACGATACCAGCCACGCAGGAAAACTCCTGAAATGCTTGATTTGCTGCGCAATACGTCACTGGAAGGTGGGTTTGAAATGACTGTTTTAGTGATTATTAAAAAATGCAAATTTTATTGTTCTGTCAAGTTTTTATTACCGGTAGTTCAATTTCAATAGGCTACATTTCAAAATTCAGTGGCAGATGTAGGGTTAGTTTGCCATAATTCATTTTCTAGTGATAAGGTCAATAATGATTATTATTTTTAATGAATTGACAGGCGCACCAAACTCGGCCATTGCCACACATATGGCAAACCAACGAGCTACAAGCTCCGCTACAAGTTCCGCTACACAGCAGCTACGAACTTCTAGCGTTGACGAAGAAATTGAGCCAGGACTACCACTGATGAATAGCCCAACACCTTCGGAAGAAGACAAAGCCTTTGCTTCAGGCTGCATATTGTCTAGGCGTGCAACGGTACAACGATCAGCAGAAATCGACAGTATCCAGGTGGCAAGCCTCTCACCAGTCAAGGCGAAGTTTTATAGAGATCGTGTCCTTATAAACTCCAGTGAGGCAATGGATATGTGCTACAACACAACGGGCCAAGTTGGGGATCTCTGGCATTCCTTACGTAAGACAAGGATCACTGGGAGCCGTTGCTTTGAACTCTACACTTATAGCAAACCAAGCAAGATCGAGAGGAATTGGGAGGCAAAACTGAATTCCATATTATTCAGCACTTTCAAAGGGAATAGCCATACGACGTATGGTTTAGTAAATGAGCCCATTGCCGTTAGTGCTTACGAACGTCAAACTAACAATCACGTGACAAAGCTAGGCATTATCGTAAATCCCAATGTTCCTT
Organism: Brachyptera risi; assembly: GCA_964007535.1. Classification (NCBI taxonomy): domain Eukaryota; kingdom Metazoa; phylum Arthropoda; class Insecta; order Plecoptera; family Taeniopterygidae; genus Brachyptera; species Brachyptera risi. The sequence continues at coordinate 422,444 of CAXFZR010000050.1, forward strand.
GGATGGGATATAGTCCGGACGGCATTGTTGGCGCAGCAGGACGCTTAATTGAAATGAAGTGTTTGATGGAGGGAAAGTCCTCGAGTGGTTTAGAGATGGCGAGTAAGTTAAGTTGCGTCATAGTTACAGGTGATAAGGTGGAGTTAAAGATTGAACATAAGTACTATGGACGAGTGCAGCTAGGCATGCTCCTAAGCGGCCTTGATGTGTGTGACTTTCTTTTATACTCGAAACTTTCTGATGAGAATCTTATCATTGAGGTACCTTTCAATGAAGCCTTTGCTGAACAACTCTTAACTAGCCTACGTAGTATTTATTTTCGTAAGATGCTACCGTTCCTTGTGGCTAATTGTAGTTGAGTTTTGGGAAACAACCAACAAACATTCCTTGTTTTAGTCTTCTATTCTCACCGTATTCCTGTGTGCAACCAACATTAGTTGATTCACGAATTGTTTATTGTTATATGTATCAACGTACAAACAATCGTAGTTACGGTAATTAATTATACCAAAACATTTTTTCTTTTATTCTTGCTTTTCGTGTGTAATTGTTCTCTATCTCAACCCACAAACAATCTATGCGATAGGCCTATACTTATACCATTAATAACTGACAAACAATTCTTATTCCCACTCGTGTGTTATTGTTACATGTGTCAACCTACAAACAATCGTGGTTGCAATATTATATTTAGGTGAACCAACAAACATTCGTTGTGTTTTTGTTTTCTTAATATTACTTCTCGTGTGCATGCTTACAACAAACATTCGTTGAGTGACATTTAATTTAAATTGATTGCCATTGACTACGTAATTGTTCAGTTTTATTGTCCGTGGTTTAACCCTTCCACGTTAAAATAACAAGGGTGAGCGAGCTCACCCTTGGACGCCCTCATATAGAAAATTGAACCTTAAATTGATTGTTTCTATCGACAGAAAACCTTAAATGATTCTTCTGTAAAAATAAATTCCTAAATTGATTGTTTCTTTTGACAGAAATCTTAAATACATTGCTTCTATTTACAAAAAATCGTTACAAGATTTCTTCTATTGACATAGAATCCTGAATTAACTTTTCTCATCAACAGAGTAGAGTGGGCCCACCTTTGATATTTTACTTATAGGCGTAATAATCTAATACTTTTATTAAATGCTTATTTTTCTATGTTATACTTAACGACCCACTACTAGCTAGGTTATGGAGGGTACAAATGAGCGGGAGATGAAAAACAGTGAGCTGATGATAGATGAAAGAACATTTAAAAATAAAACACACTTTACTCAGGATTTGAACATGCGGCCTTGGAACCAGAAGCAGATGCGCTACCTCTAGAGTCTAGACCAAGGAGGATGGTTTAAATGCTTATGTTGGCAGAAAGCCTTCAATATATATATATATATATATATATATATATATATATATATATATATATATATATATATATTTATATATATATATATATATATATATATATATATATATATATATATATATATATTACTTCTAGAGAAATAAAACCTTGTACAACCTTGCATTGTGTACACAAACCTAAAAAAAAAATGCGAAAGCAATATTTGTATGTATAGTGTATTTGTATGTATAGTTTGTATGTATGTATAGTGTACCACAAATGGTGTTGATAGTCAACATGCATATTATTTTCAAAGCATGAACAAATGGCCTAAAGTCCATTCATATAAGCGTGTTAGGGCCTATGCACAATATGCCGACAAATCCTCCAGACACCTTTCTGCTGGATAACTCTATCGGCCACTTTCGTGGGCGTTTTACAAGTGACTGATTTCCGACAACCTTACAAAACCAATAACATTTAGAAGTTGGTATTTAATTTTGACTGCTTTTTGCCATAATCGAACTCATCGAACGCTCGAGTTATGAGCTACCTTCGTTCAGCTTTGTCTTTGAGATGTCTTCAAAACCGTGTGATGACAGATGGCACTTTCGACATTGGGATTGTATTTTTCAATTTTGAGGTAAGAAATGAATTTACGTTCTGTTTAGTCGTATTTTTTGACAATTGCAATCAGGCAAGCATAAGTCGAGAGATTGAATTTGATGATTTTTCACAGTTGATTTAATGTATTTTTTTGTATTTGTATTTGTATTTATTGCCGTTTCTTATTAAAGAACAATATTAAAATTGTATAAACATTGTCAGAGATATAAGAAAATAAAATTTTAATAATAATACATGAATATAAATAATAGGATAGAATGTAATAGCTTATGTGTCAATGAATTAAACATGATTGAGAATTAAAATAGTCCTCCATACAATAAAACTTGTTTGTATGTAAGAATTCAATGGTCTCATTTTTGAACTGCTTTCTACATCTCGAGTCCTTGATGTGGGACGGAAGTCTATTATAAATTCTATGTTTAGAGGTTATAGGCCTAGGCCCGGACTTGGGCCCATACCCTTGTAGGTTGTGATTTCCTCGAAAGAGGGTTAAAGGAATAAACACTACTACTACTACTACCATTCCAACTAAATGCTTATAGGCTACCTGAGACAATGAATAACTAGACTCGGACCTAGTTAATATATGACCTAGGCACACCCTATATTTTCACAGCCAGAAGTACCTCATTTGGAGTTACATACATGTAGGCCTAGACCATAAATATTGTATAAACATAGGGGCTAGGCCTAGTTCTCGATTCATCTTGCCCGAGACCATTGATTATGTAAGGTTACAAATTCAATGCCAAGACCTAGCCTACTTGAACAAACAAAACTGTGGTGTAAGAGAGGAATCGTGAATTGTGTAGTGTCGACCTTGAGCTCATTACTTAATTAATCTCTGTCAGATTAAATATTAAAATATTCATCAATATTCATTGTATCTACATATACAGATGGAAGCTTGGATTCGTTTGAACGCTTTGCCGCGAACAGCACGGAAGAGCATGAGTTGGGAGGGCGATTGAGGTTGCGTTGATCATTTCTTCATGGAATGACAGACTCCCGTGGATGACATCCGAGACAACTTGACACAGACGTATGAGTAGAGACAAAGGTTTTTGTAAGCCTACTCTTGACATTGAATTTTTTTTTTCATTTTTTTATTCGTGTTCTCACAAAGATTTCAGTACAATTTCGTAGACCCGCAAAGTCACAAAAAGTTGACTTGTCTGCAGGTCTACTAACATTTTATACATAAGAAAAACAAATTACAAATAAGTAAATCAAGTCTGAACACTTACGCACGTACATTTTGATAATAATGATGAAAATATCAATTTTAATAAAGAAATAATCATAGGGCCTAGTGACAAGAATCCACATTTTGAAATTATGGACTATTTTCAGTTATTTGGAATATACACTGTAAAATGAAATAGTTTTATTCCTCATGAAATATAAGATAAATTGATAATATCTATTTTCTTAATTCTATTTTTACTGTGGATAATAATAACCACTAATAATATTAATATTACACTAAATATAACAGGAATTCATGTAGTAACGGTCTCAATACCGGTAGGCGATTCTCTCAACTGCAGTAGACCTTACTACTGGCATGGCTCATAAATGATATACCAGTAAAAGTCAACAATATGCTAGCAACGGTCTACTATAAGGTACCGTAAAACTATACCGGCTTAAGAATACGGACTGTAGAATATTCTTGTAGCACTAAATTCACTGACACGCCCCCTATTTATTTATTTCATTTTGATTCTGTTGAACAACCCCACCAACAGCTACGAGGGTACAAATAGCCACACACAATAATTTCAATGCTTATTTTTATTTTATTACACATCAAATCACACTTCATAGGCCTACAAAATTCTCAAAAGTATTTGAGCATCCAGTGAGAATATGTTGTAGGGGAGCAAATTAAATTACATGTAGTAACCGGTCTTTTGAGGAATAAAAAAATCATCAATATTATCAATATTTAATATTATCTAGTTTTCTTATACTGTCAAATATCCACAATATTCTATCAAGTCTCATCAGAGAAGAGGAAGAAATTGATCATAGTCCAATAGTAGGCCTAAGGAGTCATGGAATTACGTAATTCCTACGTCCGAGCGTGAAACAAAGACCTTGGACAGAATGGTCGATTGTGTGTATTCAAGTTGACAATTCGTTTGTGTTTGAATAAATATTCACATTAACTACCGGTTGATAGATTTGTAAGTAATGGGCCGAATATTATCACATTTTATTCAATTTAATCGAGGTCCAGTTGAATTTAATATTTGTTTAATTCAATCTCAGTAGGCCTACTGAAATACCATTTCAATTCCAGTTTTGAATAGTTTATAACATTGTTTGTGTTTTTTAGGAGATTCTGTGTATGCAAATGAACCTTGACTGCTGCTACCAATTTCCAGAAAGAAGAGCAACACGAAGAGCAACACACCACAGTGCACTGCCGTACATTTTTTCTTCAATAATCTATAGGCTTAAAATTATATCATTCATTATTTGTGAAGGGAATAAATATCAATCAGTTGGTTATTTAATGCGTGTAAATGAATCTTCATTTGAATACCTTGTATTGATCTAGGCCTATATTTTTTCATGAATGTGTTTTGGTATGTTATTATTTCAGGTATTTGGCCGCTTTTGCTTCAGCAATCAGAACAAGAGTTTCATCCATTTTTAGCGTGTTCACCACACTGTGGAAACACACTTATACGTTTGATTCAAAAGGGACTGAAAAAACCTATTCGTCGCGTAGAATCGCTGAATTTCTACGTATATCAAAAATTATCGAGCTTGGATTATGCATTTTTTTACACTCTTCGACTAAGTAGCAATGAAACTTGTCCACATAGCCTGTATATTTTCAAATCAACGAAATAAAGAAAAAAACTCTATAGGCCTTGGAATGGCGTGGACTTTCATACCATTTTTTGCGCGTTAATAGAATCGCTGGTTTTCCACGTAAATTAGAAATTTAAGCGCTTCCAAGTTGTAATTGGTTATAATCTACCGCGTTACGATAATAACTTTTGTCCACGTAGCCTAAATATTTTATAATTAAATAAAAACCGAAAAAAATTGATTATACCCCATTTTTGGTCAAGGAGGTTAAAATACTAACCTCTTTGGTTTTGGCCCTCTGATAACCATGGTAACATTATAAACAACGGATGTGTTTATATTATCTTCTGGGCCCAAATTCACAAAAAGTCATAACTTTGATTCGGCTCAAAGTTACGACCTTCTTTCGAGATAATACTATATTTTGTCTTAATCCAAACTTATAAAGAAATATTTGATCGTCCCTCCAATCCCTAGCAAGTGTCTGAGATCCACATAGTTCATTAGATCTGGAGATAAGTACCGAAGAAATTGTCTCAACTTTGAGACTACGCCTAGGCCTAGTCCAGACTGGTAGGCCTAGGCCCTAGTGAGTGATCACCTCTTGACTTTGAATATCATTCTACAATGATTTCATGGCTGAATTTGAGAAAACATGTAAATTCTAGCCACCAAAACACGGCAAGGTTATTTCTAAATACCGCGCAATTTGATTTACGTATTTTATCATTCCGGTTCTACATCTAACCTCACTTTGACTTGTTCTCGACTAGGCCTAGCGAATGTCACTGTTCGCCAGTCACCTTGTCTAGCCTAACCTGTCAAACAGTTGTGTTGTGTCGTTGACATTACCACTAATAACTACCACTAACTAGGCTACTACTATACCTAGCTGAAATATAACTTATGATAACTAATATTACCACTTAAACATTAACACTAGGCCTAATTATATATACATAATTATATTAGGCATATATAACTAGGCCTAGGCTATATCCTACTAATTATATTACAATGTTCAACGCTGGGCGTTTCCTAATTCTGGATGAGGCTAGGCCATTGAGTTTCAGGAGAGGCCTATCATTGTTAGCTGGTAGAGTATTCAAAGATAGGCTGGATCAATTAAATGTGTCGGATGACAATCTGATCAAACGGTACAGGTTCCCCAAGACATACCGTCTTGGAACTGTGCAGCATTTTGGAAGGCGATTTGACCAGACCGACAGCAAGGTCCCATGCCTTGCCTATTGCAACGCAAGTTCTTACTGCGTTGCGATTCTACGCATCTGGAACGTTCCAGTTCGTCATGGGCAATGTAACAGGCATAAGACAAGCCAGTTGCTCGCGAGTTTTGTGTGTCATTAGCAATGCATTGGTTGAACTCTCCCCCCAGTTCATATCCTTCCCTCTTGAAAATGAGGCATACGTGGCCAGAGTTAAAGCAGGTACGTTGCCGAGGTCATTAGTTGCTAGTACACAAAACTGTCATACACAGACTAGGATCTGATGTCAGAGTCAAGTTGAGCTAACCTAAACCGAAAATCTTGAACACCTCAAGAACGATATCTTCATGCATGATGGCTAGTCTATTATTTTGGGGAGAAGGGGGTAGGCCCGGTCTCACAATATTCAAATGCAATATCGTAGCCTTCCTATTCAGTCATCATCTGGAATAATGCTTACGGTGTACTGGATTTTCAGTGTAGGCCTACGTTTTTCTCGATGCACCATATTTTCGGTGTATCAGTTATGCAACCCAAGGGCGGTAGTACCGTACATGTACAGGCCTATGGTGGACCATCCTGACAGAGTTTTTTCTGGTTATCCTCTGTCATAAGATCAATACTGGGATGGTTCTTTAACAACAGGCTACGACCGACTCCTTCCCACTTTCCCAAAAACACTGAATAACCTTTCATCTCATCATCTCATGTCATGCACAGACGCCAATAGATCTCAGTCATCAGTAAATAAGTGCGTCGTTAAACCAATATAAATTGAATAGAATACAGGCACATGTACAGATTTATACTGAGACGCGTGGCCGAGTGTTGACACACTGAACCGTCATTCGGGAGACCGGGGTTCGATTCCCGCTATGGTCGACCATCCTGACAGGGGTTTTTCGTGGTTCTCCTCTGTCGTCCAGGTCAGTAGGCCACTGGGATGGTTCCTTAACAACAGGCCACGACCGACTCCTTCCCACCATCCAAAACACCTAATAAAATGACCTTTCATCTCATCATCCCATCATCTCATTCATCATCCACTGACGCCAATAGATTGTAGCCATCAGTATAGTGCGTCATTAAAACCCAATATAAAATAATATGTGCAGATTTATAATGTATTCTGTGATTTGTATGTCTTAGGCCTATATAGGTAAAACACTTCGTATTGCAGAATTCCACAACCTTTCAGAGTTCCCCAACATAATAGGGGCCGTTGATGGATCATCGAACAACGTGAAAGCTCTGTCTGCAGATGAACCTCCTTTCGTCGATAGATACCAGAACCACAGTATTAATTGCCAGTTCGTGTGTAGGCTACTGCCGACCAGCGAATAGTCAATTTGGTTGCCTGTTGGCCAGAGAGTACACACAACCAATTTATTCAGTCTACTTTCACAATCAGTTTAGTCACATGATAAGACAAATATATTTTCGTGTGTAGATCGCTCTTCTTACAACAAACACATAGTTCATTATGTTGATTATTCCTAGTTATTAGTGACAATGAGTTGCAAGTGAGTCATGACAAAATTAATTGATACATTCAACCATACTGATTGATTGATTATTGCTTGTTGAATGCCCCGCCAACAGATTAAACTTGTCGATTTTTTTATTCCATTGAACTAAGACTTCATTTCACTTGACGAACAAAATCGGGCTTCGTTTTTATGTTCTCTTTTGTACGTGGGAACGTGGCATACAGATAAGAGAGTGTGCAACCAATCAAAACTTTTTCCAAACGTTGGTGTCATAACAGAATTAAAGTCTTTGTGTCAAAAAGTTGATTGTTTTTTCAATCATTAAAATGGGGTGGAAAGATCGCCCTTGTGGTGCCCCGTCTAAACGATGCTACTGTCATCCATAACCTTGAGAACAATACTTCTGTATCTAGTTTCGATGATAACATAATAGGTTGGGCTTATTTTTTCAGCTAAATCGGATTGACGGTTTTCTCGGGAGGAATTGGGAAAATTGGTAAAATCCCTATGAGAATAACAAGTATAAGAAAGAATGTTATCGTTTTTCACTTCATTGATTGAAATTAGAATTCCTATAATAGAAATCGATATTATTGTAATTGATTTTGTTATTGATTAGAATTGATATTATTCTATTACACTTTTCTACCAACTTCTACTGTTTGGAGAAATTCGAATCGGTCGTTTATGAAAAAATGGAGCATTCTATAGGCCTAGGAAAGTTATAGAATATTGAGTTCAAATTTTGTGAATACAAATTGATTGTAGTGAAATATTACAACTTAATAACATATAATATACATACTTTATAATACCATAATATAATAAATAACTAATACATATAACTTTTCATCAAAACAAACAATGGTTGTCACATGGACACACTTTGACATTAGCAACATATGAGAAAAAAAACAATGCTTTAATAATGATAATATTTTTGTGAAGTGAAATTATGGTATTCATATGAATGATTACAGTAATTAAACAGATAGTTACGTAGTAGATATTTCGCACACTATGAAGAAATCATATATAACAAAATGAGAATATAAGCCTATTCAACAAATCAAGTATCGTAGCTCAAATATCTCAAGAAAATCAAAAATCAAAGAAATCAACTGAAAAGCTCTTTTAACGTAAAAGCTTGTCGAACTTCTTGTCGATTTCAATTTTTTGTGAGCTATTTTCAATTATCCTGCTTCATTTTACGCCATGTGATTTTGTTGAATATGGGGATTTTTATGGTAGCAGTAGATTCTATCATATTTTTTTTTATCATCCATTCAACATAATCCGTGGATTTTTCAATCCGAATAATTTTTGTGGTTCCGATGACTTCGTTTTGTTCTGATGATTTTTAAAAATCTGCTTGATTTCTCCATTTTCAGCGTGTTCACCACACTGTGGAAACACACTTATATGTTTAATACATAACTAATACATATAACTTTTCATCAAAACAAACAATGTTTGTCACATGGACACACTTTGACATTAGCAACATATGAGAAAAAAACAATGCTTTAATAATGATAATATTTGTGTGAAGTGAAATTATGGTATTCATATGGATGATTATAGTGATTAAACAGATAGTTACGTAGTAGATATTTCGCACACTATGAAGAAATCATCTATAACAAAATGAGAATATAAGCCCATTCAACAAATCAAGTATCGTAGCTCAAATATCTCAAGAAAATCAAAAATCAAAGAAATCAACTGAAAAGCTCTTTTAAGGTAAAAGCTTGTCGAACTTCTTGTCGATTTCAATTTTTTGTGAGCTATTTTCAATTATTCTGCTTCATTTTATGCCATGTGATTCTGTTGAATATGGGGATTTTTATGGTAGCAGTAGATTCTATCATATTTTTTTTTATCATCCATTCAACATAATCCGTGGATTTTTCAATCCGAATAATTTTTGTGGTTCCGATGACTTCGTTTTGTTCTGATGATTTTTCAAAATCTGCTTGATTTCTCCAATTTCAGCGTGTTCACCACACTGTGGAAACACACTTATATGTTTGATTCAAAAGGGACCGAAAAAACCTATTTGTCGTGTAGAATCGCTGAATTTCTACGTAAATTGAAAATTATTGAGCTTGGATTATGAAAATTTTCGACTACGTGGTAATAAAACTTGTCCACATAGCCTGTATATTTTCTAATTACCGAATTAAAGAAAAACTGCTTTGGCCACGCCCACTTTTTGTTGTGGCGTAGGTTATTTCTTGCGCGTTGATAGAATCGCTGGTTTTCCACGTGAATTAAAAATTATTATAACTTATCACAACTTATCGGTAGGTAATGTGATGGTAATGAGGTATGGGCATACAGTAATAGAGTTTTAATCTACGGAGTGTAGGCCTATATTCGTACGGTCAACTGTATGATTAAGTGAAAATAAATAATACGGTCAGTGATATCATGACCGCGATGTTTCGGTCCATGACTATAAATGGCCAAAATAACGCTCTCTCAACGTGACTTCTGTAGCTCATGGGTTAGCACAGCTGACTCCCAAGCCAGGGAACTGTGATCGAATACCGCCTGTGACTGATTTTTTCATTTTTTTGAATTGGTTGCTCTAAAGTTTATATATGGAGGAAAAAGGTCAATTGGCTTCTTCACGCAAAGCTCCGGACAGAGTGCGCTAGCAGCGGACTGCCCTAGTTTTGTAACTGTCTGCTTATGAGCCATGTTATCGAGTGATATATGTATGGTTGACTACGTCTGTGAAGTTGTCACACGTGTACGGTCACATGTCAGAATATGGAAATATTATTTCACCATTGGTTAGTGCCCCTTAGTGCCGTAACATTTTCTCTTAGTGCAGCTTTAGTTTCGACATAATGACGAATTCAATTTTCAGAACCAGCCCCTCACATGTCTCCGAAATTCCAATGGTAAACGTTAGTGCTGTAAACATTTTCGTTGGTGCCGCTTTGGTTTTGCCGTTATAGCGCGTCGTCCATGTGAGGGGCCAACTTCACGCCAGCCCCTCACATATCTCCGATCTTGGAAATTTCAACGGCATTCATTAGTGCTCGTTAGTGCCGTACATTTTTTCGTTAGTGCCGCTTTAGTTTCACCGTCATGACGAATTCAATTTTCAGAACCAGCGCCTCACATATCTCCGGTCTTGACAATTCTTACAGTATACGTTAGTGCCGTGAGAGAATCGTTAGTACCGCTTCAGTTTCGCCGCTACGACGCGTTGTCAATGTGAGGAGCCAACCTCACGCCAGCCACTAACATTTATCTCCGATCTTGGAAATTCCAACGGCATTCGTTAGAACATTTTCGCTAGTGCCGCTTTGGTTTCGCCAGCCCCTCACATATCTCTGATCATGAAAATTCCAACGGCATTCGTTAGAAGAATTTCGTTACAGCCGCTTTGGTTTCGCCAAATAACGCGTTGTCCATGTGAGGGGCCAAATCTTCACGCCAGCCCCCAACATGGACCACTCGTTATAACGTCGGAACCAGAGCGGCACTAACGGAAAATGTTTACGGCACTAACGAGCACTAACACAACACCAACGAATGCCGTTGGAATTTTCAAGATCGGAGATATGTGAGGGGCTGGCGTGAAGTTGGCCCCTCACATTGACAACGCGTCGAAGCAGCAAAACCGAAGAGGTATTAACAATTTTTTCCACGGCACTAACGGGCACTAACGCACCACTAACAAATGCCGTTGGAATTTTCAAGGTCGGAGATATGTGAGGGGCTGGCGTGAAGTTGGCCCCTCACATTGACAACGCGTCGTAAGGGTGAAACCGAAGCGGTACTTAAGATTTTTTCACGGCACTAACGGGCACTAACGTAGCATCAACGTATACTGTTGAAATTTTCAAGATCAGAGATATGAGGGGCTGGTTCTGAAAATTGAATTCATCGTGACGGCGAAACTAAAGCGGCACTAACGGTAAATTTTACAACACTAACGTAGCACTATTGAATGCCGTTGAGATTTCCAAGATCGGAGATATGTAAACCGAGATGTAATTTTGTACACAACACAATAACAATACTGTAACAGCTGAAAAGTCGACCGTGCAGGGCTATGGCGCACTAGCGCCACGAGTGAGAACATTGTGCAGTGAAGAACGCCATTATGTGGACAAATTCGGGTTGCGGACAGTAAGTGAGGTTATTGGGTTGGGTTTAATCCTCGCGAATACCGCCGGCAGGCGGAACGGAGCTTACATATCATGTTCGTTTATTGGTAACTGGTGTCTGGGGCACTCTAGAAATGAAAATGACAACTAGACTATCCTCCCGAACGAATCCTACGTCACTAACACAAACAACCAATGACAACGCTGACCGTACAATCTATTTACGTGTATTGATATGGCTGACTGTACGATTATCCACAGCCTTTAATCTATTCCTCTATGGTACTCATTATCATTACTCTATGGTGAGAGGTAGGCCTGAAGGATAGGGTAATGTTTTATAGGCTTTCAAGATTTTGTACTTTTCAATGGCGGTCATGATTAGGTAGGGTAAGGTTTGTGTCGAACGCTCAAACCATCATCTAGGTCCAAGGCCTATAACAACCTAACATGACCTCAACATCTGAATCGGTCGATAAATTGGCCCGGTATTTACCATTATGCCATGACTCTAAGACAAGCGGCAGTGAAACTACTTTTATAATTTTCATGACAAACCTCCAAAAACCAACCTAGCCTTTCTAGCCCATGATTGGTTCGAGACAATAGAATAGGGCCTAGCTTAGCTTTGAGTGTGTGGGCCTAGTGTTAGGTCAAGTTATAACACATCAAATCCAATGTCTGTGGCCTATTTGGAAATACTGATATAAATTGTGTTACTTTTACGGTAGGCCTATTCGATAATGATGAGGCCCTCTTTGGAGGTCCCTTAAATTTGTTCAAATCCTGTACAAAGTTCCGCGCAAGGTTTATTGGCAATCTGAACCTTGCACAAAATCTTGCACCGCTCAACGGTGCATCTTGATGCACCAAATCATCCCTATGTATTTTGTTTAGCCACTCTTTCATGTACACGCCTAACATTCCTCCGCAATTGCACCCATGACATAATACCAGAGCCATGAGAGACAGTGGGTCTAAACGATAAGCGTGAATGTTTGCTTAGGTTTTCACAGTTGACGCAAAGAATACATGTAGGCCTAGCCCTATATTTGTCGTTCAAGTGTGTTCCGATGAAATGATTTAAATAAATTTGAAGAGCAGTTCAATCAAATATATTTCTAAATACTTTCCGACCAAAATCTAGCGCCCGAACTATACGAAGTGAGCATCGTAAAACGGATATGTAAGGACAGCCAACGATGAGAACAAAAGAGAAGCTAGAGGTTTATTTACCCCGTTAAAACTACCCCTTGATGAAAATGAAACCTGAGAATGTTCCCCGATGCCTTGACTGTCTGAATCCACCCTTAACTCCCGTTTTCCGAGAAAAATACATTCTATGAAAAATGGTCATTTTGAGCTTTAGGCGCTGGAATTTGAAAAGTGAATTTTAGGGGGTTGTTTACATTTCTGCACGGTATTCAATGGGAATCTACTGTTCCCCGATGCCTTGACTGTCTGAATCCACCCCTAACTCATATCTGTTCCCGCCCCGTTTTCCGGGAAAAAGACATTCTATGAAAAATGGTCATTTTGAGCTCTGGGCGCTAGGAATTTAGAAAGTTAAATTTAGGGGTTGTCTACATTTCTGCACGATATTCAATGGGAATTTACTGTTCCCCGATGCCTCGACCGTCTGAATCCCTCCCTAACTCATATCTGTTCCAGCCCCGTTTTCCTGGAAAAAAGACATTCTATGAAGAATGGTAATTTTGGGCTTTGGGCGCTGGAATTTGAAAAGTGAATTTTAGGGGGTTGTTTACATTTCTGCACGGTGTTTAATGAGATTTTACTGTTTCCCGGAGCCTTGAATGTCTGAATCCACCCCTAACTCATATCTGTTCCAGCCCCGTTTTCCGGGAGAAAGACATTCTATGAAAAGTGATCATTTTGTGCTTTGGGCGCTGGAATTTGAAAAGTGAATTTTAGGGGGTTGTTTACATTTCTGCACGGTGTTCAATGAGATTTTACTGTTTCCCGAAGCCTTGACAGTCTGAATCCACTCCTAACTCATATCTGTTCCAGCCCAGGTTTCCGGGAAAAAGACATTCTATGAAAAATGGTCATTTTGAGCTCTGGGCGCTGGAATTTAGAAAGTTGAATTTAGGGGTTGTCTACATTTCTGCACGGTATTCAATGAGATTCTACTGTTCTCTGATGCCTTGACTGTCTGAATTCACCCCTAACTCTTATCTGTTCCATGTTAGTTTTCCGGGAAAAAGACATTCTACGGAAAATGGTCATTCTGGGCTTTGGGCTTTGGAATTTGGAAACTGAATTTTAGGGGGTCGTTCACATTTCTGCACGGTATTTAATGTGATTTTATTGTTCTCCGATGCCTTGACTGTCTGAATCCTACCCTAACTCATATCTGTTCTAGCCTCGTTTTCCGGAAAGAAGACATTCTATAAAATTGGTCATATTTGGCTTTGGGCGCTGGAATTTGAAAAGTGAATTTTAGGGGTCTGTTTACATTTCTGCACTGTATTCAATGAGATTTTACTGTTCCCCGATGCCTTGTCCGTCTGAATCTTCCCCCAACTAATATCTGTTCCATGTTAGTTTTCCGGGAAAAAGACATTCTATGAAAAATGTTCATTTTGAGCTCTGGGCGCTGGAATTTAGAGAGTTGAATTTAGGGATTGTCTACATTTCTGCACGGTATTCAATGCAATTTTACTGTTCCCCGAAGCCTTGACTGTCTGAATCCTCCCCTAACTTATATCTGTTCCAGCCCTGTTTTCCGCGAAAAAGACATTCTATGAAAAATGGTCATTTTGGGCTTTGGGCACTGGAATTTGAAAAGTGAATTTTTGGGGGTTGTTCACATCTCTGCACGGTATCCAATGAGATTTCACTGTTCCCCGATGCCTTGACTGTCTGAATCCACCCCTAACTCATATCTGTTTCATGTTAGTTTTACGGGAAAAAGACATTAACGAAAAATGGTCATTTTGGTCTTTGGGCGCTGGAATTTGGAAAGTGGATCTTGAGGTTTTTTTTTCAATACTCATTGGATACTGAGCAGAAATGTGAACGACCCCCTAAAATTCACTTTCCAAATTCCAGCGCCCAAAGCCCAAAATAAACATTTTTCGTAGAATGTCTTTTTCCCGGAAAACTAACACGGAACAGATATGAGTTAGGGGTGAATTCAGACAGTCAAGGCATCGGAGAACAGTAAAATCTCATTGAAAACCGTGCAGAAATGTAGACAACCCCCGAAATAAACTTTCTAAAATGCAGCGCCCAAAGCCCAAAATGACCTTTTTCCGTAGAATATCATTTTCCCGGAAAACGGGGCTAGAACAGATATGAGTTAATGGTGGATTCAGACAGTCAAGGCATCAAGGAACAGGTAAATCTCATTGAATACCGTGCAGAAATGTAAAAAGGCCCCCAAATTCAACTTTCTAAATTCCAGCGCCCAGAGCTCAAAATGACCTTTCTTCATAGAATGTCTTTTTCCCGGAAAACGGGGCTGGAACAGATGGAGTTAGAGAGGGATTCAGACAGTCGAGGCATCGAGGAACAGCAAAATTCCCCTGAATACCGTGCAGAAATGTAAACAACCCCCTAATATTCACTTTTAAATTCCAGCGCCCAAAGCCAAATATGACAAATTTTCAAGGAATGTCTTTTTCCCGGAAAACTGGGCTGGAACAGATATGAGTTATGGGTGGATTCAAACTGTCGAGGCATCGGGGAACAGTAAAATCTCATTGAATATCGTGCAGAAATGTAAACAACCCCCTAAAATTCACTTTCCAAATTTCAGCGCCCAAAGCCCAAAATGACCATTTCTCATAGAATGTCTCTTTCCCGGAAAACGGAGACGGAACAGATAGGAGTTGGGGTGGATTCAGACAGTCAAGGCTTCGGGGAACAGTAAAATTCCATTGAATACCGTGCAGAAATGTAAACAGGCCCCTAAAATTCACTTTTCAAATTCCTGCGCCCAAGGCCCAAAATGACCATTTTTCATAGAATGTCTCTTTCCCGGAAAACAGGGCTTGATAGATATGAGTTAGGGGTGGATTCAGACAGTCGAGACATCGGGGAACAGTTAAATCCCATCGAATATCGTGCAGAAATGTAAACAACCCCCTAAAATTCACTTTTCAAATTCCAGCGCTCAAAGCTCAAAATGACCATTTTTCATAGAATGTCTTTTTCCCGGAAAACGGGGCTGAAACAGATATGAGTTAGTGGTGGATTCTGACATTCAAAGCATTGGGGAACAGTACAATCTTATTGAATTCCGTGCAGAAATGTAGACAACCCCTAAATTTAACTTTCCAAATTCCAGCGCCCCGAGCTCAAAATGACCATTTTTCATAGAATGTCTTTTTCCCGGAAAACAGGGCTGAAACAGATATGAGTTAGTGGTGGATTCTGACATTCAAAGCATTGGGGAACAGTACAATCTTATTGAATTCCGTGCAGAAATGTAGACAACCCATAAATTCAACTTTCTTAATTCCAGCGCCCAGAGCTCAAAATGATCATTTTTCATAGAATGTCTTTTTCTTGGAAAACGGGGCAGGAACAGATATGAGTTAGGGGTGGATTCAGACAGACAAGGCTTCGGGGAACAGTGTAATCTCATTGAATACCGTGCAGAAATGTAAACAACCCCCTAAAATTCACTTTTCAAATTCCAGCGCTCGAAGCTCAAAATGACCATTTTTCATAGAATGTCTTTTTCCCGGAAAACGGGGCTGAAACAGATATGAGTTAGTGGTGGATTCTGACATTCAAAGCATTGGGGAACAGTACAATCTTATTGAATTCCGTGCAGAAATGTAGACAACCCCTAAATTTAACTTTCCGAATTCCAGCGCCCCGAGCTCAAAATGACATATTTTCATAGAATGTCTTTTTCCCGGAAAACGGGGCTGGAACAGATATGAGTTAGGGAAGGATTCAGACAGTCGAGTCATCGGGAAACAGTTAAATCCCTTTGAATATCGTGCAGAAATGTAAACAACCCCCTAAAATTCACTTTTCAAATTCCAGCGCTCAAAGCTCAAAATGTCCATTTTTCATAGAATGTCTTTCGAATGAGGTACTTATGGCTGTGAGAATAAAGGGTGTAGGGCCTAGGTCATATATTTACTAGGTCCAAGTCTAGTTATTCATTGTCTCAGGTATAAGCATTGAGTTGGAATGGTAGATCCACAAGGGTATTGGCCCAAGTCTGGGCCTAGGCCTATAACCTCTAAACATTGAATCAACTGTGAAAAATCATCAAATTCAATCTCTAGACTTATGCTTGCCTCATTCCAAATGTCAAAAAATACGACTAAACAGAACGTAAATTCATTTCTTACCTCAAAATCGAAAAATACAATCCCAATGTCGAAAGTGTCATCTCTCATCACACGGTTTTGAAGACATACCAGAGACAAAGCTGAACGAAGGTAGCTGTTACCATAACTCGAGCGTTCGATGAGTTCGATTATGGCAAATAGCAGTCAAAATTCGATACCAAATTCTAAATGTTATTGGTTTTGTAAGGTTGTCAGAAATCGGGCACTTGTAAAACGCGCACAAAAGTGGCCGATAGAGTTATCCAGCAGAAAGCTGTCATGAGGATTTGTCGGCATATTGTGCTTCCAACCAGCCCTAACACGCTTATATAAATGGACTTTGGGCCATTTGTTAATGCTTTGGAAATAATATGCATGTTGACTATCAACACCATGTGTGGTACACAAAACTAAGACCACTATACATACAAATATTGCTTTAGTATTTTTTTTAGGTCTCTGTACACAATGCATGGTTGTAATACAAGGTTTTTATTCCACCAGAAGCAATATATATATATATATATATATATATATATATATATATATATATATATATATATATATATATATATATATATATATATATATATATATATATATATATATGTATATATATATATTTATATATATATATAAATATATATATTTATATATATATATATATATATATATATATATATATATATATATATATATATATATATATATATATATATATATATATATATATATATATATATATATATGAATATATATATATATATATATATATATATATATATATATATATATATATATATATATATAGATATATATGAATATATATATTTTAATATATATATATATATATATATATATATATATATATATATATATATATATATATATATATATATCAATATATATATATATATATATATATATATATATATATATATTGGAGGCATTCTGCCAACAGAAGCATGTATACCGTCCTCCTTACTATGCGATCATTGACAACTGTAATCTTCTGGCGGAAAGACACCAAGCTGTTAGTGACTGTTCCATTACTATGCAATCATTGACGACTGTGATCTTTAGTCAGAAAAACACCGACTTGTTATCTACTGTTCCATTACTATGCAATCATTCACAACTGTAATCTATAGTCAGGAAGACACCGAATCATCAGTCACTGTTCCATCACCATAAAATCATTGACAACTGTAATCCATAGTCAGAAAGACACCAACTTGTTATTCACTGTTCCATTGCTATGCAATTATTGACAACTGTAATCTTCAGTCAGGTAGACACCGAATTGTCAGTCACTAATCCATTATTATGCAATCAATGACAACTGTTATCTTCAGTCAGAAAGACACCGACTTGTTATGCACTGTTCCATTACTATGCAATCATCGACAACTGTGATCTATAGTCAGAAAGACACTAACATGTTAGTCACTGTTCGATCACTATGCAATCATTGACAACTGTCATCTTCAGTCGTAAAGACACCAAGTTGTTGGTCACTGTTCCATTACTATGCAATCATCGACAACTGTGATCTTTAGTCAGGATTACACCGAAATTGTTAGTCACTGTTCCATTAATATGCAATCATTGACAACTGTAATCTTCAGTCAGGAGGACACCGAATTGTCAGTCACTAATCCATTATTATGCAATCAATGACAACTGTTATCTTCAGTCAGAAAGACACCGACTTGTTATGCACTGTTCCATTACTATGCAATCATCGACAACTGTGATCTTTAGTCAGGATTACACCGAAATTGTTAGTCACTGTTCCATTACTATGCAATCATTGACAACTGTAATCTTCAGTCAGGAGGACACCGAATTGTCAGTCACTAATCCATTATTATGCAATCAATGACAACTGTTATCTTCAGTCAGAAAGACACCGACTTGTTATGCACTGTTCCATTACTATGCAATCATCGACAACTGTGATCTTTAGTCAGGATTACACCGAAATTGTTAGTCACTGTTCCATCACTATGCAATCATTGACAACTGTAATCTTCAGTCGTAAAGACACCAAGTTGTTAGTCACTGTTCCATTACTATGCAATCATTGACAACTGTAATCTTCAGTCGTAAAGACACCAAGTTGTTAGTCACTGTTTCATCACTATGCAATCATTGACAACTGTAATCTTTAGTCAGGAGGACACCAACTTGTTATTCACTGTTCCATTACTATGCAATCATTGACAACTGTAATCTTCATTCGTAAAGACACCAAGTTGTTAGTCACTGTTTCATCACTATGCAATCATTGACAACTATAATCTTCGGTCAGGAAGACACCAACTTGTAAGTTACTGTTCCATTACTATGCAATCATTGACAACTGTAATCTTCAGTCGTAAAGACACCAAGTTGTTAGTCACTGTTCCATCACTATGCAATCATTGACAACTGTAATCTATAGTCAGGAGGACACCAACTTGTAAGTTACTGTTCCATTACTATGCAATCATTGACAACTGTAATCTATAGTCAGGAAGACACCAACTTGTAAGTTACTGTTCCATTACTATGCAATCATTGACAACTGTAATCTTCAGTCGTAAAGACACCAAGTTGTTAGTCACTGTTCCATCACTATGCAATCATTGACAACTGTAATCTTCAGTCGTAAAGACAACAAGTTGTTAGTCACTGTTCCATTACTATGCAATCATTGACAACTGTAATCTTCAGTCGGAAAGACACCAAGTTGTTAGTCACTGTTTCATCACTATGCAATCATTGACAACTGTAATCTTTAGTCAGGAGGACACCAACTTGTTATTCACTGTTCCATTACTATGCAATCATTGACAACTGTAATCTTCAGTCAGGAGGACACCGAATTGTCAGTCACTAATCCATTATTATGCAATCAATGACAACTGTTATCTTCAGTCAGAAAGACACCGACTTGTTATGCACTGTTCCATTACTATGCAATCA
The DNA here is from genome assembly GCA_964007535.1 of Brachyptera risi. Lineage (NCBI taxonomy): Eukaryota > Metazoa > Arthropoda > Insecta > Plecoptera > Taeniopterygidae > Brachyptera > Brachyptera risi. The sequence goes on from CAXFZR010000050.1 coordinate 442,385, forward strand.
TTGACAACTGTAATCTTCAGTCGGAAAGACACCAAGTTGTTAGTCACTGTTTCATCACTATGCAATCATTGACAACTGTAATCTTTAGTCAGGAGGACACCAACTTGTTATTCACTGTTCCATTACTATGCAATCATTGACAACTGTAATCTTTAGTCAGGATTACACCGAAATTGTTAGTCACTGTTCCATCACTATGCAATCATTGACAACTGTAATCTTCAGTCGTAAAGACACCAAGTTGTTAGTCACTGTTCCATTACTATGCAATCATTGACAACTGTAATCTTCAGTCGGAAAGACACCAAGTTGTTAGTCACTGTTTCATCACTATGCAATCATTGACAACTGTAATCTTTAGTCAGGAGGACACCAACTTGTTATTCACTGTTCCATTACTATGCAATCATTGACAACTGTAATCTTTAGTCAGGATTACACCGAAATTGTTAGTCACTGTTCCATCACTATGCAATCATTGACAACTGTAATCTTCAGTCGTAAAGACACCAAGTTGTTAGTCACTGTTCCATTATTATGCAATCATTGACAACTGTAATCTTCAGTCGTAAAGACACCAAGTTGTTAGTCACTGTTCCATTACTATGCAATCATTGACAACTGTAATCTTCAGTCGGAAAGACACCAAGTTGTTGGTCACTGTTCCATTACTATGCAATCATTGACAACTGTAATCTTCAGTCGTAAAGACACCAAGTTGTTAGTCACTGTTTCATCACTATGCAATCATTGACAACTGTAATCTTTAGTCAGGAGGACACCAACTTGTTATTCACTGTTCCATTACTATGCAATCATTGACAACTGTAATCTTTAGTCAGGATTACACCGAAATTGTTAGTCACTGTTCCATCACTATGCAATCATTGACAACTGTAATCTTCAGTCGTAAAGACACCAAGTTGTTAGTCACTGTTCCATTATTATGCAATCATTGACAACTGTAATCTTCAGTCGTAAAGACACCAAGTTGTTAGTCACTGTTCCATCACTATGCAATCATTGACAACTGTAATCTTCAGTCGGAAAGACACCAAGTTGTTGGTCACTGTTCCATTACTATGCAATCATTGACAACTGTAATCTTCAGTCGGAAAGACACCAAGTTGTTGGTCACTGTTCCATTACTATGCAATCATTGACAACTGTAATCTTCAGTCGGAAAGACACCAAGTTGTTGGTCACTGTTCCATTACTATGCAATCATTGACAACTGTGATCTTTAGTCAGGAGGACACCAACTTGTTATTCACTGTTCCATTACTATGCAATCATTGACAACTGTAATCTTCAGTCAGGAGGACACCGAATTGTCAGTCACTAATCCATTATTATGCAATCAATGACAACTGTTATCTTCAGTCAGAAAGACACCGACTTGTTATTCACTGTTCCATTACTATGCAATCATTGACAACTGTAATCTTTAGTCAGGATTACACCGAAATTGTTAGTCACTGTTCCATCACTATGCAATCATTGACAACTGTAATCTTCAGTCGTAAAGACACCGAATTGTCAGTCACTAATCCATTATTATGCAATCAATGACAACTGTTATCTTCAGTCAGAAAGACACCGACTTGTTATGCACTGTTCCATTACTATGCAATCATCGACAACTGTGATCTTTAGTCAGGATTACACCGAAATTGTTAGTCACTGTTCCATTACTATGCAATCAATGACAACTGTAATCTTCAGTCAGAAAGACACTAACTTGTTATTCACTGTTCCATTTCGATGCAATCATTGACAACTGTAATCTATAGTCAGGAATTCCCCAACTTGTTGGTCACTGTTCCATTACTATGCAATCATTGACAACTGTAATCTGTAGTCAGAAAGACACCAACTTGTTACTCACTGTTCCATTACTATGCAATCATTGACAACTGTAATCTGTAGTCAGAAAGACACCAACTCATTAGTCACTGTTCCATTACTATGCAATCATTGACAACTGTTATCTATGATCAGAAAGACACCAACTTGTTGATCACTGTTCCTTTACTATGCAATCATTGAGAACTGTAATCTTCGGCCAGGAAAACATCAACTTGTTGATCACTCTTTCATTACTATGCAATCATTGACAACTGTAATTTATAGTCAGGAAGACACCAACTTGTTAGTCACTGTTCCATCACTATGCAATCAATGACAACTGTGATCTTCAGTCAGAAAGACACCAACTTGTTATTCACTGTTCCATTACTATGCAATCAATGACAACTGTGATCTTCAGTCAGAAAGACACCAACTTGTTAGTCACTGTTCCATTACTATGCAATCAATGACATCTGTGATCTTCAGTCAGAAAGACACCAACTTGTTATTCACTGTTCCATTACTATTCAATCATTGACAACTGTAATCTATAACCAGGAAGACACCAACTTGTTGGTCACTGCTCCATTATTATGCAATCATTGACAACTGTAATCTTTAGTCAAAAAGACACCAACTTGTTAGTCACTGTCCCATCACTAAGCAATCATTGACAACTGTGATCTTCAGTCAGAAAGACACCAACTTGTTATTCACTGTTCCATTACTATGCAATCATTGACAACTGTAATCTTCAGTCAGAAAGACACCAACTTGTTATTCACTGTTCCATTACTATTCAATCATTGACAACTGTAATCTATAGCCAGGAAGACACCAACTTGTTGGTCACTGCTCCATTATTATGCAATCATTGACAACTGTAATCTATAGTCAGAAAGACACCAACTTGTTAGTCACTGTTCCATTACTATGCAATCAATGACAACTGTGATCTTCAGTCAGAAAGACACCAACTTGTTAGTCACTGTTCCATCACTATGCAATCATTGACAACTGTAATCTATTGTCAGAAAGACACCAACTTGTTAGTCACTGTCCCATTACTAAGCAATCATTGACAACTGTAATCATAAGTCAGAGAGACACCAACTTGTTAGTCACTGTTCCATTACTATGCAATCAATGACAACTGTGATCTTCAGTCAGGAAGACACCAACTTATTGGTCACTGTTCCATGACTATGCAATTAATGACAACTGTGATCTTCAGTCAGGAAGACACCAACTTGTTATTCACTGTTTCATTACTATGCAATCAATGACAACTGTGATCTTCAGTCAGAAAGACACCAACTTGTTATTCAATGTTCCATTACTATTCAATCATTGACAACTGTAATCTATAGCCAGGAAGACACCAACTTGTTGGTCACTGCTCCATTATTATGCAATCATTGACAACTGTAATCTATAGTCAGAGAGACACCAACTTGTTAGTCACTGTCCCATCACTGAGCAATCATTGACAACTGTAATCTTCAGTCAGGAAAACATCAACTTGTTGATCACTCTTTCATGACAATGCAATCATGGACAACTGTAATTTATAGTCAGGAAGACACCAACTAGTTAGTCACTGTTCCATTACTATGCAATCATCAACAACTGTAATCTATAGTCAGAAAGACACCAACTTGTTATTCACTGTTCCATTACTATGCAATCATTGACAACTGTGATCTCCAGTCAGAAAGACACCAACTTGTTATTCACTGTTCCATTACTATTCAATCATTGACAACTGTAATCTATAGTCAGGAAGACACCAATTTGTTAGTCACTGTCCCATTACTAAGCAATCATTGACAACTGTAATCATAAGTCAGAGAGACACCAACTTGTTAGTCACTGTTCCATCACGATGCAATCATTGATGACTGTAATCTTCAGTGAGAAAGACACCAACTTGTTGGTCACTGTTCCATTACTATGCATTTATTGACAACTGTCATTTATGGTCAGAAAGACACCAACTTGTTAGTCACTGTTCCATTACTATGCAATCATTGACAACTGTAATCTTCAGTCAGGGAAACACCAACTTGTTGGTCACTGTTCCATTACTACGCAATTATTGACAACTGTAATCTATGGTAAGAAAGACACCAACTTGTTAGTCCCTGTTCCATTACTATGCAATTATTGACAACTGTAATCCATAGTCAGGAAAACACCAACTTGTTGGTCACTGTTCCATTACTATGCAAATATCGACAACTGTAATCTTCAGTCAGGAAGACACAAACTTGTTTGTCACTGTTCCATTGATATGCAATCATTGACAACTGTTTTCTTCAGTCAGAAAGACACCAAATTGTTGGTAACTGTTCCATTACTATTCAATCATTGACAATTTCAATTTTCAGTCAGAAAGACACAAATTTCTTAGTTCTGTTCCATTAATATGCAATTATTGACAACTGTAATCTTTAGACAGAAAGACACCAACTTGTAAGTAACTGTTCTATAACTATGCGATTTTTGACAACTGTAATCTTCAGTCTGGGAGACACCATCTGTTAGTCACTGTTCCATTACTTTGCGATTATTGAAAACTCTAATCTCTAGTCAAATAGACACCAACTTGTCAGTCACTGTTCTATTACTATGCAATTATTAACAACTTCAATCTTCAGTCGGAAAGAAATCATCTTGTTAGTCACTGATCCATGACTATGCAATCATTGGCAACTTCGAACTCTAGTCAGAAAGACACCAACTTGTAAGTCACTGTTCCATTACTATGCAATCATTGGCAACTTCAAACTCTAGTCAGAAAGACACCAACTTGTAAGTCACTGTTCCATTACTAGGCAATCGTTGGCAACTTCAAACTCTAGTCAGAAAGACACCAACTTGTAAGTCACTGATCCATTACTATGCAATCATTGGCAACTTCAAACTCTAGTCAGAAAGACACCAACTTGTAAGTCACTGTTCCAATACTATGCAATTATTGACAACTGTAATCTTCAGTCGGAAAGACACCATCTGTTAGTCACTGTTTCATTACTATTCAATCATTGACAACTGTAATCTATGGTCAGGAAGACACTAACTTGATAGTCACTGTTCCATTACTATGCAATATTCAACAACTGTAATCTATAGTCGGGAAGACACCAAATTGTCAGTCACTGTTCCAATACTATGCGATCATCAACAACAGTTATCTATTGTCTGGAAAACACCAACTTGATAGTCACTGTTCCATCACTATGCAATCATAAACAACTGTGATCGATAGTCAGGAAGACATCAACTTGTCAGTCACTGTTCCATCAATATGCAAACATTGCCAATGTAATCTATAGTCAGAAAGACACCAACGTGTAAGTCACTGTTCCATTATTATGCAATCATTAACAACTGTTATCTATGGTCCGGAAGACACCAACTTGTTAGTCACTGTTCCATCACCATTCAATCATCGACAACTGTAATCTATAGTCTGAAAGACACTAACATGTTAATCACTGTTCCATTACCATACAACCATTAACAACCGTAATCTATACTCAGGAAGACACCCACTTGTTGGCCACTGTTCCATTACTATGCAATCATTAACAACTGTAATCTATAGTCAGGAAGACACCAACATGTGAGTCACTGTTCCATTACCATGCAATCATCGACAACTGTAATCTATAGTCTGAAATACACCTACATGGTAATCACTGTTTCATTACTATGCAATCATTGACAACTATAATCTATGATCAGGAAGACACCAACTTGTAAGTCACTGTTTCATTACTATGCAATCATTGACAACTGTAATCTTTAGTCAGAAAGACACCAACTTGTTAGTCACTGTTTCATTACTATGCAATCATTGACAACTGTAATCCTCAGTCAGAAAGACACCAACTTGCAAGTCATTGTTCCATTACTTTGCAATCATCAACAACTGTAATCTTTAGTCAGGAAGACACCAAATTGTTAGTCACTGTTCTATTACTATACAATCATAAACAACTGTGATCTATAGTCAGGAAGACACCAACTTGTTAGTCACTGGTTCATCACTATGCAATCATTGCCAATGTAATCTATAGTCAGAAAGACACCAACGTGTAAGTCACTGTTCCATTATTATGCAATCATTGACAACTGTTATCTATAGTCCGGAAGACACCAACTTGTTAGTCACTTTTCCATCACTATACAATCATTGACAACTGTTAACTATAGTCAGAAAGACACCAACTTGTACGTCACTGTTCCATTACTATGCAATCATTGACAACTGTTATCCATAGCCAGAAAGACACCAACTTGTTAGTCACTGATCCATCACCATGCAATCATCGACAATTGTAATCTATAGTCTGAAAGACACTAACATGTTGATCACTGTTCCATTACTATACAATCATTAACAACCGTAATCTATACTCAGGATGACACCTACTTGTTGGCCACTGTTCCATTACTATGCAGCCATTAACAACTGTTATCTATAGTCAGAAAGACACCAACTTGTTAGTCACTGATCCATCACCATGCAATCATTGACAACTGTGATCTATAGTCTGAGAGACACTGACATGTTAATCACTGTTCCATTACTATGCAATTATTGACAACTGTGATCTATAGTCTGAGAGACACTGACATGTTAATCACTGTTCCATTACTATGCAATTATTGACAACTGTGATCTATAGTCTGAGAGACACTGACATGTTAATCACTGTTCCATTACTATGCAATTATTGACAACTGTAATCTATAATCAGGAAGACACCAACCTGTAAGTCACTGTTCCATTACTATGCAATCATTGACAACTGTAAACTTCAGTCAGAAAGACACCAACTTGTAAGTCACTGTTCCATTACTATGCAATCATTGACAACTGTGATCTTTAGTCAGAAAGACACCAACTTGTAAGTCACTGTTCCATAACTATACAATCATTGACAACTGTAATCTTCAGTCAGAAAGACACCAACTTGTAAGTCACTGTTCCATTACTATGCAATCATTAACAACTGTAATCTATAGTCAGGAAGACACCAACTTGTTAGTCACTGTTCTATCACTATATAATCATTGACATCTGTAATCTATAGTCAGAAAGGGTATCGTCCCAATTCAGTGAAATCCCGATTCGTCGACTTGCTTAAAATGCGGTAAAATAAGTAGACGAGTTGGGATTCCGACGAATCGGGATTTCACTGAGTCGGGATCTCGATGAATCTTACCAGTCGATGAATCTTACCAGTCGACGAATTGAACACCCACGTAAATGGCTAAAAGTCGATGAATCTGGATTTCACTGAGTCGGGATTTCGACGAATATTACCAGTCGATGAATCTTACCAGTAGACGAATTGATCACCTACGTATTCGGCTAAAAGTCGATGAATCGGGATTTCAATTAGTCGGGATTTCATCGAGTCGGGATTTCGACGAGTATTACCACTCGACGAATCGGTCAGCTACGTTAATGACTGGAAGTAGACGAATCGGGATTCCGATGAATCGGGATTTCACCGAGTCGGGATTTCGACGAATATTACCAGTCGATGAATCTTACCAGTAGACGAATTAAACACCTACGTATATGGCTAAAAGTCGATGAATCGGGAAGTCACCGAGTCGGGATTTCACTGAATCTTACCAGTCGATGAATCTTACCAGTAGACGAATTGAACACCCATGTGAATGGCAAAAAGTAGACGAATCGGGATTTCACTGAATCTTAACAGTCGACGAATCTTACCAGTAGACGAGTCTTGCCAGTCGATGAATTGAACACGGGGAGGGTCTCTTACTTGACCATCCTACATGGGTGGAACGCCACGTTGGCCTACCTTGGGTGGAATGATTTCAACTGATGTAAGGGGGAGGGGGAAAGCTTAACATCCCTTCTCAGTCGGTCTGTGGTTGAAGCTCTCACTCTGTCCATCTATCCTTACCCCGGACACGTCAATCATCTTGAGCCCGTGGATCTGCAGGGTCGTTCACCTATTCTTTTGTTGAAAAATATTTACATTCTGACTCACAATCGATTCCTCTGTTTAATTGAAGTGGGCATTTTGTTCTAATTACATATTTACAGAATACGAAATAGCATTGCAAAACTTTTCTAAATTTTTAATCTAGTCAAAGTGTGATCGAAATGACCGAGACGCATGGCCGAGTGGTAACACACTGAACCGCAATTCGGGAGACCATGATTCGATTTCCGCCATGGTCGACCATCCTGACAGGGGTTTTTCGTGGTTTTCCTCTGTCTTTCAGATTGATACTGGGATGGTTCCTTAACAACGGGCCATGACCGACTCCTTCCCACCATCCAACACACCTAATAAAATAACCTTTCATCTCATCATCCCATCATTTCATTCTTCATCCACCGACGCCATTACTTCGTAGCCATCAGTAGAGTGCGTCGTTAAAACCCAATATATATATATATATATATATATATATATATATATATATATATATATATATATATATATATATATATATATATATATATACATATATATATATATATATATATATATATATATATATATATAATTGATCGAAATAGAACTACAGAAGTCGGAAGTTTAATTTATGTCATCGATATATATATATATATATATATATATATATATATATATATATATATATATATATATATATATATATATATATAATTGATCGAAATAGAACTACAGAAGTCGGAAGTTTAATTTATGTCATCGATATATATATATATATATATATATATATATATATATATATATATATATATATATATATATATATATATATATATATATATATATATACATATATATATATATATATATATATATATATATATATATATATATATATATATATATATATATATATATATATATATATATATATATATATATATATTTATATATATATATATATATAAATGATCGAAATAGAACAACTACAGAAGTCGGAAGTTCAATTGATGTCATCGAATATATATATATATATATATATATATATATATATATATATATATATATATATATATATATATATATATATATATAATATGTATATATGTCTTTCCTGACCGAGACAGTAACTTCAATTACAACCCTCAATATGATGACAACATGATAGTCTCAGCACACAAATCAATTAACTTGATTTGCCATATATTTTGGTTTGATATGATTTCAAGAGACCAATTATTTGTTGCAAATTACAGTCACCATTCACATCTTTTTCAACTGTAGCCTATGACAGCATAGCGAGAATGGATGATAATAGTTTATTGAGGACAATTATTGTGTTTGGTTACTATCAAATTCAATGAGAGAAACATAAATTTCTCATTGAGTTTCATCAAAGAAAAAAATCAATTTTCCCGTAAGCCTCCTTGAACTAACGATATTTTTTGTCCGCGCTCCACAGGTCAGATGAGATCACAGATTTCAGTGAAACTTGGTGTGCACATACGTCACCATCTATTTTTATTCTGTATAGATCTGGAGCTCTGTCGTTGAACACTTCTGAGAAAAACAACTATTTCTTTTTCTCTCCAATCTTTGGAATGTTGATGCATTCATCCAATGGTTCAATTGGCTCATAAACCCTAATTGATGAAGTTTTTGAGCTTTGAATCTTTTCCCCCATTTCTCCAAAAACGTTTTCATGCTTTTCAAGTGTGTTTCAATGCAATAATAGAAAATAACAGCTGTATGAGCATTTGCATGCCTTGAACATATTTCCATAATTATTGTAGCAATTTTACCTTGCTATACGACCCACGCCACAAGCTTTCTCATTTGAAAAAGTCGAGCTTGAAGCTTGGTTATTTTAAAATCATTTAGTAATTTTATTTTCTTCCTCTTAATTATTTAGAATGTAGGCCTATAGGTGATTATTTTCATTATCCTACAGATCATTATTATCATCCGTTCATTCGTACTCCCGTATAACCTAGCTGATGGTGGGGTCGTTGAGCAAACAATTATATCATCATCATCTTTGCTCAAGATGTATTGTGGGTTATATTGAGGGGTATTTCGAATATTTTTCTTCATACTCAGATTCATTCATAGATTGATTCATAATATTATTGAAACAAAAAACTGTGATATCGCCACCAAAAACTGTACGTGAACTAAAAACCTGGACTTGAGCTCGAGTTCCGCACAAGACATGAGTTTTTGTAAAAAAAATCCTTCCACCTATCATCACTTCATGGTTTCACTATCGCCCGGTCATTCGTACCCCCGTATAACCTGGCTGTTGGTGAGGTCGTTAAGCAAAAGATTAAAGTCATCATTATCTTTGCTCAAGATGTATTGAGGGGTATATTGAGGTATATATCGGACATCGGTTCGACCTCCACCACCGTCCATCTTTATAGATTTTTTGTGATTTCCCTATTTAGTCTGAATAGGCTGATGCCAGTATGGTTCCTATAATATGAGCAACGACCAGTCCATTTCCTTCTTACTATCCTTTCCATATCCAAGAAACCGTAATCTCATTGATAATTCATTCGACGCCAGTAGATCTCAGTTATCATAACAAAGCGTCTTTAAGCCCAATATAAATAAAATAATAATAATATCAAATGCAATCACGACAAACGTCTCTCGTTCATATGTTGTCAAAACTTCTTTGATCTACCAAGTTATTATGAATTCCTACAAGCAAGAGGAAGTCTGTTCGCACTCATTGGCTGTCACGGTCACGTGGCTTCTAAGATATCCAACCAAAGCGGATGAAAAAGTTCACAGAATTCAAATTTGAAAACTAGCTAGAACTAGAATGGGTACATGTAACTGAGTTGTGTGAATATAATGTGAATGCCGAAATTAGGTTTGAAGTAAAACAAACTTGACTATGATCTTATATAATTGAAACTTTATTTTATGCATTGAATTTCATGATCCGGTGGCACATAACACATTAATATATTTAAATAAGAAAGAGAAAAAAAAATATACATATATAATAATAAATAGCAAACTTGAGTCTAAATAATTTCCAATAGTCTTGTCCTAAATAAATTAATTGATGAAGAGTTGACGAACACGCTCTGAGGCAAACCTCTCCACAAATCGATTCCCTTATCCACCAATGTGTTTCCAACCTGCTTCCGCCTTCCAAATCCTACCGCCGTGATCTTGATGATGATGTTTGGGGTTTTATGGCGCGTCAACGACTGTGGTTATATGCGCCAATCAAGTAACAGAATTACGACTCCACTAATTCTAACAATATACTAATCGAGCAGTTGTGCATTAATCAACTGACACGTGTTACGAGAGGTATCAACCTGTGTGCTGTAGGAGGCCACACATACACAGGACACTAAATACAGAACGACACATGGAAAAAGAATTAAAAAAGGGATGTATGTGTTGTGTAAAAGGCTAAACACATTAAAAACAGGACACCACATAATAAATACCGAGGTAGACGAAATAAAACAGATGTGTGTGTAGTGTAAAAGGCCACACACACACTGAACGATACGTAATGACCAATAAATCTAACAACTTAAGGACAAATGCGTGCATGGTGTACAAGGCCATGCCCACATCGAGAAGTACAGAACGACACATAGTAACCACACTTGTAGGGTATCATATCAGGTTATATACCTGCGCTTCTTTCAAGAAACTCAATAGCCGATTGACAGCTCTCTGGTCGTCACCAAGGATCAGTGACAGGTCCTCCGGCATGCGCAGGCGCCGGCGCAGATCCCGGAACCTGTCACAGTCGATCAGCAGGTGACGTATTGAGAGCTGTTCAAAACATTCCTCACATTCAGGTGGTTCCTCGTTTCTCAGAAGAAAACTGTGGGTCAAATGGCTGTGACCGATACGCACTCGGGTAAGTACTACTTCTTCTCTGCGAGAACCTCGGACAGAAGATGCCCATGGTCTCACGGAACTTTTAATGGCCTTGAGTTTATTATTGGTAACCGTATTCCAAGAAGCTTGCCAAGATTTGCGTACTTCTTGCTGGAGGTGACCTTTGAAGTCTGTTGGTGGAACCAAGTTGTTATCCGTGTAGCGCTTGTGTGTAGCTGCTTTTGCTTCCTGATCAGCCCTTTCATTGCCAGGTATGCCTGCATGGCCGGGTATCCAGCAGAATGTCACTTCAGTACCACGTGAGGAAAGTTGAAACAGCAGACCCTGTATTGTCTGTATCAGGTGGTGGGCCGGAAAATACTCTTCAATAGCTTGTAGCGAGCTGAGACTATCTGAGAAAATGAGGAAAGATTTTCTCGCGTCTCTTTTAGTATATTTCAACGCCTCTACGATCGCAAATAACTCGGCTGTAAATACGCTACACATGTGATGAAGTTTAAAATTAAAACTTTGTGCATCGATTGTAAAAGAACACCCAACTGCATTTCCTATTTTAGACCCATCCGTGTATATGTGGGTATGATGTTTGAGGTCAGCACACAGTGCAGAGAAATACTGCTGATACACGATGTCAGGTGTGCACGCTTTGACTTGCGAGGCTAATTGGGTTAGGCAATTTGGTTGAGGAATCGTCCATGGGGGTACTCGGGAGAAGGTCACTTTATTAACATATGGCAATTCCAATGAGAAACGGTCAAATACCTCCATAGCTCTTATTCCTACGGGTCGTGTGGCTTTCTTGCGGGCTTCGTATATATCCCTGAACTTTGGCGCAAACAATTTCGTATATGTTGGATGCTCCGGCATTCCCCGGAGCTTAGAGATGTAATTACACAAGAGGTAGTCCCGTCTATCTTTTAGTGACGCTAAACCAGATTCACAGTTAAGACTCAATATCGGGCTGGTACGAAATGCTCCGGTAGCTAGTCTAATACCAGCATTGTGAACAGTATCTATGGTCTTGAGGTATGATTCTCTTGCTGAACCATACACTATACTGCCATAGTCCAGACGCGAGAGAATGAGAGCACGGTATAGTTGTAACGAGGTGGTTCTATCTGCTCCCCATGAGGTTCCACTTAGGACCTTCAGAATGTCTAGTGCCTTCATGCATTTTACTTTGAGCTGTTTCAGGTGGGGTCTCCAGTTTAGCTTCTGATCGAAGACTAGACCAAGGAAACGTACATCTTCTGCGAAAGGTATGTCTTGATTACTCAGAGTAAGTGTTGGTGGAAGCAAAACATTCCTCAGACGATGAAAGTGGACACAAGTAGTTTTACTGGTGGAAAACTTGAATCCTGTACTATTTGCCCAACATTCCAACCGGTTGATAGTAAGTTGCAGCTGGCGCTCTGCCATGGTCAGATTTGACGATCTACAAAAGATTGCCAGGTCATCCACGAATAATGATGATTCTACCGGCTGACGGATGCACGAGGTAATGCCATTGATAGCTATCAGAAATAACGTTACGCTGAGCACGGATCCTTGTGGGACTCCGTTCTCTTGAGTGTACGCACTTGATAGGTGGTTGCCGATACGGACGCGGAAGACTCTGTCGGACATGAAATTGGAAATGAAGGTAGGTAAGTGGCCTCTCATACCCCACTTATGAAGTGTTTGTAGAATTCCGTGTCTCCAAGTCGTGTCGTAGGCTTTTTCGAGGTCAAAGAATACAGCTACGATATGTTGTTTGCTTATGAAAGCGTCTTGTATACTTGCTTCCAAGTTGACAAGATGGTCCAAGGTAGAATGGTTGCGTCTAAAACCCGATTGTTGTGCTGTTAATAAATCATTGACCTCCAGAAACCACATGAGCCTACGGTTTATCATACGTTCGAGAATTTTGCATAGGCAACTGGTTAGAGAGATTGGGCGATAGCTGGTTGCCTGTTTAGGGTCCTTTCCTGGTTTTAAAATTGGAATTAAAATACTCTCTCTCCACGATGGTGGAAACTCGTTTTCAACCCATAATCGATTCAGTGATTGTAGTATGAATGCAAGGGCATTGGAGGATAAGTTTTTCAGCATTAAATTATGGATTTGATCTAATCCAGGAGCTTTATTCTTCGACTCCTTTACGGCCGACAAGAATTCCCATTCAGTGAAGGGTTTGTTGTATTCCTCTTCATTTCCACTCCTGAAATCGCAAGTCTTCTTCTCTTCGAGAGACTTAGTCCGAATGAAAGCAGGAGAATAGTGCTGAGAGCTTGAAATTTTAGAGAAGTTGCTTGCCATAGCATCAGCAATGTCTCCGTATGTCATTTGAAGAAGTCCGTTGACTAAAATTCCAGTTATACAAGTATTACCGCTTTTCCCAGAAACTTTCCTAACTTTATCCCACACCTTGGAGGCTGGTGTCAGGTGGTTCATAGATGAAACATAATTGATCCACGACGCTTTTCTTGCTTGTTTCACCGTGTACCTTGCCTTCGCTCGAAGTCTACGAAAAGCACCCAAGTTGATTGCATTTGGGAATTTCCTGAATATCTCCAATGCCTTTCGACGTTTCTGAATTGCCGTCTTGCACTCAGGCGTCCACCATGGTACCGGTGTACGGCGTGGGTTAGCGGACGTCTTAGGTATGGTAACTTCGGCAGATTCAACCAGTTTCTCAGTTATGTACCGGATTTGATCTTTGGCATCCGGAAAATAATCTCCTGTAAAAACAACCAGCTGTTTGAACTCAATCCAATTTGCCCGTCCAAGATTCCAATTCTGATGTCTATATTGCTTCGATTGTCGTTCCAAGGTGGTTAAAAGGATGGGAAAATGGTCGCTGCCACACAGGTCAGAGTGTACCTTCCATTCAAGGTTTAAAAGTAATGAAGGAGAGCATAGGGCTAAATCAAGCATGGACATGGAGCCACTAGCTGAACTGAAATGAGTAGGTTCTCCATTATTCAAAAGAGTCAAATTACTTGATGTTATGAAATCTTCCAACATCTTACCTCGATCATCACTATGATCACTACCCCATAACAAATGATGAGCATTGAAATCTCCTAATAGAACAATTGGCGACGGTAACTGGTTTATGAGATTCTCTAGCTCTATGCGTTGCACGCTCACAGAAGGCGGAAGATAGATATTGCATATCGTAGTAGGGCTAGGAAGGAACACTCTGACAGCCACTGCCTGCAGAGGCGTCCGTAAGGTTATTTCCTCTGCATAGCAGCTGTCATGGATGGCAATCGCGACTCCTCCACTAGCCCTCTCGCATGAAACCTTGTCCTTACGATAGAACGAATAACCTCGTAGTATTGGTGTGTCGATAGTTTTAAAGCGAGTTTCTTGCAGACAGATACACGTGGGTAGATAGTTTGCGACAAGCAGACGGATTTCTTCTAAATGAGCTTTAAAACCGTTGCAGTTCCACTGCAAAACTGACATATCTGAATTAAAATAACGACTGAACGACTGAGAAGACTAAACGGCTAACTAAGCTTAATGACTAGACTTTACTCTTTTTAAGGAAGTCCCGTTTGTCGTAAGTTTGGCCCTTACGAGAGCGTGACTTCTGGCTACACATAACTTCCATGAATTCTTCGGATGCATCATCCATGGAGGATACCGACTCGTGACGGCGAGGTCCAATCGCCTCCTTACTAGGGGCTTCCGTCGCGTTCTCCTTCAGGGTTGTTCCAGTGTTACCGACTTTCACTGATGATCGGTTGATTTTGACAAGTGGCGGCGTTACTGTACTCTGTGGTATAGATATTTCGGGATTGGTGACAGACTGTGGTTCTGATTGTTTCGATAGTAAATTCTGGATGAGGTTGGTTTGTTCAGCAATCTGTTTAGCTTGTTCTTGTAATTGGGTTTGCAATTCCAACTGCACTGACAACAATTTAGCTATCGTATCTTTCAATTCTTTCGTCTCCTGGTCGTGGTTCGAGGGTGCCTTAGTTGATTCCTTGGAGGCAACATTGGCAAAAGAGAAAGTGA
Source organism: Brachyptera risi (assembly GCA_964007535.1). NCBI lineage: Eukaryota > Metazoa > Arthropoda > Insecta > Plecoptera > Taeniopterygidae > Brachyptera > Brachyptera risi. The sequence continues at coordinate 458,101 of CAXFZR010000050.1, forward strand.
ATTTTTTAGGATTGAGCTCATCGAATCGTTTTCTGGCGTCGTTGTATGGGAGCTTGTCAAGTACTGAAATCTCTTGAATTTTCTTCTCCCTCTTCCAAATTGGACATTCCCGGGAAGATGCTGGATGGTTACCTTTGCAATTGGTGCAAAGATTCTCGGCCGAGCACGTATCACCATGGAAATCCAACGCGCAGGACGGGCATATAGATTTGTTTTTGCAGGAAGTTCTTGAGTGACCAAATCTCTGACAGTTATAGCATCGCATGGGGTTCGGTATGTACGGACGTACGTTGAGTTTGTAGTAGCCGGCAATAATGAAATCAGGTCTAGATGGTGTTGCGAAGGTGAGGATCAAGGTAGATGTGGGCTGTAGACTTCCACTCTTACGAGTATTGATGCGATATACATCGGTTACGTGCTGAGAAGCTAGCTCCTCCTTTATTTCCTCGACTGAGCACTTGATAAGGTCGAAACAGCTGACAACCCCTTTCGAGCTATTCAATTGTTTATGTGCAGATACACGAATGTTCAGAAGGTTGGAGAATGACGTGGCTCCAAGAAGCTTTTCAGACTGCTTGTCGCTCACCGTTTCGATAAGAAGGGTACCTGTTCTGAATAGCTTCTGAATTGACTTGACACCACCACATAGACACTCAATACCTTTAGCGATAGTGAAAGGGGAGTAGTCATTGAACGTCCTGCCGTCAGTTGCAGATTCGATCATCAAAAATCTAGGTGTAAGTGAATTTGTGTTTGAAGAATTTTTTAGAAGATCATCAAGCGTAATTCTTTCATCCATTATGGGACGCATTCTTTTGGGGTTACGATTCAATTCTTGGGAGGGCTTTGTTTGACAATATGTAGACATATGAATAGTTGGGGACAACCCATTCCGGTACTCGGATCGCAGATCCAGTGATAGCCAAGCTGGTTCTACCATATGAGGCATCTGTTAACAATATCGGGTCAACATCATGTAGCCCTACATGTTGTGGAGCCAATAAATGAAATCCACGCAGCAAGTGTGAATGGGAAATTGCTAATTTCACGTCCGGACGCACATGAACGCAATTCACCTTTTCACTGGGTGGTCAGACTTGACATTGTCATACAAGGCATTCCACCCAGCTATTGCAGCCAACGCAATCCATGTACGAGCCCAAGTGCAATCATGGCCAATAATGATCAAGAGTCGTACCAATGTTTCCAGGCCAGTGTTGTCAACAGTCGTGGGTGTGGGTTGACACAGGGATTCGGCACGAAGATGAAACTAAGTGAGAGTTGGAGAGAGAAAGAGAGGAAGAAGAGAACAGCGAATGGAAGAGAATGATGATGGTGAGTGATAGCACGAGAAATCCCTATGTCTACTCTGGTCACCGAAATGGGCACCCACTCGACCGACGGTCCGAACTTAGTCTGGGCCCTCACCCCAGACCTTATCGCCATGGGTGACCCTGCTGGGAGCAAATAAATTGCTCCCGACGATAGCTCTGGGGATCACGGAGCCACGCAAGCCCCCACACCACGTCAAGGTGTCCGGATCCTTTGAGGGGGGCCGTGATCTTGTGGCGGTGGTAATTCCTACCCTGAAAATGCGGTGTTCCGAATCTGGCTCTGATATCCTTCCATGCCTTATCCCCTCTGTACGCTTTGAATATCGCAACCAATCTTGCCACTTTCCTCCTCTTACTCAGTGCATCCCATTTCAATTCCTTCACCATTGCCGTAGCACTCCTATACTCATAACTTGTCACTGTGACCCACCCTATCTCCTCTCCCTCTTCTGCAGCCATTCTCTCAATATTTTGAGCAAGCTGAGCTTTATTACCAGCTGTTATCTTCTTTCGCTTCTTCAGCTCTTCTCCAAGCTCTGCTTTTGTTAGCTCGCTAATTAATCTTCTCTTCTTTACTACCTTCACCCATTTTCCTCCACCAACGAATTTGGCAGCTTTACTTTGAATATTCTCCATTTTTATGTCCGTTCTTCTGTTAACATCCCAGATTGCACTGGCATATTCAAGTATTGGCCTAACTAGTGCCGTATAAGCTTTTTCCTTGGCTTCCTTACTACTATTCTTAAGAGTTCTCATCAAAAAGTATAGTCTTTTATTAGCTCTTCTGATGATAGTGTCTGTGTGCGTGGCCCATTTCAGACCTGAGTCAATGATTACTCCCAAATACTTCAATTCATTCTTTCTTTCTATCAACTCTCCTTGAATCTTATACTCGAAGATATCTACTTCACCCTTTCCTTTCCCCACCGTTATTGCAACACTTTTTTTGTTGTTTATTTTCAGACCTATTAGCGCTAATCTTTTGACATACATTATTACATCTTCTTGAAGTTCCACGCAGTCCTCCACTGTCTCGATGATCTTATAGATAATTGCATCATCTGCAAACAGTCTCACTACTGATCCAATTTCTACCGGTAGATTATTTGTCAGAATAATGAAAAGAAGCGGGCCAAGTACACTGCCTTGTGGCACACCTGATGTAACGTCTGTAAGTGAGGACAAGAACTTTCCTATTTTGACTCTCTGCTTTCTGTTTGTGAGAAAGTTTCCAATCCATCGAACAACTCTTTTGTCGAGTGGCAGTGACTTGAGTGTTTCTACTATCATTTTGTGGCTGACAGTATCAAAAGCTTTTCTAACATCTAGGGATATAGCATCGATTCTTCCTCCTTTAGCCTTTACTTCCGAGAGGTCTTGAATTAGGGCTGCTAGCTGAGACTCACATGAATGCTTACTTCGGAATCCATGTTGTGTACTGGTAAACCATTCACTTGTTTCTAATATATCTCTCATATATTTCGCCAATAACTTTTCTAATATCTTACAAATCACGGAGGTAAGACTAATTGGCCTGTAATTACACGGAGACATTCTCTCCCCTCCTTTAAATATCCCTATCACCGTACCTTCCTTCCATTCGTGTGGTAGTTCACAATTATTGAGAGAGACATCAAATAATACACGAAGATACGGCACGATTGCCCGTCGAGCTAACTTGATGTAATCTATCGTTATACCATCAGCTCCTCCAGCTTTGTGTGGTTTCAGTTCCATAATTATTCTGTGAATATCTTCATCTGTGAAACTGAAAGCTTTATACTTTTCCCTATTCTCTCCCTGCACCACCTCAACCTCGTCTAGTACCACCTCTTCTCCCCTGGTGAACACACTACCATACGTCTTGTTCAGTATTTCAGCCTTCTCCTCATCTGTCTTATAAATCTTGCCACTCCCCTCTTCCACTAGATCTGGAATTTCGTTCTTGTTACCACCCTTTCTTCTTATGTAACCGTAGAATTTATTGATAACCTCTTCACTGGTCCTGCAATGGTCATCAGTTTCTAAAAGGTTAGCCAAGTATTGATCATGAGCACACTTTTTTCTCTTCTTCAACTCCCTACTCGCTTCTTTGAATCTTGCTTTCTCTATCGCACTGTATTTTCTAGATTTATACAGATGCCTGCACTTTCTCTTTAGTTTTTTGATGGACTTATCATAATAAATGGGATCAGGGTTATTGCTCAATTCTTTCCTTGGAATAAACGCTCTACTTTCTTCTATTATTCTCCTGAATTCTTGCCAGATGTGTTCAACTGAGTCACCTCCTTTCTCTTCCCAGGCCATAAACCTACTGAATAGCATATTTTCCAGCCCAAGTTTGTCGGCTTTGGAATACTGCCATGTAATTTTACCCTTACAGCTCTTTCTCTGTATCTTTCTGTTGATCTCAAGTAGCACCATTTTGTGATCACTAATCCCCTCCACTATTTCTACCTGTTCCACCATTTCTTCTGGCCTTACTAGATACACATCTAATAGGGTGTCATCACTTGTAGAACCTTTCACACACTGAGTCAAGCCAGCTTCACTCACTAGGGTCGAGACCAATGCCTGTGCTTGACCTCCATTTCTAGCAATACCATCCCAACTCACTCTTGGTAGGTTAAGATCACCTCCTATTATGATTTCTCTATTTTCCAATCCAGGGGCAGTCGCTACATCTGTCAGTACGTGCAAGATGTTCAGATCTGTATTCGGAGCTCTATATGCCCCAATAATAAGTAATGGTTTTTCTAGTTTTGTTTTACTCACTTCTATTGCTAATATTTCTTCTCTATCTCCCCTCCAGTATTCATTAGAGACTAGAGTGTCTTTAACTCCAACCACCACGCCTCCTCCCCATGTCACTGTAGCTCTGTCTTTTCTATAAATGGTATATCCTCCAGGCATTACTTCGTTATCTCCGATATCCTCATTCAACCATGTTTCGGTGCCTATAAATATGTCTGGGTTGTATATATCTATTTGATCGCTAAATACTCTAGCTTTGACCTGGCTTCGCAAACTTCTGCAATTTACCTGTAGCAGCCTACACTTCCCATCATCAAAAGTTGATTGCTATTTCTTGTATTTGAGTATTGGAGTTTTTTTTATATCATTTATCTTATCATTAAAAACGGTACACATCTTGTCAGTTACCTGATGGCATGTGTTCCGTTGACGACCATCTGCTTGGTTGGCCCGTATGCAGTTTATACACTCAGCTACGTCACTTACACATGTATTGAATGTATGATGTCCTGCACAGAAACCGCATGACAGTTTGTTCACGCACATCTTCCCTATGTGGCCAAATCCATTACACTTAAAACACCTAATCAATTTGTATGGCTCGTCAACTACTTTGCACACATAATATCCCATAAGTAATCCATTCTGTAAGATGAGTTCTTATCTTGGGCACGGTACTTTTTATCATCGAAACATTTTGTGTTTGATACATTTGGCAGTGATTTATTTGACTCAATAGCTGGAGCAGAATATATTATAGGCCAATACTGATATTTTCACATCTTTCAATAATTCAACCGATCAAAGGTCATCCAAGGCAGGAACATTATAATTGAAAATATGGTATTATTATATTTTTAATTGAACATTGAACTATGAAGAAAAAAGAGGAAAGAATGAAACGGGATTTCCATGATCGAATATTTTTAAAATAGAAATAATAGAACAAATGAGGAAAGAGTGAAATACTTAGAACTGAATTTTGTTGAAATATCAAACATTTCACTCACTCGATATTGCTCACTGATCAAGTTCATCTCGCATTTTTGGCTACCGCAGTTTGCGCTCAAGCTATAACATGTGTCTCAAGGATTATGAAAAGTATATTTCTGGATGAGCGAAGCGAAGACTCAATTTCACTATGCTCGAAAAAAGTAGGCCCACATGCTACATTTTTTTTATGCGAATTCAGTTAAAACTTGACGTACACAAGTGTCCTCATCTAATTCGATACTGTTCAGTTTTGAGGCACAATCGGTTGCACCACTTCTGAGAAAACTCATTTCGAAGTTTTCAAATAATCCCATGAGAGTATAACCCACAGGAGAAAATTTGTGAAAACTATTTCCTCCGAAAGAATTCACATTTTCGCGGAATTTTAATATATCAATGATACACATTATTCCGCGGATCAGCCGTCGTGATGTAACGAGAAATATAATGTGAAGTTTTTAAATCACTCAAAAGTTATCCTCAAAAAAATACCAAGCCCAATCCAATCAACAAGTGTCCCTGATTAATTCAAAACGATCGAAACAGTGCCTTTCTTTTGTACTGAAGAAATTAATTAGAATGAGTAAATGAATTGAACAGGAAGGCAGTGACATAATTGTTTGGGTCTCGAGGTGAATATTTATAACCAACCAAAGATGTGTTGATATTTTCTAGCTCATTCATCAACGCGGAAACACAAAACGCGTTTTCTTAGTTCATGATCATTGAGACACATTATCATTATTGCTTGAGCGCATATACAGTGGTTTGAACAACATTATAATGATTCCTTTATGGATTCCGTAAGAAGTAGGATTTTTCCCTAAAGAATGATTTTGTCAATTTTTCTCTTCTTGGTCATTTTGATTGAGGGTTCTCATTCATTTGATTTTGATATCATTCAATTGGATGAGCGAAGCGACGACTCAATTTCGCCATACCCGAAAAAAAGTGACTTTTTTTTTTTTTTAGTTCGCGCTCCACAGGTCAAACTAAAATTCAAAATCAGTTGAAACTTGGCATACACAAGTGTCATTATCTAATTCGATACTGTATAGTTTTGAGGCGTAATCGATTGAACCACTTCTGAGAAAACTCATTTTGAAGTTTTCAAAAATCTCATTAGAATAACCCAGAGGAGAATATTCATAAAATAATGTTCACCTGAGACATTTCAAATTCTCAGGGAATTTTAATATGATAATTATACACATTATTCCGAGCTCACACTGTTTTCAACAATTTATTCTTCGAGCATTTCGTTCCTCCAGAATGAGAAAACATGCAATTAAATTGCTTACAACCATATTGAATTGGATTCATTATATATATATATATATCATTTTAACGACATCTTCATGATATTCAAATTGCTTTTAACTTACTGCAAAACCGGACACTTTGGCGAGACGGGGGGACACTTTGCCAAAATCAGATGGAAAATTTGCAGTCACAAAAAATGCTTTGAAATAGCGGATTTATATTTTCAGTATGTGAATTATCTTTTTGAAGTCATTCTTTATTTTCACAATTGCCCAGAAGCTACAAAATTTATAAATTGAACAACTTTTATTGCGTAAATGTCCGTTTTTTCCGCTAGTGTCCACCCGTTTTGAAATCTGAAGTTTTTTCGCCCAAGTGTCCGTCGCCTATGGTCCGTCGCCCAAGTGTCAGTGAATCGCTCAAATTATATCTTCGATTTCTCCGTTGATTGATCTCTGTGGAGCCGTGGACTATAATAAATGATGAATAAATCGACCAATAATGACCTATTTTCGCAAAAATAGTTCCTAACAAGTTGAAGAAATAAGAAAGGAATTGATAACGCAACAAATTATGTCTATTAAAAACGTATTCAAGTTGGATATGCTATTAATCACGATAGAGAACTTTATCACGTGATAATTCCGAGAGTTTCAGATCTTGGGCAGGACTGGTAGGAAGTTATTTTGATGAAATGAATGTTTTATATATTAATTCTGTTGTTTCATTTCGGCTATCATTGGCCATTATTCGAATATTAAAGACGGGATTTGAATACCATTCAGTGTTCCGTGATTATATAATCAGAACCACATGGTTGATTGTACTATGAGAAAAATCATCCATCGATGAGTTCCTGCATGTTGATTTAACAAAGCGGAGGTAATCCCTTTTCTTGCTCAACAATAGGTCTAGAGCGCAAGGTGATTGACGTGTCTTGAGAAAGCGTCTATAGTGACAAAGTAATTCGGTGTGTATGCGGGTGGGGTAAGCAGGCCTACAGTTTTCAGTAGTCTTTTAGATATTCCATACCTGATGACTGCGAAAGAAATGTACGACAATAAATGAATAAATGAATTCATTTCTTAGAAGACACGACGAATACACCATAAATATTCAATTTTTATTTACTCCCCTACAAGACAATCTCACTGGGAGCTCAAATACTTGTGTGACCATTGTATGAAGTGTTGTATGTTAAATGTTACAAAATGAAAAAAATAAAATACAATGGATCGATATAACGGGCTTCGGTTCGATCCCCGCCACCGACCATCTCCACAGTTTTTTCGTGGTTTTCCTCCGTCCTCTAGGCTAATGCCGGGATGATTCCTACATTATAGGCCTCGAACGCTTCCTTCTCACTATCCTTCCATCAACAAAGAAATGTACATCTCATTAATCATCCATTTGACGCCAGTAAGCCTATAGGCCTATATATCTTAGTTGTCATGACTATGCGCCGTTTAACCCAATATAAATCAAATGAACAAAAGATTGATATCAAATGCAATTACAACACACGCCTTTCATCGTTCTTCGTTCGTATGTTGTCATAAACTCAAATGACTTCTCCAAAACTACAACCGGTAAAGTGGGGTGACTTTGACCCCCTGGTGTGACTTTGTCCTTTTGTTGGAGAAAGTTTCATACTGCCACAAATGAGAAAGTTTTGATTTTATCGTACCTATTTTGATACGTATTTTCATTTTGATATGTATCTATTGAGATACAAAAAAAATTGATACGATAAAATTAAAACTTTTTCATTTGTGGCAGTTTGAAACTTTCTCCAACAAAAGAACAAAGTCACACCAGTGGTCAAAGTCACCCCACTTTACGATATATGATTTGTGATGGTATTTCGAAAAACACCTGCTCATCCGTGATAACCTTTCATCTCATCATCCCATCATCTCATAACATTCACCGACCAATATAGATCATGGTAATTAGCAGTACAGTGTGTCGTAGAACCCAATATAAAAGAATGAATCCAAAAGAAAGCACGATGTCTGTTCGCTGGTATTGCACACGTACGTAGCCTGACTCTATTGACTATCACGGTCACGTGGATGGCATCGCTTCTAAGATATGCAATCAAAGTGGATGAAAAGTTCACAGAACTCAAATTCGAAACTACGTAGTCGACAGAACTTGAAACCAAGTTGTGTGAATACATTTAAAATGTAGAAATGATGTTCAAATTGAAGTGTTAATGAACAGACAGACATGATCCCATGATTAATGCATTGTACTTTTCACCGTAATAGTATGGTATGATCGGTATTTTTGTGGTGGTATATTTCAGCCAATAAACAGAGAGCCGAATTATTATAGGCCCATATTGATATTTTCATACATTTCCATACTGGCTCATCAAAGGTCATCCACCGCATAGGTCTACTATTCGAAAATATTCTCAACCAATGATATTGAAATATGAAAAAAACGAGGAGAGAACGAAAAGGGATTCAAATAGTCAATTATTTACTAATTCCACTTAATTTCTATTTCAGGTATAATCTTGGTCCTATGTATTTATGTGTTCTGTATAATTATCCTGATATCCATATCTATAACTATCTTTGGATAGTAGTAGAAAAATGTTGCCGAAATTCACAGCTTTCTAGATTCGATACTAACCGAATGACGTTATTTCACATGAGTCATGGTGTATAGTTTTCTATTATACTTTGTGATAGATATCTCGCTCATCTTGCAATGCATATCTGCGTTTGCCTGGTATCAAAAAACGGTGGCATAGTATACAAACTGGAATAATGTTTCTAAATTGCTGAATAAATCGATCACGCCGAAACTAGCCCCTATGGAATCTGAATTACAGGAACGCTCACTACAAGGCAAAGAATCTATCACAGCTGAAATCATGGTCTACATAGGATAGTAGAATTGTAGGCCTAATGAAAATAAATTGAAATCAGTTGTATGCATTTTTCTCACTATGCCAGCATATTATACTGGTGATCTTCATTCTCTGTTGTTGTTTCATTTGAACTGTTTTGTTGTTGGTGTGAATCGATGATTTAATATATAATTATACATCATTTCACAATAATTGTAGTGAGAATTGGGAAAAAACCTTTTGACTAATTACGGGACTGGATGCGTTCAGGTTTCCAAACATAAAACAACGATAGGACATTACTTCATAGTTCATGGGCACATCGCTAGTCATGGTATCCCAAAAATTTGTTGTCAAAATCCTCAGTTTTCACATAGTGGGTTCCAATGAAAATTGACAAAAAATCAGTCTATACAAAAATTTGTTCCTGGCCCTTGTTTCTTCCCCTTTCCTCTCACCACCTTCCCCCGCTAAGACAAAAGTTAGATGGGCCATGCCCACCCACCCCTTCTCCCACCCCTTCTCCCACCGCTGTTTCAACGCCAGTGTGCGTTCTACAGATTATTCCCACACACTTGAAACACACCATTCAGAATATCAGGGTTTTAAGGCGCATCGACAGCGAGGTCATTTAGCGCCTCAGGCCTAAGTCAAGACATATTTTTCTCATTTGAGCAGTCGTGTTAATTGAAGTACTCACTACGCTCGTGCGATCGTGATTGAGCGATGAGACGAGAAACAATGAGAAGTAATGGAATATAGAATATAGATTCACCCTTCTTCCAGCGGTGTAATGAGGAATGTGAAATGATCGAATACGATGTTTCTTCATCATATTTATCTACGTCCTTATCTCATGTTAAAAACGTTTTCTCAGATCATATTGTTAACCATGAGCCGGTTGTACCAACTGATAATTGATGTGAAACATTCAATAATTATGCATGGTAAGAAAATAACATGCGTAACCAAGTGTAATAACCGATTTGTTGGCTGATTGATTGTTCAATCAATTAAGTTACTAATGATCAATTCTAGTTCCTAGTTATTAAATTAGTACACCAATCATTGCCCATATTTCACTTCTCACTAGTTATAACCGACTCTGTAGAAGATGGAAAAAAAGAGAAAATTATGCCCACTTTTCCATCGTTTCTTGATTTACTGATTATTTCATCGTGAATTGGTCGAAAATTAAAAATGAAAGCAGAGATAAAAATTGCACAGTTAATTTATACTCATCAAGTACAGCGTCACACAAGTAGATATGATTATTCAGACTTTTTTTCTATCGCAGCTGGATTTTTAGTGACGTTAGTCAAGAGTTTATATCAATTATATTGTGTTGAACGGGTAAGATCTCCGGGCAGATAAATGAAAATAACTCTCACAAACATTACGCCGTATCTCGGCCGCAAATGAGTGAATTTTTCACAATAAAAAAGTAAATTGCTCACATTTTCATTTTCAGAGAGTATTTTCAGAATATAATGATCTGAATCCCGTGATGCAGATTTAAGTTCATTTCTACAATGATTATCGAACTTCTATTGTTCTCTAGATTCAGGTAATGCATCCTTTTAGCCCTTATCCCTCGAAGAGGATCGTACCTCTCATTTCAACTAGGAGTGAAGTAGAAGATGGGGTGGGGTAATGGCTGACAGATGAGAAAACGTTCTTTCTTGGTCGGATTCTTGTGAGGAGGCGTTAACGTCTATGTTAGATTGAGTCGACGAATTGGGAATTCACCGAGTCGGGATTTCTACGAATATTACCAGTCGATGAATCTTACCAGTAGACGAATTGAACACCTACGTATTTGGCTAAAAGTCGATGAATCGGGATTTCAATGAATCGGGATTTCAATGAATCGGAATTTCATCGAGTCGGGAATTCGACGAATATTACCAGTCGATGAATCGGACAGCTACGTAAATGACTGAAAGTAGACGAATCGATATTTCGATGAATCGGGATTTCACCGAGTCAGGATTTCGACGAATATTACCAGTCGATGAATCTTACCAGTCGACGAATTGAACACCTACGTGAATGGCTAAAAGACGATGAATCGGGATTTCACTGAGTTGGGATTTCTACGAATATTACCAGTCGATGAATCTTACCAGTAGACGAATTGAACACCTACGTATTTGGCTAAAAGTCGATGAATCGGGATTTCAATGAATCGGAATTTCATCGAGTCGGGAATTCGACGAATATTACCAGTCGATGAATCGGACAGCTACGTAAATGACTGAAAGTAGACGAATCGATATTTCGATGAATCGGGATTTCACCGAGTCAGGATTTCGACGAATATTACCAGTCGATGAATCTTACCAGTCGACGAATTGAACACCTACGTATATGGCTAAAAGTCGATGAATCGGGATTTCACTGAGTTGGGATCTCACTGAATCTTACCAGTCGATGAATCTTACCAATAGACGAATTGAACACCTATGTGAATGGCAAAAAGTAGACGAATCGAGATTTCACTGAGTCGGGATTTCATCGAGTCGGGATTTCGATGAATATTGCCAGTAGACGAATTAAACACCCACGTGAATGGCTAGAAGTAGATGAATCGGGATTTCGATGAATCGGGATATCACTGAGTCGGGATATCGACGAATCGGGATTTCGATGAATTGAGACAGTAGACGAATCGGGATTTCACTGAATCGGGATTTCACTGAGTCTTACCAGTCGACGAGTTGGGATTTCGATGAATTGGGACGTAGCCGTCAGAAAGACACCAACTTGTCAGTCACTGTTCCATTACCATGCGATCATTGACAACTGTAATCTATAGTCAGAAAGACACAGACTTGTTAGTCACTGTTTCATTACTATGGAATCATTGACAACTGCAATCTATAGTCAGGAAGACACCAACTTTTAAGTCACTGTTCCATTACTAAACAATCATTAACAACTGTAATCTATACTCAGGAAGACACCCACTTGTTGGCCACTGTTCCATCACTATGCAATCATTGACAACTGTAATCTATAAGCAGGAAGACACCAACCTGTTAGTCACTGTTCCATTACCATGCAATCATTGACAACTGTAATCTATAGTCTGAAGGACACTAACATGTTGATCACTGTTCCATTACTACGCAATCATTGACAACTGTAATCTATAGTCAGAAAGACACCAACTTGTAAGTCACTGTTCCATCACTATGCAATCATTGACAACTTTAATCTTTAGTCAGAGAGACACCAACTTGTAAGTCACTGTTCCATTAGTATACAATCATTGACAACTGTTATCTTCAGTCAGAAAGACACTAACTCGTGAGTCACTGTTCCATTACTATGCAATCATTGACAACTGTAATCTATATTCAGAAAGACACCAACTTGTTAGTCACTGTTCCATCATTATGCAATAATTGACAACTGTAATCATAAGACAAAAAGACACAACTTGTGAGTCACTGTTCCATTACTATGCAATCATTAAGAACTGTAATCTATAGTCAGGAAGACACCAACTTGTTAGTCACTGTTCTATCACTATACATTCATTGACATCTGTAATCTTGAGTCAGAAAGACACCAACTTGTCAGTCACTGTTCCATTACCATGCAATCATTGACAACTGTAATCTATAGTCAGGAAAACACAGACTTGTTACTCACTGTTTCATTACTATGCAATCAATGGCAATTGCAATCTATAGTCAGGAAGACACCAACTTGTTGGTCACTGTTCCATTACTATGCAATCATTGACAACTGTTATCTCTAGTCAGAAAGACACCAACTTGTGAGTCACTGTTCCATTACTATGCAATCATTGAAAACTGTAATCTTGAGTCAGGAAGACACCAACTTGTTGGTCACTGTTCCATTACTATGAAATCATCGACAACTGTAATCTTCAGTCAGAAAGACACCAACTTGTAAGTCACTGTTCCATTACTAAACAATCATTGACAACTGTAATCTAAAGTCAGGAATCCACCAACTTATAAGTCACTGTTCCAATACTTCGCAATCATAGACAACTGTCATCTATGGTCAGAAAGACACGGACTTGTTGATCACTGTTCCATTACTATGCAATCATTGAGAACTGTAATCTCCAGTAATGAAGACACCAACTTGTTAGTCACTGTTCCATTAGTATGCAATCATTTACAACTGTAATACATAGTCGAGGAGACACCAACTTGTTAGTCACTGTTCCATTACTATGCGATCATTGACAACTGTAATCTTCAGTCAGGATAACACCGAATTGTTAGTCACTGTTTCATCACTTTGCAATTATTGACAACTGTAATCTATAGTCAGAAAGACACCAATTTGTTAGTCACTGTTCCATTACTGAGCAATCATTGACAACTGTAATCTTCAGTCAGAGAGACACCAACTTGTTATTCACTGTTCCATCACAATGCAATCATTGATAACTGTAATCTTCAGTCAGAAAGACACCAACTTGTTGGTCACTGTTCCATTACTATGCAATTATTGACAACTGTTATCTATGGTCAGAAAGACACCAACTTGTTAGTCACTGTTCCATTAATATGCAATCATAGACAACTGTAATCTTCAGTCAGGAAGACACCAACTTGTTGGTCACCGTTCCATCACTACGCAATTATTGACAACTGTAATCTATGGTAGGAAAGACACCAACTTGATAGTCTCTGTTCAATTACTATGCAATTATTGACAACTGTAATCCATAGTCAGGAGGACACCAACTTGTTGGTCACTGTTCCATTACTATGCAAATATCGACAACTGTAATCTTTAGTCAGGAAGACACAAACTTGTTGGTCACTCTTCCATTGATATGCAATCATTAACAACTGTGTTCTTCAGTTATAAAGACACCGAATTGTTAGTCACTATCACATCACTATGCAATCATTGACCACTGAAATTTTCAGTCAGAAAGACACCAATTTCTGAGTTCTGTTCCATTACTATGCAATTATTGACAAATGTGATCTTTAGGCAGGAAGACACCAACTTGTCAGTCACTGTTCTATTACTATGCAATTATTAACAACTGTAATCTTCAGTCGGAACGACACCATCTGTTAGTCACTGTTCCATCACTATGCAATCATCGACAACTCTCATCTCTATTCTGGAAGACACCAACTTGTTCGTCACTGTTCCATTACTATTTAATCTTCAACAACTGTAATCTATAGTCAGAAAGACACCAAATTGTCAGTCACTGTTCCATCACTATGCAATCATTAAAAACAGTAATCTCTAGTCAGGAAGACACCAACTTGTAAGTCACTGTTCCATTACTCTGCAATCATCAACATCTGTAATCTATAGTCAGGAAGACACCAACCTGTTAGTCACCGTTCTATTACTATACAATCATTGACAACTGTAATCTTCAGTCAGTAAGACACCAACTTGTGAGTCACTGTTCCATCACGACGCAATCATTGACAACTGTTATATTAGGTCAGAACGACACCAACTTGTAAGTCACTGTTCCCCTACCATGCAATCATTGACAACTGTAATCTAAAGTCAGAGAGACACAGACTTGTTGGTCACTGTTCCGATACTATGCAATCATTGACAACTGTTATCTAAAGTCAGGAAGACACCATCCTGTTAGTCACCGTTCTATTACTATACAATCATTGACAACTGTAATCTTCGGTCAGGAAGACACCAACTTGTAAGTTACTGTTCCATTACTATGCAATCATTGACAACTGTAATCTATAGTCAAAAAGTCACCAACTTGTTAGTAACTGTTCCATCACTATGCAATCATTGACGACTGTAATCTTCAGTCAGAAACACACCAACTTGTTGGTCACTGTTCCATTACTATGCAATCATTAACAACTGTAATCTATAGTCAGGTATACACAAACCTGTTAGTCACTGTTCTATTACTATACAATCATTCACATCTGTATTCTTTAGTCAGAATGACACCAACTTGTCAGTCACTGTTCTATTACCATGCGATCATTGACAACTGTAATCTATAGTCAAAAAGACACAGACTTGTTAGTCACTGTTTCATTACTATGCAATCATTGACAACTGCGATCTATATTCAGGAGGACACCAACTTGTCAGCCACTTTTACATTACTATGCAATCATTGACAACTGTAATCTATAGTCAGGACGACACCATTTTGTTAGTCACTGTTCCAATACTATACAATCATTGACAACTGTTATATATAGTCAGAAGAACACCAACTTGAGAGTCACTGTTCCATTATTATGCAACCATTGACAACTGTTTTCAATAGTCAGGAAGACAACAACTTGTTGGTCACTGTTCCATAACTATGCAATCATTGACAACTGTAATCTTCATTCGGAAAGACACTGAATTGTTAGTCACTGTTCCATCACTATGCAATCATTGACAACTGTAATCTATATTCAGAAAGACACTTACTTTTCAGTCGATGTTCCCACACTATGCAATCATTGACAACTGTAATCTTTAGTCAGAAAGACACCAACTTGTTATTCACTGTTCCATTACTATGCATCCATTGACAACTGTAATCTATAGTCAGAAAGACACCGAATTGTCAGTCACTGTTCCATTACTATGCAATCAATGACAACTGTGATCTTTGGTCAGAAAGACACCAACTTGTTATTCACTGTTCCATTACTATGCAATCATTGACAAGTGTAATCTATAGTCAGAAAGACACAGAATTATAAGTCACTGTTTCATAACTATGCAATCATTGACAACTGTAATCTCCAGTCGGAAAGACACCAACTTGTTAGTCACTGTTCCATCATTATGCAATCATTGACAACTGTAATCTTCAGTAAGAAAGACACCAACTTGTTTGTCACTGTTCCATTACTATGCAATTATAGACAACTGTAATCTATAGTCAGGAAGACACCGAATTGTCAGTCACTGTTCCATTACTATGCAATCATTGACAACTGTAATCTTCAGTAAGAAAGACACCAACTTGTTTGTCACTGTTTCATTACTATGCAATCAACGACAACTGTAATCTATAGTCAGGAAGACACCGAATTGTCAGTCACTGTTCCATTACTATGCAATCATTGACAACTTTAATCTTCAGTTGGAAAGACACCAAGTTGTTAGTCACTGTTCCATTACCATGCAATTATAGACAACTGTAATCTGTAGTCAGAAAGAACCAACTTTTCAGTCACTGTCCCATTACCATGCAATCATTGACAATTGTTATCTTTAGTCAGGAAGACACCAACTTGTTATTCACTGTTCCATTCCCATGCAATCATTGACAACTGAAAACTTTAGTCAGAAAGACACCGAATTGTTGGTCACTGTTCCATCACTATGCTATCATTGACAACAGGGATCCATAGTCAGAAAGACACCAACTTCTTAGTCATTGTCCCACCACTATGCAATCATCGACAACTGTAATCTATTGTCAGGAAGACACCGACTTGTTAGTCACTGTTCCATTACTATGCAATCATTGACAATTGTGATCTGAAGTCAGAAAGACACCAACTTGATAGTCACTGTTCCATTACATTGCAATCATTGACAACTGTAATCTGAAGTCAGAAATACACCAACTTATCAGTCACTGTTCCATTACTATACAATCATTGACAACTGTTACCTTTGGTCAGAAGGACACAAACTTGTTGATCACTGTTCCATAACTATGCAATCATAGATAACTATAATATTCAGTAATGAAGACATCAACTTGTTGATCACTCTTTCATTACTATGCAATCATTGACAACTGTAATACATAGTCGAGGAGACACCAACTTGTTATTCACTGTTCCATTACTATGCAATCATTGACAACTGGATTCTTCAGTCAGGAGAACACCGAATTGTAAGTCACTGTTCCGTCAATATGAAATTATTGACAACTGTGATCTATAGTCAGAAAGACACCAATTTGTTAGTCACTGTCCCATCACTAAGCAACCATCGACAACTGTAATCTTCAGTCAGAGAGACACCAACTTGTTAGTCACTGTTCGATCACAATGCAATCATTGATAACTGTAATCTTCAGTCAGAAAGACATAAACTTGTTGGTCACTGTTCCATTACTATGCAATTATTGACAACTGTTATCTATGGTCAGGAAAATGCCAACTTGTTCGTCACTGTTCCATTACTATGCAATCATTGACAACTGTGATCTTCAGTCAGGAAGACACCAACTTGTTGGTCATTGTTCCATTACTACGCAATAATTGACAACTGTAATCTATGGTAAGAAAGACACCAACTTGTTAGTCTATGTTCCATTACTATGCAATTATTGACAACTGTAATCCGTAGTCAGGAAGACACCAAGTTGTTGGTCACTTTTCCATTACTATGCAAATATCGACAACTGTAGTCTTTAGTCAGAAAGACATAAACTTGTCAGTCACTGTTCCATTACTATGCAATTATTGACAACTGTAATCTTCAGACGAGAAGACACCATCTGTTAGTAACTGTTCCATCAATATGCGATCAATGTCAACTCTAATCTACAGTCAGGAAGACACCAACTTGTGAGTCACTGTTCTATTACTATGCAATAATTGACAACTGTAATCTTCAGTCGGGAAGACAACAACTTGTTAGTCACTGTTCCATTACTATGCAATCATTGACAACTGTAATCTTTAGTCAGGAAAACACCAACATGTTAGTCACTGTTCCATTACTATGCAATCATTGACAACTGTGATCTATAGTCAGAAGACACCAACCTGTTAGTCACTGTTCGATTACTATGCAATCATTGACATCTGTCATCTTTAGTCAGAAAGACACCAACTTGTCAGTCACTGTTCCATTACCATGCAATCATTGACAACTGTAATCTGAAGTCAGAGAGACACAGACTTGTTGTTCACAGTTTCATCACTATGCAATCATTGACAACTGTTATCTCAAGTCAGGAAGACACCATCCTGTTAGTCACCGTTCAATTACTATACAATCATTGACAACTGTTATCTTCGGTCGGAAAGACACCAAATTGTAAGTTACTGTTCCATCAGTATGCAATCATTGACAACTGTAATGTATAGTCAGGAAGACACCAACTTGTTAGTCACTGTTCCATCACTATGCAATCATTGACAACTGTAATCTTTGGTCAGAAACACACCAACATGTTGGTCACTGTTCCATTACTATGCAATCATTAACTACTGCAATCTAAAGTCAGGGAGACACCAACCTGATAGTCACTGTTCTATGACTATACAATCATTGACAACTGTAATCTATAGTCAGAAAGACACCAACTTGTTAGTCACTGTTCCATTACCATGCGATCATTGACAACTGTAATCTATAGTCAGAAAGACACAGACTTGTTAGTCACTGTTTCATTACTATGCAAACATTGACAACTGCGATCTATATTCAGGAAAACACCAAATTGTTGGTCACTGTTACATTACTTTGCAATTATTGACAACTGTGATCTATAGTCGGGAAGACACCAACTTGTTAGTCACTGTTCCATTACTATGCAATTATGGACAACTGTAATCTATAGTCAGAAAGACACAGAATTGTTAGTCACTGTTCCATAACTATGCAATCATTGACAACTGTAATCTTCAGTCGGAAAGACACCATCTTGTTAGTCACTGTTCCATTACTATGCAATTATGGACAACTGTAATCTGTAGTCAGAATGACACCGAATTGTCAGTCACTGTTCCATTACTATGCAATCATTGACAACTGTGATCTTCAGTTGGAAAGACACCAAGTTGTCAGTCACGGTTCCATTACTATGCAATTATAGACAACTGTAATCTGTAGTCAGAAAGACACCAACTTTTCAGTCACTGTCCCATTACCATGCAATCACTGACAACTGTGATCTATAGTCAGGGAGACACCAACTTCTTAGTCATTGTCCCATCACTATGCAATCATTGACAACTGTTATATATTGTCAGGTAGACACCAACTTGTTAGTCACTGTTCCATTACTATGCAATCATTGACAACTGTAATCTGAAGTCAGAAAGACAACAACTTGTTAGTCACTGTTCCATTACTTCGCAATCATTGACAACTGTAATCTGAAGTCAGAAATACACCAACTTATTAGTCACTGTTCCATTACTATGCAATCATTGACAATTGTTATCTTTGGTCAGAAGGACACCAACTTGTGGATCACTGTTCCATATCTATGCAATCATTGACAACTGTCATCTTCAGTCAGAAACACACCAACTTTTAGGTCACTGTTTCATTACTATGCAATTATTGACAACTGTAATCTATAGTCAGGAAGACACCTACTTGTTAGTCAATGTCCCATCATTGAGCAATCATTGACAACTGTGATCTTTAGTCAAAAACACACCACTTTCATAGTCACTGTTCCATCATTATGCAATTATTGACATCTGTAGTCAATGGTCAGTAGGACACCAACTTGAAAGTCACTGTTCCATTACTATGCAATAATTGACAACTGTGATCTTCAGTCAGGAAGACACCAACTTGTTAGTCACTGTTCCAATATTATGCAATCATTGACAACTGTAAACTCAGTCAGGAAGACACCAATTTTCTATTCTCTGTTCCATTAATATGCAATCATTGACAACCGTAATTTTCAATCAGAGTGACACCAACTTGTTAGTCATTGTTTAATTACGATGCAATTACTGACAACTGTAATCTATAGTCAGGGAGACCACAACTTGTTGGTCACTGTCTCATCACTATGCACTTATTGACAACTGTAATCTTTAGTCAGGAAGAAACCAACTTGTTGGTCACTGTTCCATTTCTATGCTAATATCGACAACTGTAATATTTAGTCAGGAAGACACAAACTTGTTGGTCACCGTTCCACTGATATGCAATCATTGACAACTGTGTTCTTCAATCAGAAAGACACCAACTTGTTAGTCACTGTTCCATAATCATGCAACCATTGACACTGTAATTTTCAGTCAGAAAGACACCAATTTCTCAGTTCTGTTCCATCACTTCGCAATTATTGACAACTGTGATCTTGAGTCAGAAACACACCAACTTGTTAGTCACTGTTCCATTACTATGCAATCATTGACAACTGTAATCTATGGTCAGGAATACACCAACTTGATAGACACTTTTCCATTACTATGCAATCATTACCAACTGTAATCTATAGTCAGGAAGACACCGAATTATCAGTCACTGTTCCAATACTATGCAATCATCGACAACTGTAATCTATAGCCAGGAAGACACCAACTTGATAGTCACTGTTCCATTATTTGCAATCATTAACAACTGTAATCTATCGTCAGGAAGACACCAAAGTGTTAGTCACTGTTCCATTAACATGCAATCTTTGACAAGTGTAATCTATAGTCAGAAGGACACCAACTTGTAACTCACTGATCCATCATTATGCAATCATCGACAACTGTGATCTTTAGTCAGAAAGACGTCGATTTGTTATCCACTGTTCCATCACTATGCAATCATTGACAACTGTAATCCATAGTCAGGAAGACACCAACTTGTTAGTTAGTGTTCCATTTCTATGCAATTATTGACAACTGTAATCTATGGTCAGAAAGACACCAACTTGTCAGTCACTGTTCCATTACTATGCAATCATTGACAACTGTTATGTATAGTCAGAAAGACCCCAACCTGTTGGTTACTGCTCCAATACTATGCAATCATTGACAACTGTAATCTATAGTCAGGAAGACACCAACTTGTTAAATACTGTTCCATTTCTATGCAATTATTGACAACTGTAATCTATGGTCAGAAAGACACCAACTTGTCAGTCACTGTTCCATTACTATGCAATCATTGACAACTGTTATGTATAGTCAGAAAGACCCCAACCTGTTAGTTACTGCTCCAATACTATGCAATCATTGACAACTGTAATCTTTAGTCAGAAAAACATCAACTTGTATGTCCAACTACTATCGTTCCATTACTATGCAATCCATGACATCTGTTACCTATAGTCAGGAAGACACCAACTTGTTAGTCACTGTTCCATTACTATACAATCATTGACAACTGTTATCTATAGTCAGGAAGACACCAAATTGTGAGTCACTGATCCATCACTATACAATCATTGACACCTGTTAACTATGGTCAGAAAGACACCAACTTTTTGGTCACTGTCCCATTACTATGCAATCATTGACAACTGTTATCTCTTGTCAGGAAGACACCAACATGTTAGTTTCTGTACCATTACTATGCAATCATTGACAACTGTGATCTTCAGTCGGGAAGAAACCAAGTTGTTAGTCTCTGTTCCATTACTATGTAATCATTGACAACTGTAATCTATAGTCAGGAAGACACGAAGTTGTTAGTCACTGTCTCATTACTATGCGTTCAATGACAACTGTAATCTTCTGTTTTAAAGACACCAAGTTGTTAGTCACTGTTTCATCACTATGCAATCATTGACAACTGTGATCTATAGTCGGGCAGACACCAAATTGTTACTCATTGTTCCGTTACTATGCAATTATTGACAACTGTAATCCTCAGTCGGAAAGACACCAACTTGTTAGTCAATGTTCCATAACTATGTAATCATTGACAACTGTAATCTTCCGTCGGAAAGACACCAAGTTGTTAGTCACTGTTCCATCACTATGCAATCATCGACAACTGTGATCTATAGTCGGGCAGACACCGAATTGTTAGTCACTGTTCCATTACTATAAAATCATTGACAACAGTAATCTCCAGTCAGAAGGACACGGAGTTGTTAGTCACTGTTTCATTACTATGCAATCATTGACAACTGTAATCCTGAGTCGGAAATACACCAAAATGTTAGTAACTGTTTCATCATATCGCAATAATTGACAACTGTAATCTTCAGTCATAAAGACACCAACTTCAATGTCACTGTTTCATCACTATGCAATTATTGACAACTGTAATCAATGATCCGAAAGACACCAGCTTGTAAGTTACTGTTTCATCACTATGCAATCATTGACAACTGTAATCTTCAGTCAGAAAGACACCAACTTGTGAGTCACTGTTCCATTACTATGCAATCATTGACAACTGTAATCTTCGGTCAGGAAGGCACCAACTTGTTAGTCACTGTTTCATCACTATGCATTCATTGACAACTGTAATCTTTAGTCAGAAAGACACCAACTTGTAAGTCACTGTTCCATTACTATGCAATCATTGACAACTGTAATCTATAGTCAGGAGGACACCAACCTGTTAGTCACTGTTCCATTACTATGCAATCATCGACACCTTCAATCTTTAGTCAGAAAGACACCAACTTGTCAGTCACTGTTCCATTACCATGCAATCATTGACAACTGTAATCTAAAGTCAGAAAGACACAGACTTGTTGGTCACTGTGTCATTACTATGCAATCATTGAAAACTGTTATATATCGTCAGGAAGACACCGACCCGTTAGTCACCATTCTATTACTATACAATCATGGACAACTGTAATCTTCAGTCAGAAAGACACCAACTTGTAAGTCACCGTTCCATTACTATGCAATCATTGACAACTGTAATCTATGGTCAAAAAGACACCAACTTGTTAGTCACTGTTCCATCACTATGCAATCATTGATAACTGTAATCTTTAGTAAGAAACACACCAACTTGTTGGTCTCTGTTCCATTACTATGCAATCATTAACAACTGTAATCTATAGTCAGGAGGACACCAACCTGTTAGTCACTGTTCTATTACTATACAACCATTGACATCTTTAATCTTTAGTCAGAAAGACAACAACTTGTCAGTCACTGTTCCATTACTATGCAATCATTGACAACTGAAATTCTCAGTCGGAAAGACACCAACCTGTTAGTCACTGTTCCATCATTATGCAATCATTGACAACTTTAATCTATAGTCAGGAAGACACCAAGTTGTTAGTCACTGTTCCATTACTATGCAATTAAAGACAACTGTAATCTGTAGTCAGGAAGACACCAACTTGTCATTCACTGTTCCATTACCATGCAATTATTGACAACTGTAATCTCCAGTCAGGAAGACACCGAATTGTTAGTCACTTTCCCATTACTATGCAATCATTGTCAATTGAATTCTCCATTCGGGAAGAAACCAAGTTGTTATTCACTGTTCCATCACTATACAATTATAGACGACTGTAAACTATAGTCAGGAAGACACGAAGTTGTAAGTCACTGTCCCATCACTATGCGATCATTGACAACTGTAATCTTCAGTCGGAAAGACACCAAGTTGTTAGTCACTGTTTCATCACTATGCAATCATTGACAACTGTGATCCATAGTCAGGCGAACACCGTATTGTTACTCATTGTTCCGTTAGTATGCAATCATCGACAACTGTAATCCTCAGTCGGAAATACACCAACTTGTTAGTCAATTTTTCATAACTATGCAATCATTGACAACTGTAATCTTCCGTTGGTAAGACACCAAGTTGTTAGTCACTGTTCCATCACTATGCAATCATTGACAACTGTGATCTATATTCGGGCAGACACCGAATTGTTAGTCACTGTTCCGTTACTATGCAATCATTGACAACTGTAATCTTCAGTCAGAAGGACACGATGTTGTTAGTCACTGTTTCATCACTATGCAATCATTGACAACTGTAATCTTGAGTCAGGAAGACACCAAATTTTTAGTCACTGTTCCATCATGATGCAAACCTTGACAACTGTAATCTATAGTCAGGAAGACACCAAGTTGTTAGTCACTGTTCCATTACTATGCAATTAAAGACAACTGTAATCTGTAGTCAGAAAGACATCAACTTTTCAGTCACTGTTCCATTACCATGCAATCATTGTCAACTGTTATCTATAGTCAGAAAGACACCAACTTGTCAGTCACTGATCCATTACTTCACTGATATTGACAACTATAATCTTTAGTCAGGAAGACACCAAATTATCAGTCACTTTTCTATTACTATGGAAGAATTGACAACTGTTATCTATAGTCAGAAGGACACCAACTTGTCCGTCACTTTTCCATTACTATGTAATCATTGAAACTTCAATCTTTAGTCAAAAAGACACCAACTTGTTCGTCACTGTTCCATCACTATGCAATCATTGACAACTGTAATCTTGAGTCAGAAATACACCAAATTCTCAGTCACTGTTCCATTACTATGCAATTATTGACAACTGTAATCTATAGTCAGAAAGACACCAACTTGTTGGTCGACGTTCCATAACTATGGAATTATCGACAAATGTAATCTATAGTCACCAAGACACCAACTTGTTGGTCACTGTTCCATTACTATGCAAATATTGAAAACTTTAATCTCCAGTCAGGAAGACACCAACTAGTTGATCACTGTTCCATTATATGCAATCATTGACAACTAAAATCTTTGGTCAAAAAAATACCAACTTGTTAGTCACTGTTTCATCTCTATGCAATAATTGACTACTGTAATCTATAGTCAGAAACACACCAACTTGTTAGTCACTGTTCCATAACTATGCAATCATTGACAACTGTAATCTTTAGTCAGGAAGACAACAACTTGTTAGTCACTGTTCCATAACTATGCAATCATTGACAACTGTGATCTGTAGTCAAAGAGACACCAACTCGTAAGTCACTTTTCCATAATATGCAATCATTGACAAATGTCATCTATAGTCAGAAAGACACCAACTTGTTCGTCACTGTTCCATTACTATGCAATCATTGACAACTGTTATCTGTTGTCAGGTAGACACCAACTTGTTAGGCACCGTTACATTACTATGCAATTATTGACAACTCCAATCTTTAGTCCAAAAGACACCAACTTGTTCGCACCGTCCCATCACTATGCAATTATTTACAACTCCAATCTTCAGTCCGAAAGACACCAACTTGTTAGTCACTGTTTAATTACTATGCAATCATTGATAACTTCGATCTATAGTCCGAAAGACACCAACTTGTCAGTCACTGTTCCATTACTATGCAATCATTGACAACTGTAATCTAAAGTAAGAGAGACACTAAATTGTTAGTCACTGTTCCATTACTATGCAATCATTGACAACTGTCATCTTATGTCAGGAAGAGACCAACTTGTTGGCCACTGTTCCATCACTATGCATTCATTGACAACTGTGATCTATAGTCCGAAAGACATCAACTTGTTAGTCAATGTTCTATTACTATGCAATCGTTGACAACTGTGATCTATAGTCAGAAAGACACCAACTGGTTAGTCACTGTTCCATTACTATGCAATCATTGACAACTGTCATCTTCAGTCCGAAAAACACCAACTTGTTATTTACTGTTCCATTAACATGCTAGCATTGACAACTGTAATCTTCCGTCCGAATGACACCAACTTGTCAGTCACTGTCCATTACTATGCAATCATTGACAACTGTAAACTTCAGTCCGAAGGACACCGACTTGTCAGTCACTGTTCCATTACTATGCAATCATTGACAACTGTAAACTTTAGTCAGGGAAACACCAACTTGTTGGTCACTGTTCCATTACAATGCATTCATTGACAACTGTGATCTATAGTCCGAAAGACATCAACTTGTTAGTCAATGTTCTATTACAATGCGATCGTTGACAACTGTGATCTTCAGTCAGAAAGACACCAACATGTTGGTCACTGTTCCATTACTATGCATTCATTGACAACTGTGATCTATAGTCCGAAAGACATCAACTTGTTAGTCAATGTTCTATTACTATGCAATCGTTGACAACTGTGATCTATAGTCAGAAAGACACCAACTGGTTAGTCACTGTTCCATTACTATGCAATCATTGACAACTGTCATATTATGTCAGGAAGAGACCAACTTGTTGGCCACTGTTCCATCACTATGAAATCATTGACAACCGTGATCTTCTCTCCGAAAAACACCAACTTGTTATTTACTGTTCCATTAACATGCTAGCATTGACAACTGTAATCTTCCGTCCGAATGACACTAACTTGTCAGTCACTGTTCCATCACTATGCAATCATTGACAACTGTAAACTTCAGTCCGAAGGACACCGACTTGTCAGTCACTGTTCCATTACTATGCAATCATTGACAACTTTAAACTTTAGTCAGGGAAACACCAACTTGTTGGTCACTGTTCCATTACAATGCAATCATTGACAACTGTGATCTTTAGTCACGAAGACAACAAATTCTAAGTCACTGTTCCATTACTATGCAATCATTGACAACTGTAATACTAAGTCAGGACGACACCAACTTGTAAGTCACTGTTCCATTACTATGCAATCATCGACATCTGTAATCTATAGTCAGAAAGACACCAACTTGTTGGTCACTGAACCCTTACTATGCAATCATTGACAACTATAATCTTTGGTCAGAAAGACACCAACTTGTTAGTCACTGTTCCATCACTATGCAATCATTGACAACTGTAATATTCAGTCAGGAAGACACCAACTTGTTAAACACTGTTTCATTACAATGCAATCATTGAAAAACTGTGATTTCTAGTCAGGAAGACACCAACTTGTCAGTCACTGTTCCATTACCATGCAATCATCAAAAACTGTAATCTTCAGTCAGGAAGACACTAACATGTTAGTCACTGTTCCATTACTATGCAATCATCAAAAAATTGTGATTCTAGTCAGGAAGACACCAACTTGTCAGTCACTGTTCCATTACTATGCAATCATTGACAACTGTGATCTTTAGTCAGGAAGACAACAACTTGTTAGTCACTGATCCATGACGATGCAATCATTGACAACTGTGATCTATAGTCAGAAAGACACCAACTTGTGAGTCACTTTTCCATTATTATGCAATCATTGACAACTGTAATCTTCAGTCAGAAAGACACCAACTTGTTAGTCACTGTTCCATTACTATGCAATCATTGGCAACATTGATCTATAGTCAGAAATACATCAACTTGTTGGTCAGTGGTCCAATATTATGCAATCATTGACAACTGTAATCTATAGTCAGACAGACACAAACTTGTTAGTCACTGTTCCAATACTATGCAATCATTGACAACTGTGATCTATAGTCAGAAAGACACCAAGTTGTTAGTCACTGTTCCATTATTATGCAATCATTGACAACTGTAATCTATAGTCAGGAAGACAACAACTTGTTAGTCACTGTTCCATGACGATGCAATCATTGACAACTGTGATCTATAGTCAGAAAGACACCAACTTGTTAGTCACTGTTCCATCATTATGCAATCATTGACAACTGTAATCTTCAGTCAGGAAGACAACAACTTGTTAGTCACTGTTCCATGACGATGCAATCATTGACAACTGTGATCTATAGTCAGGAAGACACCAACTTGTTAGTCACTGTTCCATTATTATGCAATCATTGACAACTGTAATCTATAGTCAGAAAGACACCAACTTGTTGGTCACTGTTCAAACTTTGTTTCAAACTGTTCACTTTGCAATTATTGACATCTCCAATATGCAGTCTGGAAGAAACCAACTTGTTAGTCACTTTTCCATTACTATGCAATCATTGATAACTCCAATTTTCAGTCCGGAAGACACCAACTTGTTAGTCACTGTTTCATCACTATGCACATATTGACAAGTTCAATATTTATTCCGAAAGACACCAACATGTAAGTCACTGTTTCATCACTAAGCAATTATCGACAACTCAAATCTTTAGTTCGAAAGACACTAAATTGTGAGTCACTGTTCCATTACTATGCAATCATTGACAACATCAATCTTTAGTCAGAAAGACACCAACTTGTTAGTCACTGATACATTACTATGCAATCATTCACAACAGTTATCTATAGTCAGATAGACACGAACTTGTTAGTCACTTTTCCATTACTATGCAATCATTGACAACTGTGATCTTTAGATAGGAGGACAACAACTTGTTAGTCACTGTTCCATTTCGATGCAATCATTGACAACTGTGATCTTTAGTCAGAAAGACACCAACTTGTTAGTCACTGTTCCATTATTGTGGAATCATTGACAACTGTAATCTATAGTCAGAAAGACACCAACTTTTTAGTCACTGTTCCATTACCATGCAATCTTTGACAACTATGATCCCCATTCAGGAAGACACCAAGTTGTTAGTCACTGTTCCATTACTATGCAATCATTGACAACTGTAATCTCAAGTAAGAAAGACACCAAATTATCCGTCACTTTTCCATTACTATGCATTCATTGACAACTGTGATCTATAGTCCGGAAGACAACAATTTGTTAGTCACTGTTCTATCACTATGCAATCGTTGACAACTGTGATCTATAGTCAGGAAGACACCAACTGGTTAGTCACTGTTCCATTACTATGCAATCATTGACAACTGTAATCTTTAGTAAGAAAGACACCAACTTGTTAGTCACTGTTCCATTACTGTGCAATTATTGAAAAGTGTAATCTCCAGTCAGGAAGAAACCAACTTGTTAGTCACGTTTCCATTACTATGCAATCATTGAAGACTGTAATCTTTAGTCAGGATGACACGAACTTGTTGATCACTATTCCATTATTATGCAATCATTAAAGACTGTAATCTTTAGTCAGGATGACACAAACTTGTTGATCACTGTTTCATTACTATGCAATCATTGACAACTGTGATACTGAGTCAGGAAGGCACTAACTTGTAAGTCACTGTTCCATTACTATGCAATCATTGACATCTGTAATCTATAGTCAGGAAGACACCAAATCGTTTTTCACTGTTCCATTACTATGCAATCATTGAGAACTATATTCTTTGGTCAGAAAGACGCCAACTTGTTAGTCACTGTTCCAATACTATGCAATCATAGACAACTGTAATCTCTAGTCAGGAAGACACCAACTTGTTAAACACTGTTTCATTATTATGCAATCATTGACAACTGTGATCTTTAGTCAGGAAGACACCAACTTGTCAGTCACTGTTCCATTACTATGCATTCATTGACATCTGTAATCTTTAGTCAGGAAGACAACAACTTGTTAGTCACTGTTCCATGACGATGCAATCATTGACAACTGGGATCTTGAGTCAGAAAGAGACCAACTTGTAAGTCACTGTTACCGCCGATCTTAGAGATGGCGATGAGAGACCAGTGGACTGTATTCGGATGCCGACTTGGCATTAATAATCAGGCGAGCATAATCCAAACTCGGATTATGCCTCACCCCAAAACGATACGTATTTGGTCTACGTCGACTTGACGTTGTTATTGACCAAATCAAAGAATAAATAACGAGAAACAAAATAGATCAAACCTGAGTGGTGTCCCCGCACACCATTCGAATAAACAAGAAACAAAAGCTTGAGAAAAAACAAAACACCCAACTTCGTAAATGATAAAGACCAAAACAAATGTGAAGAATTAGAAACAAGAAAGTATGGAAAGAGGTCCTATTAACGACTCAAGAAGAACGAAAAATAGAAAAGAAACAACTGCGTACATGCGAAATAATGTACAGTACGTCCGAACTCTAACAAAGTAGAGAAGGACGGGAGATGCTCACACAACAAGAGCTGGTCGAGAATATGAGCGAATTCACCCACTTGACGAGCGACTAAGAGACGTCCGATATGAATCGAGTATGGAATAGAACTGAATACTCGACGAGAGCCGTTTCGAGACGTCCGGTCTCAATCGAGTATAGCAGAGAACTGACCTGCGAGGCCTAGCTTAGTCAGGCAACGCGAGAATGGCGAGCTGTGATTGGACGCACACATGGCGTGACAACCCACCAGCCAACCAGCAATGAGAAGGAAGGACGACTGCTTGCATGTATAAACAACATTCCATGACGCAAACGAATGATTTCATGTTCAAATGACAAACTAGGGAAAACGAGCTAGCTGGTCTCAAAAGACCGGCGTTAACATACCGCCCACCAAAATGAACATTTTAAAGCTGAGGTAAACGATACGGAAAATTTGGAACATGAAATTAGTACAGCAAACTGTTCGTAAGAAGCCTTGTAACTTCATAGGCAACGTGAGCAAAAAGATTTTCACCGAGTAATTGGATTGCTTCCCAATTGGATCGGAGAACAGCAAAGAAATCGCACATGATCCGAGCGATACATTGAGGAGAAAACGCAACCATTTTATCCAATGGTCGCTGACTTTTCAAAAAAAAAAAAAAAAAAAAAAAAAAAAAAGAGAGAACAACAAGAAAGTTAACATGAAGAAATGAGCAAAGCACCAATGCGTGCTTTGAACAGAAAAAATACACGAATGAATGCAAATCTGCCATTGGAGGCTGCATAGGCTTTGCGCGAAACTTGTGGCGAGTAATGCACTGGTGCATGCGCTGCCTCAACAAACCGCGCAGAGAAACGATCCAGCAACGCTGCTGTATCAGCGCCTGTACCGTTCTCGGGCCGGAATGTAGCGATGTTCGGTGGAAGGCATCGCAAATGAGAGATGCGAGGTGAGCTTCTTTGGGGAGTAGGATTGGGTACCGAGCCTCTTCAGGAAGAGAAGAGTGACGCAATCTTCCGCCCACCTTGAGTAAGCCCGAGGGTTCGAGAAAAGGTTTCAGCGAAGCGATCCGGGATGAAACCTGTCCCTGTTTGGCAAGTTGGCTGATCTCGGTTGCATAAAAGTGGTTTTGAGTGACTCTTATGATCAGTTCAAGAGCGTCTTGCAGCTCCACAGGTTTTAAAGAACCCGTAGGAGGGAGAATCTTGGATCGTTTCGCCAATAAGAGACGGGCAAATCGAACTACATACCCAAAGACCCGTTGTGCTTTGAGAAGTGTGGAAAACTTTCGAAAATTCACCAGGAGAGGATCTACTTTGACCGTTGTGGCCAAAGTGACCATGGAAGGCTTAATGTCTGGCAATTCAGACAATAAATCAGTGGAAGGCACAGAGATAGGCCACAGAGCATGGGGACTCCTGAGAAAAGAAGGACCCGAGAGGTACAACGGGTATTCCATGAGCTGAGAAGGCAGTATTCCACGAGAAGCGCAGTCAGCGGGATTTTCTTCGGAATCCACGTGTGCCCAATTGGTAGGAGTGGAGTTGTCGAGTATCTCCACTACTCGGTTGGCGACGAATGTCTTCAGTCGATGTGGAGGGGTGGCAAGCCACGCGAGCACAATAGTCGAATCAGTGTAGAGGGTTACTGACTCCACGACAAGAGTGCTGAGTGAGGGAAGAGTATCTTTTAGCACACGCGTTAGAAGCAAAGCAGCAGAGAGTTCAAGCTTAGGGATGGTCAAGGGTTTGACCGGGGATACTTTACTCCTTGCTCGCAACAAACTAATATGCGAAGTTGCATGATTCGTTGTGTGAAGGTAAAGTATCGCAGCGTAGGCCTTCTCGGAGGCATCACAAAAGCCTACAAGTCGATGTATGCCTTGTGAAGCAGGAAATGCGCGTGGAACTCGGAAGTTCGAGAGAAGACATATCCCGGCCACCGCGTCCAACCACCTTTGAGCAAGAAGCGGTGGTAAAACGTCGTCCCACTGCACCCGCGACAACCAAAGTTGCTGAAGAAAAATCTTCATCCAGCATACGAGCGGGGTGAGGAATCCCAAAGGATCAAAAATGCGCGCAATGTACGACAAGACCGTGCGCTTCGTTACCACGCCTTCGAATGGTAAGGTGTGGAATGAGAAATCATCCGATCGGGGATCCCAGAACAGACCAAGGATCTTGATGCCCTGATCGTCATCCGAAAACACGACTGGAGTCTCTAGATGATCCTCCGGAAGTGCACTCAATGCTTCTGGGAGATTACTGGCCCACTTTCGGAGTTCGAAACCTCCACTAGCTAGAAGAGCCTGTAATTCCGATTGAAGAATGCGAGCTTGAGCGACGTCTGCTGCGCCAGACACGATGTCATCCACGTAGATGTGAGATATCAAAGCACGCGAAGCATTGGGGAAAGGAGCCCCTTCGTCGTGCACGAGCTGCTTCAGCACTCGTTGAGCAAGAAAAGCTGACGGTACGAGCCCATACGTGACCGTGTTGAGCTCATATTCTTTTACTGGAGAGTCTGCATTGGGTCGCCAAAATATGTGCTGATATTTGCGGTCAGACGGTTGGACCAAAATCTGACGATACATCTGACGAATGTCAGCACAAATTGCGATGGGATGAGAACGAAATCGGGTTAAAACGCCCGGGAGTTCGCTCTGAAGCTTGGGACCACTGAGTAACAGCTGATTCAAAGAGGCGCCTCTCTCATCTGGAGAAGAGGCGTTAAATACCACTCTCAGCTTCGTGCTGGAGCTGGTAATCTTGTGCACACAATGATGCGGAATCACGTAGTTCGAAGAGGTGCTTGCAAGTTGCATGTGGTTCGATTGAATATAGTCTTGCATGAATGCTTGATACGCAGCATCATGCTGAGGATTGCGTTTCAGTCGCCGCTCCAGACTCAAATTATTCTGGAGGGCGGCCTCACGATTACATCCGAGAGGAGAGGATGTGTTCTTGAAAGGGAGTGCTACCGAATAGCGTCCGGAAGGGTTCCGTGAGTGCGTAGAAAGAAAATGCTCCTCACAAAGTTCATCGTCCGGATCAACTTGAAGAGGACGTGAAACTTCTTCCGATTCCCAAAACAATCGAAGAGTACGATCCAATGGAGAACCAGTGCAAGCAAGCAGAGAGAGCGGAGGCTGGAACTCGGCATCCAAACACCGAATAGGACCCAAAACCACCCAGCCGAAGACCGTGTTTATGGCAGATGGACTGCCACTCATCACAATATCACCTGACTTTTCAAGAATATCAGGGTATAAATCGGCGCCGATCAGAAAGTCGATCTGATCGGGCACATGAAAGCGGTCGTCGGCAAGAGAGAGACAGCGATAACGTTCAAACACCTCAAGCGGAACGGTGGTGGTTGGAAGTTGACTCGCTATCGCAGGCATAACGTAGGCTTGTACGCTGAGAGAGGTTGCAGGGGTGAACCGGGAAGCGATGCTGCATTGAACAGTCCCGATTACCCGAGCACTAACGTGACCAATACCAGAGAGTTCGGAATGACAAGGATTGATTTTCAATCCTAGCTTCTGAAGGAACGAGTGAGTGAGAACAGAGATTTGTGAACCACAGTCGATAACCGCACGGATAGGTTGCAGTTGACCGTGAGAGTCGCGGATCAAGGCGCGAACAGTGCCCAACAGAGCTGTGGGTAGCACTGGCTTGCTTGTCTTGACTTGACAAGCGAGAGTTTGAGGATGAGGCGAGGTGGTCTCCGGAGGAGAAGAGACTTCGTTTGCTATTGTGTCACGAGTCAAGGGGTTGATTCGTGCAGTGTGTAACAGCGAATGATGTTTGTTACTTTGACAAGTACCGCAAACACTCTTAGAGGTGCATTGCGATCTGAGGTGAGCGCCCATGCAGTTGAAGCAGCGTTGCAGGCGACGTAACGTGTTGTATTTGTCGTCAACGGACTGTTGCCGAAATACGGAACACGAGTATAGAGTATGCTCCCCTTTGCAGACTGGACACGAAGATTGTTTCGTGGTCGAGCTTGCTGATTTGCTCTGCTCGCGAGATTTAAAGCTGACGGGCGGAGGATTCGCAACTAACAACGAATTGATTCGCTTTGTGGAAGGAGGAATAGCTTTTGAAGAGCTAGCTGCTTGTTTGTCGAGACCACACAATTCCATCGTCCTGGACTGCTCTTCAATGAATTTGATCAACGACGCGTAGCTAGGAGTGCTGTGCGAAGAATGTTTCTGTTCGAAAGCCTTGCGCGTTGATGTGTCGAGATTGGTCAGTGCTAATGAGAAAAGCAGAAAATCTGACAAATCTTCGATATTCAGAGCTTTCAACGCTTCGATCGAAGTTTTGTGAACTTTCAGAAATGATTGCAGCCCAGAATGTGAATTGGTTTTGAGAGGCGTAAATTCTAAAACCTGTTGAACATACGTGGTGGCCAACAACCGAGGGTTATGATACCGACTGACAAGAGCATCCAATGCCACAGAATAATTGGCTTCCGTAATCGGAAACCCGGAGACGACAGACAAGGCGTTGTCTTTGAGGGTGGTCCTCAAATAGTGGAATTTCTGAACTTGATTCAGGTCGTTGTTCTCGTCGACGAGAGATTTAAATAGCGAATAGTATTCCGTCCATCGAGTAATATCACCAGAGAATGCCGGCAACGCAATTGTCGGCAATGAGATGGCTTGAAAACCATTTTGATTTGGCGGCGGAGGCGGCTTGGGCGTCGCCGCGGCAACGGCGTCGAGATACAGCTTACGAGTCGCATACAGCATTTCCTCAAAGCTTGCTTCAACAGCGTCGACCGGTAATGCATCGTCACTGTTGTCAAGTTGAGCATTCAATGCCATTATTTCGTTTTGAATGCCTTCAAAGTTGGCTTCCAAAACGTCAAGCTTGTCGAAACGAGATTTGTAAGACGAAGCATCGTCACTCTCAAGCATTTTGAAAGCATCATACGAGCGTTGTAGCGCTGTGAATATTCGCTCACGTTTGGCTTTAAACAATGATTGTTGTTTCTCCATCTTTAAAGCCATTGTTGTGGATGAATATTCACAAAGCAAAACCAAGAAGCCAGCACAAGTATCGAAGACTTGTGAAATGAATTACTCACAAAGAAAATACGGCCGAAATGCACAGAAAAAGAACAACGCAAAATAATTCAAGAAATGAATGTCTATAAAACAAGTTAAAACAATTGTTGATAATAACTCGCAAACAAACAGAATAAATTATTGCACCGTGGAAACCCAATTATGTGGAAGCCGATTCAGTGCGGAGGACAAAGAAGTCACCCATGCGATGCCTGATCGCGGGTGCTGACACAAATGACTGTGGAATCCGGAGGTGGACTCCGCGTGGTGCAAAGAAAGGAATCCACAAATGGATTCCAACAAGTAAAAGCAATTGGAATCCGGAGATGGACTCCGCGTGGTGAAAAGAATGAAATTCACAAATGGATTCCAACAAGAGAACGAAATAAGAATCCGGAGATGGATTCCGCCTCACGAATGACGAGAAATTGGAACCAAAAATAATCTTTGGCTCACAGGGACCAAAATGTTACCGCCGATCTTAGAGATGGCGATGAGAGACCAGTGGACTGTATTCGGATGCCGACTTGGCATTAATAATCAGGCGAGCATAATCCAAACTCGGATTATGCCTCACCCCAAAACGATACGTATTTGGTCTACGTCGACTTGACGTTGTTATTGACCAAATCAAAGAATAAATAACGAGAAACAAAATAGATCAAACCTGAGTGGTGTCCCCGCACACCATTCGAATAAACAAGAAACAAAAGCTTGAGAAAAAACAAAACACCCAACTTCGTAAATGATAAAGACCAAAACAAATGTGAAGAATTAGAAACAAGAAAGTATGGAAAGAGGTCCTATTAACGACTCAAGAAGAACGAAAAATAGAAAAGAAACAACTGCGTACATGCGAAATAATGTACAGTACGTCCGAACTCTAACAAAGTAGAGAAGGACGGGAGATGCTCACACAACAAGAGCTGGTCGAGAATATGAGCGAATTCACCCACTTGACGAGCGACTAAGAGACGTCCGATATGAATCGAGTATGGAATAGAACTGAATACTCGACGAGAGCCGTTTCGAGACGTCCGGTCTCAATCGAGTATAGCAGAGAACTGACCTGCGAGGCCTAGCTTAGTCAGGCAACGCGAGAATGGCGAGCTGTGATTGGACGCACACATGGCGTGACAACCCACCAGCCAACCAGCAATGAGAAGGAAGGACGACTGCTTGCATGTATAAACAACATTCCATGACGCAAACGAATGATTTCATGTTCAAATGACAAACTAGGGAAAACGAGCTAGCTGGTCTCAAAAGACCGGCGTTAACAGTCACTGTTCCATCATTATGCAATCATTGACAACTGTAATCTTTAGTCAGAAAGACACCAACTTGTTAGTCACTGTTCCATTACTATGCAATCATTGACAACTGTAATCTATTGTCAGAAAGACACCAACTTGTTAGTCACTGTTTCATTACTATGCAATCATTGACAACATTGATCTATAGTCAGAAATACACCAACTTGTTTTTCAGTGGTCCAATATTATGCAATCATTGACAACTGTAATCTATAGTCAGACAGACACCAACTTGTTAGTCACTGTTCCATCACTATGCAATCATTGAAAACTGTTATCTTTAGTCAGGAAGACAACAACTTGTTAGTCACTGTTCCATGACGATGCAATAATTGACAACTGTGATCTATAGTCAGAAAGACACCAACTTGTTAGTCACTGTTGCATTATTATGCAATCATTGACAACTTTAATCTATAGTCAGAGAGACAACAACTTGTTGGTCACTGTTCCATTACTATACAATCATCGACAACTGTTATCTGTAGTCAGGAAGACACCAACTTGTTAGGCACTGTTACATTACTTTGCAATTATTGACGACTTCAATCTTTAGTCCGAAAGACACCAACTTGTTTGCACCGTTCCATCACTTTGCAATTATTGACAACTCCAATCTTCAGTCCGAAAAACACCTCCATTACTATGCAATCATTGACAACATCAATCTTCAGTCAGAGAGACACCAACTTGTTAGTCACTGTTCCATTACGATGCAATCATTGACAACTGTGATCTATAGTCAGAAAGACACCAACTTGTTAGTCACTGTTCCATTATTATGCAATCATTGACAACTGTAATCTATAGTCAGAAAGACACCAACTTGTTAGTCACTGTTCCATTACTATGCAATCTTTGACAACTATGATCCCCATTCAGGAAGACACCAGGTTGTTTGTCACTGTTCCATCACTATGCAATCATTGACAACTGTAATCTAAAGTCAGAAAGACACCAACTTGTTAGTCACTGTTCCATTACAATGCAATCATTGACAACTGTGATCTTCAGTCAGGAAGACACCAACATGTTAGTCACTGTTCCATTACTATGCATTCATTGACAACTGTGATCTATAGTCCGAAAGACATCAACTTGTTGGTCACTGTTCTATTACTATGCAATCGTTGACAACTGTGATCTATAGTCAGAAAGACACCAACTGGTTAGTCACTGTTCCATTACAATGCAATCATCGACAACTGTTATCTTATGTCAGGAAGACACCAACTTGTTGATCACTGTCCCATTACTATGAAATCATTGACAACTGTAATCCCAAGTCAGGAAGAAACCAACTTGTAAGTCACTGTTAAATTACTATGCAATCATTGACAACTGTGATCTTTAGTCAGAAAGACACCAACTTTTTAGTCACTGTTCCATTACTATGCAATCATTGACAACTGTCATTTTCAGTCAGATAGACACCAACTTGTGATTCACATTTCCATTACTATGCTATCATGGACAACTGTAATCTATAGTCAGAAAGACACCAACTTGTTAGTCACCGTACCATTACCATGCAGTCATTGACAACTGTAATCTTGAGTCAGAAAGACACCAAATTCTTAGTCATTGTTCCAGTACTATGCAATTATTGACAACTGTAATCTATTGTCAGAAAGACACTAACTTGTTGGTCACTGTTCCATAACTATGCAATCATTGACAACTGTAATCTATAGTCAGAAAGACACCAACTATTTAGTCACTATTCCATTACTATGCAATCATTGACAACTATAATCTTCAGTCAGGAAAACACAAACTTGTTGGTCACTGTTCCATTACTATGCAATCATTGACAACTGTGGCTTTCGGTCAAGAAGACAACAACTTGTTGGTCACTGTTTCATCACCATGCAATCATTGACAATTGTAATCTTCAATCAGGAAGAAACCAACTTGTTGGTCACTGTTCCATCACTATACAATCATTGACAACTGTGATCTTTGGTCGAGAAGACACCAACTTGTTAGTCACTGTTCCATCACTATGCAATCATTGACAACTGTAATCTATAGTCAGAAAGATACCGACTTGTTAGTCACTGTTCCATCACTATGCAATCATTGAGAACTGTAATCTCTGAGTCAGGAAGACTCCAACTTGTTTGTTGACTGTTCCATTACTATGCAATCATTGACAACTGTGATTTTTATTCAAGAAAACAACAACTTGTTAGTCACTGTTTCATCACCATGCACTCATTGACAACAGTAATCTTGAGTCAGAAAGACACCAAATTCTTAGTCACTGTTCCATTACTATGCAATTATTGACAACTGTAATCTATAGTCAGAAAGACACCAACTTGTTGGTCACTGTTCCATTACTATGCAATTATTGACTACTATAATCTATAGTCAGGATGACACCGACTTGTCAGTCACTGTTCCATTACTATGCAATCATTGACAACTGTTAACTCTAGTCAGGGAAACACCAACGTGTTGATTACTGTTCCATTACAATGCAATCATTGACAACTGTGATCTTTAGTCAAGAAGACACCAACTTGTTAGTCACTGTTCCATCACTATGCAATCATTGACAACTGTAATCCTAAGTCAGAAAGACAACAAATTCTTAGTCACTGTTCCATTACTATGCAATTATTGACAACTGTAATCTATAGTCAGAAAGATACCAACATGTTAGTCTCTGTTCCATTACTATGCAAACATTGAAAACTGTTTTCTATTGTCAGGATGACACGAACTTTTTAGTCACTGTTCCATTACTATGCAATCATCGACAACTGTAATCCCAAGTCAGGAAGACACCAACATGTTAGTCACTATTCCATTCCTATGCGATCATTGACAACTGTAATCTTTAGTCAGGAAGACAACATCTGGAGAGTCACTGTTCCATGACGATGCAATCATCGACAACTGTGATCTATGGTCAGAAAGACACCAACTTGTTAGTCACTGTTCCATTATTAGGCAATCAATGACAACTGTAATCTTTAGTCAGAAAGACACCAACTTGTTAGTCACTGTTCCATTACTATGCAATCATTGACAACATTGATCTATAGTCAGAAATACACCAACTTGTTGGTCAGTGGTCCAATATTATGCAATCATTGACAACTGTAATCTATAGTCAGACAGACACCAACTTGTTAGTCACTGTTCCATTACTATGCAATCATTAAAAACTGTTATCTTCAGTCAGGAAGACAAGAACTTGTTATTCACTGTTCCATGACGATGCAATCATTGACAACTGTGATCTATAGTCAGAAAGACAACAACTTGTTAGTCACTGTTCCATCATTATGGAATCATTGACGACTGTAATCTATAGTCAGAACGACACCAACTTGTTGGTCACTGTTCCATTACTATGCAATCATTGACAACTGTTATCTATAGTCAGGAAGACACCAACTTGTGAGGCACTGTTACCTTACTATGCAATTATTGACAACTTCAATCTTTAGTCCGAAAGACACCAACTTGGTAGTCACTGTTCCATTACTATGAAATCATTGACAACTTTGATCTTTAGTCCAAAAGACACCAACTTGTTAGTCACTGTTCCATCACTATGCAATCATTGCCAATTTCAATCTTCAGTCCGAAAGACATCAACATGTTAGTCACTGTTCAATCACTATGCAATTATTGACAATTTCAATCTTTATTCCGAAACACACTAACTTGTTAGTCACTGTTTCATCACTATGCAATAATTGACAACTTCGATCTTTAGTCAGAAAGACACCAACTTGTTAGTCACTGTTCCATTACTATGCAATCATTGACAACTGTAATCTATAGTCAGGAAGACACCAACTTGTTGGTCACTGTTCCATTACTATGCAAATATTGAAAAATATAATCTTCAGCATGGAGACACCAACTTGTTGGTCACTGTTCAAATACTATGCAATCATTGACAACTGTAATCTTGAGTCAGAAAGACACCAAATTCTCAGTCACTGTTCCATTACTATGCAATCATTGACAACTGTGATCTCCAGTCAGAAAGACACCAACATGTTAGTCACTGTTCCAATACTATGCAATCATTGACAACTGTGATCTTTAGTCAGAAAGACACTAACTTGTTAGTCATTGTTCCATTACTATACAATCATTGACAACTGTAATCTTTAGTCAGAAAGACACCAACTTGTTAGTCACTGTTCCATCACTATGCAATCATTGACAACTGTAATCTATAGTCAGAAAGACACCAACTTGTTAGTCACTGTTCCAATACTATGCGATCATTGACAACTGTAATCTTCAGTCAGAAAGACACCAACTTGTTAGTCACTGTTCCATTACTATGCAATCATTGACAACTGTAATCTTTAGTCAGAAAGAAACCAACTTGTTAGTCACTGTTCCATTACTATTTAATGATTGACAACAGTGATCTTTATTCAGGAAGACACCGAGTTGTTAGTCACTGTTCCATTATTATGCAATCATCCACAATTGTAATCTATAGTCAGAAAGACACCAACTGTTCCATTACTACAACTGTTCCATTACTATGCAATCATCGACGACAGTTATCTATAGTCAGAAGGACACGAACATGTTAGTCACTGTTCCAATACTATGCAATCATTGACAACTGTGATCTTTAGTCAGAAAGACACTAACTTGTTAGTCACTGTTCCATTACTATACAATCATTGACAACTGTAATCTTTAGTCAGGAAGACACCAACTTGTTGGTCACTGTTCCATCACTATGCAATCATTGACAACTGTGATCTATAGTCAGAAAGACACCAACTTGTTAGTCACTGTTCCATTATTGTGGAATCATTGACAACTATGATCCCCATTCAGGAAGACACCAAGTTGTTAGTCACTGTTCCATTACTATGCAATCATTGACAACTGTAATCTAAAGTAAGAAAGACACCAAATTGTTCGTCACTTCTCCATTACTATGCATTCATTGACAACTGTGATCTATAGTCCGGAAGACATCAATTTGTTAGTCACTGTTCTATTACTATGCAATCGTTGACAACTGTGATCTATAGTCAGGAAGACACCAACTGGTTAGTCACTGTTCCATTACTATGCAATCATTGACAACTGTAATCTTTAGTCAGAAAGACACCAACTTTTCAGTCACTGTTCCATTACTATGCAATCATTGACAACTGTCATCTTCAGTCACAAAGACACCAACTTGTTAGTCACTTTTCCAATACTATGCTATCATTGACAACTGTAATCTATAGTCAGAGAGACACCAACTTGTTAGTCAACTTTCCATTACCATGCAATCATTTACAACTGTGAACTTAAGTCAGAAAGACACCAAATTCTTTGTCATTGTTCCAGTACTTTGCAATTATTGACAACTGTAATCTATAGTCAGAAAGACACCAACTTGTTGGTCACTGTTCCATTACTATGCAATCATTGACAACAGTGATTTCTAGTCAAGAAAACACCAACTTGTTAGTCACTGTTTCATCACTATGCACCCATTGACAATTGTGATCTTGAGTCAGAAAGACACCAAATTCTTAGTCACTGTTCCATCACTATGCAAATATTGACAACTGTTATCTATAGTCAGAAAGACACCAACATGTTGGTCACTGTTCAATACCTATGCAATTATTGACAATTGTAATCTATAGTCAGGATGACACCAACTTTTCGGTCACTGTTCCATTACTATGCAATTATTGACAACTGTAATCTATAGTCAGGAAGACACCAACTTGTTAGTCACTGTTCCATTACTATGCAATCATTGACAACTGTGATCTCTTTTCCGGATGACACCAACTTGTTATTCACTGTTCCATTAACATGCCAGCATTGACAACTGTAATCTTCAGTCCGAATGACACCAACTTGTCAGTCACTGTTCCATCACTATGCAATCATTGACAACTGTGAACTTCAGTCCATAATACACCGACTTGTCAGTCTCTGTGCCATAACTATGCGATCATTGACAACTGTGAACTTTAGTCAGGGAAACACTAACTTGTTGGTCACTGTTCCATTACAATGCAATCATTGACAACTGTGATCTTTAGTCAAGAAGACACCAACTTGTTAGTCACT
The DNA here is from genome assembly GCA_964007535.1 of Brachyptera risi. NCBI lineage: Eukaryota > Metazoa > Arthropoda > Insecta > Plecoptera > Taeniopterygidae > Brachyptera > Brachyptera risi. The sequence continues at coordinate 500,262 of CAXFZR010000050.1, forward strand.
GTTCCATCACTATGCAATCATTGACAACTGTAATCTTAATGTCAGAAAGACAACAAATTCTTAGTCACTGTTCCATTACTATGCAATTATTGACAACTGAAATCTATAGTCAGAAAGATACCAACTTGTTAGTCACTGTTCCATTACTGTGCATTTATTGAAAAGTGTAATCTCCAGTCAGGAAGAAAACCAACTTGTTAGTCACTGTTCCATTACTATGCAATCATTAGAGACTGTAATCTTTAGTCAGGACGACACGATCTTGTTGATCACTGTTCCATTACTATGCAATCATTAAAGACTGTAATCTTTAGTCAGGAAGGCACTAACTTGTAAGTCACTGTTCCATTACTATGCAATCATTGACATCTGTAATCTATAGTCAGAAAGACACCAACTCGTTTTTCACTGTTCCATTACTATGCAATCATCGAGAACTATAATCTTTGGTCAGAAAGACGCCAACTTGTTAGTTACTGTTCCAATACTATGCAATCATAGACAACTGTAATCTTTCGTCAGGAAGACACCAACTTGTTAAACACTCTTTCATTGTTATGCAATCATTGGAAAACTGTGATTTCTAGTCAGGAAGACACCAACTTGTCAGTCACTGTTCCATCATTATGCAATCATTGACAACTGTAATCTTCAGTCAGAAAGACACCAACTCGTCAGTCACTGTTTCATTACTATGCAATCATTGACAACATTGATCTATAGTCAGGAATACACCAACTTGTTTTTCAGTGGTCCAATATTATGCAATCATTGACAACTGTAATCTATAGTCAGACAGACACCAACTTGTAAGTCACTGTTCCATCACTATGCAATCATTGAAAACTGTTATCTTTAGTCAGGAAGACAACATCTTGTTAGTCACTGTTCCATGACGATGCAATCATTGACAACTGTGATCTATAGTCAGAAAGACACCAACTTGTTAGTCACTGTTGCATTATTATGCAATCATTGACAACTGTAATCTATAGTCAGAGAGACACCAACTTGTTGGTCACTGTTCCATTACTATACAATCATTGACAACTGTTATCTGTAGTCAGGAAGACACCAACTTGTTAGGCACTGTTACATTACTATGCAATTATTGACGACTTCAATCTTTAGTCCGAAAGACACCAACTTGTTTGCACCGTTTCATCACTTTGCAATTATTGACAACTCCAATCTTCAGTCCGAAAGACACCTCAATTACTATGCAATCATTGACAACATCAATCTTTAGTCAGAGAGACACCAACTTGTGAGTCGCTGTTCCATTACGATGCAATCATTGACAACTGTGATCTATAGTCAGAAAGACACCAACTTGTCAGTCACTGTTCCATTAATATGCAATCATCGACAACTGTAATCTATAGTCAGAAAGACACCAACTTGTTAGTCACTGTTCCATTACTATGCAATCTTTGACAACAATGATCCCCATTCAGGAAGACACCAGGTTGTTAGTCACTGTTCCATCACTATGCAATCATTGACAACTGTAATCTAAAATCAAAAAGACACCAACTTGTTAGTCACTGTTCCATTACAATGCAATCATTGACAACTGTGATCTTCAGTCAGAGACACCAACATGTTAGTCACTGTTCCATTACTATGCATTCATTGACAACTGTGATCTATAGTCCGAAAGACATCAACTTGTTGGTCACTGTTCTATTACTATGCAATCGTTGACAACTGTGATCTATAGTCAGAAAGACACCAACTGGTTAGTCACTGTTCCATTACTATGCAATCATCGACAACTGTTATCTTATGTCAGGAAGACACCAACTTGTTGATCACTGTTCCATTACTATGAAATCATTGAAAACTGTAATCCCAAGTCAGGATGAAACCAACTTGTGAGTCACTGTTCAATTACTATGCAATCATTGACAACTGTAATCTTTAGTCAGAAAGACACCAACTTTTTAGTCACTGTTCCATTACTATGCAATCATTGACAACTGTCATCTTCAGTCAGATATTCACCAACTTGTGATTCACTTTTCCATTACTATGCTATCATTGACAACTGTAATCTATAGTCAGAAAGACACCAACTTGTTAGTCACCGTTCCATCACCATGCAGTCATTGACAACTGTAATCTTAAGTCAGAAAGACACCAAATTCTTAGTCACTGTTCCAGTACTATGCAATTATTGACAACTGTAATCTATTGCCAGAAAGACACTAACTTGTTGGTCACTGTTCCATAACTATGCAATCATTGACAACTGTAATCTATAGTCAGAAAGACACCAACTATTTAGTCACTATTCCATTACTATGCAATCATTGACAACTATAATCTTCAGTCAGGAAGACACAAACTTGTTGGTCACTGTTCCATTACTATGCAATCATTGACAACTGTGGCTTTTGGTCAAAAATACAACAACTTGTTGGTCACTGTTTCATCACTATGCAATCATTGACAATTGTAATCTTTAGTCAGGAAGAAACCAACTTGTTGGTCACTGTTCCATTACTATACAATCATTGACAACTGTGATCTTTGGTCGAGAAGACACCAACTTGTTAGTCACTGTTCCATCACTATGCAATCATTGACAACTGTAATCTATAGTCAGAAAGATACCGACTTGTTAGTCACTGTTCCATCACTATGCAATCATTGAGAACTGTAATCTCTGAGTCAGGAAGACTCCAACTTGTTGGTGACTGTTCCATTACTATGCAATCATTGACAACTGTGATTTTTATTCAAGAAAACAACAACTTGTTGGTCACTGTTTCATCACCATGCACTCATTGACAACAGTAATCTTGAGTCAGAAAGACACCAAATTCTTAGTCACTGTTCCATTACTATGCAATTATTGACAACTGTGATCTCCAGTCAGAAAGAAACCAACTTGTTAGTCACTGTTCCAGTACTATGCAATCATTGACAACTGTAATCTTAATGTCAGAAAGACAACAAATTCTTAGTCACTGTTCCATTACTTTGCAATTATTGACAACTGTGATCTCCAGTCAGAAAGAAACCAACTTGTTAGTCACTGTTCCATTACTATGCAATCATTGACAACTGTTTTCTTAATGTCAGAAAGACAACAAATTCTTAGTCACTGTTCCATTACTATGCAATTATTGACAACTGAAAACTATAGTTAGAAAGATACCAACTTGTTAGTCACTGTTCCATTACTGTGCAATTATTGAAAACTGTGATCTCCAGTCAAAAAGAAACTAACTTGTTAGTCACTGTTCCATCACTATGCAATCATTGAAAAATGTAATCTTAATGTCAGAAAGACAACAAATTCTTAGTCACTGTTTCATTACTATGCAATTTTTGACAACTGATATCTATAGTCAGAAAGATACCAAATTGTTAGTCACTGTTCCATTACTGTGCTATTATTGAAAAGTGTAATCTCCAGTCAGGAAGAAACCAACTTGTTGATCACTGCTCCATTACTATGCAATCATTAGAGACTGTAATCTTTAGTCAGGATGACAAGAACTTGTTGATCACTGTTCCATTACTATGCAATCATTGACAACTGTGATACTGAGTCAGGAAGGCACTAACTTGTAAGTCACTGTTCCATTACTATGCAATCATTGACATCTGTAATCAATAGTCAGAAAGACACCAACTCGTTTTTCACTGTTATATTACTATGCAATCATTGAGAACTATAATCTTTGGTCAGAAAGACGCCAACTTGTTAGTCACTGTTCCAATACTATGCAATCATTGACAACTGTAATCTTTAGTCAGGATGACACCAACTTGTTGAACACTGTTTCATTACTATGCAATCATTGAAAAACTGTGATTTCTAGTCAGGAAGACACCAACTTGTCAGTCACTGTTCCATTACTATGCAATCATCGACATCTGTAATCTTTAGTCAGGAAGACAACAACTTGTTAGTCACTGTTCCATGACGATGCAATCATTGACAACTGTGATCTTTAGTCAGAAAGAGATCAACTTGTAAGTCAATGTTCCATCATTATGCAATCATTGACAACTGTAATCTTCAGTCAGGAAGTCACCAACTTGTGAGTCACTGTTCCATTTCTATGCGATCATTGACAACTGTAATCTTTAGTCAGGAAGACAACATCTTGAGAGTCACTGTTCCATGACGATGCAATCATTGACAACTGTGATCTATGGTCAGAAAGACACCAACTTGTTAGTCACTGTTCCATTATTATGCAATCAATGACAACTGTAATCTTTAGTCAGAAAGACACCAACTTGTTAGTCACTGTTCCATTACTATGCAATCATCGACAACATTGATCTATAGTCAGAAATACACCAACTTGTTGGTCAGTGGTCCAATAATATGCAATCATTGACAACTGTAATCTATAGTCAGACAGACACCAACTTGTTAGTCACTGTTCCATTACTATGCAATCATTAAAAACTGTAATCTTCAGTCAGGAAGACAAGAACTTGTTAGTCACTGTTCCATGACGATGCATTCATTGACAACTGTGATCTATAGTCAGAAAGACACCAACTTGTTAGTCACTGTTCCATCATTATGGAATCATTGACGACTGTAATCTATAGTCAGAAAGACACCAACTTGTTGGTCACTGTTCCATTACTATGCAATCATTGACAACTGTGATTTTTATTCAAGAAAACACCAACTTGTGAGTCACTGTTTCATCACTATGCACTCATTGACAACTGTAATCTTGAGTCAGGATGACACCAACTTGTTAGTCACTGTTCCATTACTATGCAATTATTGACAAATGAAATCTATAGTCAGAGAGACACCAACTTGTTAGTCACTGTTCCATTACCATGCTAGCATTGACAACTGTAATCCTCAGTCCGAAGGACACTGACTTGTCAGTCACTGTTCCATTACTATGCAATCATTGACAACTGTGATCTATAGTTCGAAAGACATCAACTTGTTGATCACTGTTCTATTACTATGCAATCGTTGACAACTGTGATCTATAGTCAGAAAGACACCAACTGGTTAGTCACTGTTCCATTACTATGCAATCATCGACAACTTTTATCTTATGTCAGGAAGACACCAACTTGTTGATCACTGTTCCATTACCATGAAATCATTGACAACTGTAATCCCAAGTCAGGAAGAAACCAACTTGTAAGTCAGTGTTCAATTACTATGCAATCATTGACAACTGTAATCTTTGGTCAGAAAGACACCAACTTTTCAGTCACTGTTCCATTACTATGCAATCATTGACAACTGTCATCTTCAGTCAGATAGAAATCAACTTGTGAGTCACTTTTCCATTACTATGCTATCATTGACAACTGTAATCTATAGTCAGAAAGACACCAACTTGTTGGTCACCGTTCCATTACCATGCAGTCATTGACAACTGTGATCTTAGGTCAGAAAGACACCAAATTCTTAGTCATTGTTCCAGTACTATGCAATTATTGACATCTGTAATCTATTGTCAGGAAGACACTAACTTGTTGGTCACTGTTCCATTACTATGCAATCATTGACAACTGTAATCTATAGTCAGAGAGACACCAACTTGTTAGTCACTATTCCATTACTATGCAATCATTGACAACTATAATCTTCAGTCAGGAAGACACAAACTTGTTGGTCACTGTTCCATTACCATGCAATCATTGACAACTGTGGCTTTTAGTCAAGAAGACACCAACTTGTTAGTCACTGTTTCATCACTATGCAATCATTGACAACTGTAATCTTTAGTCAGGAAGGAGCCAACTTGTTGGACACTGTTCCATTACTATGCAATCATTGACAACTGTAATCTATAGTCAGGAAGAAACCAACTTGTTGGTGACTGTTCCATTACTATGCAATCATTGACAACTCTGATTTTTATTCAAGAAAACACCAACTTGTGAGTCACTGTTTCATCACGATGCACTCATTGACAACTGTAATCTTGAGTCAGAAAGACACCAAATTCTCAGTCACTGTTCCATAACTATGCAATTATTGACAACTGTAATCTATAGTCAGGAAGACACCAACTTGTTGGTCACTGTTCCATTACTATGCAATTATTGACCACCATAATCTATAGTCAGGATGACACCAACTTGTTAGTCACTGTTCCATTACTATGCAATTATTGACAAATGTAATCTATAGTCAGAAAGACACCAACTTGTTAGTCACTGTTCCATTACTATGCAATCATTGACAACTGTGATCTTCTTTCCGGATGTCACCAACTTGTCATTCACTGTTCCATAACTATGCAATCATTGACAACTGTAGACTTCAGTCCGAAGGACACTGACTTGTCAGTCACTGTTCCATTACTATGCAATCATTGACAACTGTGAACTCTAGTCAGGGAAACACCAACTTGTTGGTCACTGTTCCATTACAATGCAATCATTGACAACTGTGATCTTCAGTAGAGAAGACACCATCTTGTTAGTCACTGTTCCATCACTCTGCAATCATTGACAACTGTAATCTTAAGTCAGAAAGACAACAAATTCTTAGTCACCGTTCCATTACTACGCAATTATTGACAACTGTAATCTATAGTCAGAAAGATACCAACTTGTTAGTCACTGTTCCATTACTATGCAATCATTGAACACTGTTTTCTATAGTCAGGATGACACGAACTTGTTAGTCACTGTTCCATTTCTATGCAATCATTGACAACTGAAATCTTAAGTCAGGAAGACAACAACTTGAAAGTCACTGTTCCATGACGATGCAATCATTGACAACTGTGATCTATGGTCAGAAAGACACCAACTTGTTAGTCACTGTTCCATTATTATGCAATCATTGACAACTGTGATCTTCAGTCAGGAAGACAAGAACTTGTTAGTCACAGTTCCATGACGATGCAATCATTGACAACTGTGATCTATAGTCAGAAAGACACCAACTTGTTAGTCACTGTTCCATCATTATGGAATCATTGACGACTGTAATCTATAGTCAGAAAGACACCAACTTGTTGGTCACTGTTCCATTACTATGCAATCATTGACAACTGTTATCTATAGTCAGGTAGACACCAACTTGTGAGGCACTGTTACATTACTATGCAATTATTGACAACTTCAATTTTTAGTCCGAAAGACACCAACTTGTTAGTCACTGTTCCATTACTATGCAATCATTGACAACTTTTATCTTCAGTCCGAAAGACACCAACTTGTCAGTCACTGTTCCATCACTATGCAATAATTGACAACTTCGATCTTTAGTCAGAAAGACACCAACTTGTTAGTCACTGTTCCATTACTATGCATTCATTGACAACAGTTATCTATAGTCAGAAAAATACGAACTTGTTAGTCACTGTTCCATTACTATGCAATCATTGACAACTGTAACCTATAGTCGGGAAGACACCAACTTGTTGGTCACTGTTCCATTACTATGCAAATGTTGGAAAATATAATCTTCAGCAGGAAGACACCAACTTATTGGTCACTGTTCAGATACTATGCAATCATTGACAACTGTAATCTTGAGTCAGAAAGACACCAAACTCTCAGTCACTGTTCCATTACTATGCAATCATTGACAACTGTGATCTTCAGTCAGAGAGACACCAACATGTTAGTCACTGTTCCATTAGTATGCAATCATTGACAAGTGTAATCTTCTGCCCAGAAGACACCAACTTGTTAGTCACTGTTCCATAACTATGCAATCATTGACAACTGTGATCTTCAGTCAGAAAGACACCAACTTGTTAGTCACTGTTCCATCACTATGCAATCATTGACAACTGTAATCTATTGTCAGAAAGACACCAACTTGTTAGTCACTGTTACATTACTATGCAATCATTGACAACTGTAATCTATTGTCAGAAAGACACCAACTTGTTAGTCACTGTTTCATCCTTATGCAATAATTGACAACATTGATCTATAGTCAAAAATACACCAACTTGTTTTTCAGTTGTCCAATATTATGCAATCATTGACATTTGTAATCTATAGTCAGACAGACACCAACTTGTTAGTCACTGTTCCATCACTATGCAATCATTGAAAACTGTAATCTCTAGTCAGGATGATAACAACTTGTTAGTCACTGTTTCATGACGATGCAATCATTGACAACTGTGATCTATAGTCAGAAAGACACCAACTTGTTAGTCACTGTTGCATTATTATGCAATCATTGACAACTCTAATCTATAGTCAGAGAGACACCAACTTGTTGGTCACTGTTCCATTACTGTGCAATCATTGACAACTGTTATCTGTAGTCAGGAAGACACCAACTTGTTAGGCACTGTTACATTACTATGCAATTATTGACGAGTTCAATCTTTAGTCCGAAAGACACCAACTTGTTTGCACCGTTCCATCACTTTGCAATTATTGACAACTCCAATCTTCAGTCCGAAAGACACCTCCATTACTATGCAAGCATTGACAACATCAATCTTTAGTCAGAGAGACACCAACTTGTTAGTCACTGTTCCATTAGGATGCAATCATTGACAACTGTGATCTATAGTCAGAAAGACACCAACTTGTTAGTCACTGTTCCATTATTATGCAATCATTGACAACTGTGATCTATGGTCAGAAAGACACCATCTTGTTGGTCACTGTTCCATTACTATGCAATCATTGAGAACTTTCATCTTTAGTCCGAAAGACACCAACTTGTCAGTCACTGTTCCATCACTATGCAATAATTGACAACCTCGATCTCCAGTCAGAAAGACACCAACTTGTTAGTCACTGTTCCATTACTATGCATTCATTGACAACAGTTATCTATAGTCAGAAAAACACGAACTTGTTAGTCACTGTTCCATTACTATGCAATCATTGACAACTGTAATCTTCAGTCAGGATAACACCGAATTGTTAGTCACTGTTTCATCACTTTGCAATTATTGACAACTGTAATCTATAGTCAGAAAGACACCAATTTGTTAGTCACTGTTCCATTACTGAGCAATCATTGACAACTGTAATCTTCAGTCAGAGAGACACCAACTTGTTATTCACTGTTCCATCACAATGCAATCATTGATAACTGTAATCTTCAGTCAGAAAGACACCAACTTGTTGGTCACTGTTCCATTACTATGCAATTATTGACAACTGTTATCTTTTTTTTTTTTTTTTTTTTTTTTTTAATAACATCGAAACTTGATACAAAATCATTGTTCCCCAATTAAGGCTAAGGATGAAAAGTAGGATCGTTTGGACGGGGCACCACAAGGGCGATCTTACCACCCCATTTTAAATATTTAAAACTAATGAACTTCAACACCAGGGCTGCGCTGTCGGTGACCATAACTTTTCGCCGCAGATAAAAGTCTTCCAGTTTCCGAAAGTCCGGAACACATTATAAGTAAAAACCGTTTCTGTGATATATATCCGGACATTATCAGCATTGGTATTAAGAGTAAACAAAACACACGAATGTTGATATCTTCCACTTTGAACTAAGTCTCTTGGGCAATGATCACTTCTTCTCATTAACAGCAAATGTAAAGTTTGTCATTGTACAAAATGGAAAAAAAATGAGTGATAGGCCTATAATATTATAATTCGGCCTATCACTCTACTAATTAAAGGTCGTGGCCAATTAGTACTTCATCCAAGCATTTGCTTCGAGGACTGTGGGAAACCACGAAAAACCAAGTCAGGATGGATACACAAATGTTTGTTTGTGTTTTTTTTCTCTCAACTTCTTCTCTTCTCTCCTTCTTTTCTTGTGATATTTGATTTTCTTGAAATTATTATTAGACCCTAATCGTAAATTATACAAGTTCACTGTTCAAAAATTCATTCCTTCTTTTCTTGAAACCTTGATAGTTGTTATGGCATGCATGCAAGAAACACCAGTGGCAGTGAAAAGACTTGTTGCTCCAGCCCTCTTGATGTTGATGACATCCTGATGGCCGAGCACACAAAATTTTCTTCCAAGGTTCTTGCATTCTATTGAGTGATTTTCAGACTTCTAGGACTCAAGTATTTCGAGAATCCTAAAAATAAGAAATGTGCTTACATGAATCTGCGTAAATCTATGTCAAAATACAATCTAATTGAACAAAAGAAGTCAGAACTACACCTCAAAGTCATAAGAACTCCGTATGGTCACTAAATGTCATATCAGCTGGATGTCAGCCTTCCTTCTGGCTAGACCAGAAGGCAAAATCTTGAATCGTAAGTATTTCACAGAATAACTAAAACTAATACTTCCCTTCATGTTCACTTGTAGTATGTTGCTCGAAGATCATGTTGACATCACCGAAAATATAATTTGATCACTTTAATTACTTCAAAACATGATTTATATACGGACAGATCACAGCCTTCTTTATTAGAATCATTCATTTCTTATACTCTATGGTCATATGGTCTATGATCTATGGTCAGAAAGACACCAACTTGTTAGTCACTGTTCCATTACTATGCAATCATAGACAACTGTAATCTTCAGTCAGGAAGACACCAACTTGTTGGTCACCGTTCCATCACTACGCAATTATTGACAACTGTAATCTATGGTAGGAAAGACACCAACTTGATAGTCTCTGTTCAATTACTATGCAATTATTGACAACTGTAATCCATAGTCAGGAGGACACCAACTTGTTGGTCACTGTTCCATTACTATGCAAATATCGACAACTGTAATCTTTAGTCAGGAAGACACAAACTTGTTGGTCACTCTTCCATTGATATGCAATCATTAACAACTGTGTTCTTCAGTTATAAAGACACCGAATTGTTAGTCACTATCACATCACTATGCAATCATTGACCACTGAAATTTTCAGTCAGAAAGACACCAATTTCTGAGTTCTGTTCCATTACTATGCAATTATTGACAAATGTGATCTTTAGGCAGGAAGACACCAACTTGTCAGTCACTGTTCTATTACTATGCAATTATTAACAACTGTAATCTTCAGTCGGAACGACACCATCTGTTAGTCACTGTTCCATTACTATGCAATCATCGACAACTCTCATCTCTATTCTGGAAGACACCAACTTGTTTGTCACTGTTCCATTACTATTCAATCTTCAACAACTGTAATCTATAGTCAGAAAGACACCAAATTGTCAGTCACTGTTCCGTCACTATGCAATCATTAAAAACAGTAATCTCTAGTCAGGAAGACACCAACTTGTAAGTCACTGTTCCATTACTCTGCAATCATCAACATCTGTAATCTATAGTCAGGAAGACACCAACCTGTTAGTCACCGTTCTATTACTATACAATCATTGACAACTGTAATCTTCAGTCAGTAAGACACCAACTTGTGAGTCACTGTTCCATTACTATGCAATCACTTACAACTGTAATCTATAGTCAGGAAGACACCAACCTGTTAGTCACTGTTCCATTACTATGCAATCATTGACATCTGTAATCTTTAGTCAGAAAGACACCAACTTGTCAGTCACTGTTCCCCTACCATGCAATCATTGACAACTGTAATCTAAAGTCAGAGAGACACAGACTTGTTGGTCACTGTTCCGATACTATGCAATCATTGACAACTGTTATCTAAAGTCAGGAAGACACCATCCTGTTAGTCACCGTTCTATTACTATACAATCATTGACAACTGTAATCTTCGGTCAGGAAGACACCAACTTGTAAGTTACTGTTCCATTACTATGCAATCATTGACAACTGTAATCTATAGTCAAAAAGTCACCATCTTGTTAGTAACTGTTCCATCACTATGCAATCATTGACAACTGTAATCTTCAGTCAGAAACACACCAACTTGTTGGTCACTGTTCCATTACTATGCAATCATTAACAACTGTAATCTATAGTCAGGTATACACAAACCTGTTAGTCACTGTTCTATTACTATACAATCATTCACATCTGTATTCTTTAGTCAGAATGACACCAACTTGTCAGTCACTGTTCTATTACCATGCGATCATTGACAACTGTAATCTATAGTCAAAAAGACACAGACTTGTTAGTCACTGTTTCATTACTATGCAATCATTGACAACTGCGATCTATATTCAGGAGGACACCAACTTGTCAGCCACTTTTACATTACTATGCAATCATTGACAACTGTAATCTATAGTCAGGACGACACCATTTTGTTAGTCACTGTTCCAATACTATACAATCATCGACAACTGTTATATATAGTCAGAAGAACACCAACTTGAGAGTCACTGTTCCATTATTATGCAACCATTGACAACTGTTTTCAATAGTCAGGAAGACAACAACTTGTTAGTCACTGTTCCATAACTATGCAATCATTGACAACTGTAATCTTCAGTCGGAAAGACACCGAATTGTTAGTCACTGTTCCATCACTATGCAATCCCTGACGACTGTAATCTATATTCAGAAAGACACTTACTTTTCAGTCGATGTTCCCACACTATGCAATCATTGACAACTGTAATCTTTAGTCAGAAAGACACCAACTTGTTATTCACTGTTCCATTACTATGCATCCATTGACAACTGTAATCTATAGTCAGGAAGACACCGAATTGTCAGTCACTGTTCCATTACTATGAAATCAATGACAACTGTGATCTTTGGTCAGAAAGACACCAACTTGTTATTCACTGTTCCATTACTATGCAATCATTGACAAGTGTAATCTATAGTCAGAAAGACACAGAATTATAAGTCACTGTTCCATAACTATGCAATCATTGACAACTGTAATCTCCAGTCGGAAAGACACCAACTTGTTAGTCACTGTTCCATCATTATGCAATCATTGACAACTGTAATCTTCAGTAAGAGAGACACCAACTTGTTTGTCACTGTTCCATTACTATGCAATTATAGACAACTGTAATCTATAGTCAGGAAGACACCGAATTGTCAGTCACTGTTCCATTACTATGCAATCATTGACAACTGTAATCTTCAGTAAGAAAGACACCAACTTGTTTGTCACTGTTTCATTACTATGCAATCATCGACAACTGTAATCTATAGTCAGGAAGACACCGAATTGTCAGTCACTGTTCCATTACTATGCAATCATTGACAACTTTAATCTTCAGTTGGAAAGACACCAAGTTGTTAGTCACTGTTCCATTACCATGCAATTATAGACAACTGTAATCTGTAGTCAGGAAGAACCAACTTTTCAGTCACTGTCCCATTACCATGCAATCATTGACAATTGTTATCTTTAGTCAGGAAGACACCAACTTGTTATTCACTGTTCCATTCCCATGCAATCATTGACAACTGAAAACTTTAGTCAGAAAGACACCGAATTGTTGGTCACTGTTCCATCACTATGCTATCATTGACAACAGTGATCCATAGTCAGAAAGACACCAACTTCTTAGTCATTGTCCCACCACTATGCAATCATCGACAACTGTAATCTATTGTCAGGAAGACACCAACTTGTTAGTCACTGTTCCATTACTATGCAATCATTGACAATTGTGATCTGAAGTCAGAAAGACACCAACTTGATAGTCACTGTTCCATTACTTTGCAATCATTGACAACTGTAATCTGAAGTCAGAAATACACCAACTTATTAGTCACTGTTCCATTACTATACAATCATTGACAACTGTTACCTTTGGTCAGAAGGACACAAACTTGTTGATCACTGTTCCATAACTATGCAATCATAGATAACTATAATATTCAGTAATGAAGACATCAACTCGTTGATCACTCTTTCATTACTATGCAATCATTGACAACTGTAATACATAGTCGAGGAGACACCAACTTGTTATTCACTGTTCCATTACTATGCAATCATTGACAACTGGATTCTTCAGTCAGGAGAACACCGAATTGTAAGTCACTGTTCGGTCAATATGAAATTATTGACAACTGTGATCTATAGTCAGAAAGACACCAATTTGTTAGTCACTGTCCCATCACTAAGCAACCATCGACAACTGTAATCTTCAGTCAGAGAGAAACCAACTTGTTAGTCACTGTTCGATCACAATGCAATCATTGATAACTGTAATCTTCAGTCAGAAAGACATCAACTTGTTGGTCACTGTTCCATTACTATGCAATTATTGACAACTGGTATCTATGGTCAGGAAAATGCCAACTTGTTCGTCACTGTTCCATTACTATGCAATCATTGACAACTGTGATCTTCAGTCAGGAAGACACCAACTTGTTGGTCATTGTTCCATTACTACGCAATAATTGACAACTGTAATCTATGGTAAGAAAGACACCAACTTGTTAGTCTATGTTCCATTACTATGCAATTATTGACAACTGTAATCCATAGTCAGGAAGACACCAACTTGTTGGTCACTGTTCCTTTACTATGCAAATATCGACAACTGTAGTCTTTAGTCAGGAAGACACAAACTTGTTGGTCACTGTTCCATTGATATGCAATCATTAACAAATGTGTTCTTCAGTCGGAAATACACCAAACTGTTAGTCACTGTTTCATTACAATGCAATCATTGACAACTGAAATTTTCAGTCAGAAAGACACCAATTTCTTAGTTCTGTATCATAACTATGCGATTATTGACAACTGTAAACTTCAGTCGGGAAGACACCATCTGTTAGTCACTGTTCCATTAATATGCGATCAATGTCAACTCTAATCTACAGTCAGGAAGACACAAACTTGTTGGTCACTGTTCCATCACTATGAGATCAGTGACAACTTCACTCTCTAGTCTCATAGACACCGACTTGTCAGACTGTTCTATTACTATGCAATTATTAACAACTCTAATTGTCAGTCGGAAAGAAACCATCTTGTTAGTCACTGATCCATTACTATGCAATCATTGGCAACTTCAAACTCTAGTCAGAAAGACACCAACTTGTGAGTCACTGTTCTATTACTATGCAATTATCGACAACTGTAATCTTCAGTCGGGAAGACACCATCTGTCAGTCACTGTTCCATTTCTATGCTATCATTGACAACTGTAATCTTTAGTCAGGAAAACACCAACTTGTTAGTCACTGTTCCATTACTATGCAATCATTGACAACTGTGATCTATAGTCAGAAGACACCAACCTGTTAGTCACTGTTCGATTACTATGCAATCATTGACAACTGTGATCTGAAGTCAGAGAGACACAGACTTGTTGTTCACAGTTTCATCACTATGCAATCATTGACAACTGTTATCTCAAGTCAGGAAGACACCATCCTGTTAGTCACCGTTCAATTACTATACAATCATTGACAACTGTTATCTTCGGTCGGAAAGACACCAAATTGTAAGTTACTGTTCCATCAGTATGCAATCATTGACAACTGTAATGTATAGTCAGAAAGACACCAACTTGTTAGTCACTGTTCCATCACTATGCAATCATTGACAACTGTAATCTTTGGTCAGAAACACACCAACTTGTTGGTCACTGTTCCATTACTATGCAATCATTGACAACTGTTATCTTCGGTCGGAAAGACAACAAATTGTAAGTTACTGTTCCATCAGTATGCAATCATTGACAACTGTAATGTATAGTCAGAAAGACACCAACTTGTTAGTCACTGTTCCATCACTATGCAATCATTGACAACTGTAATCTTTGGTCAGAAACACACCAACTTGTTGGTCACTGTTCCATTACTATGCAATCATTGACTACTGCAATCTAAAGTCAGGGAGACACCAACCTGATAGTCACTGTTCTATTACTATGCAATCATTGACAACTGTAATCTATAGTCAGAAAGATACAGACTTGTTAGTCACTGTTTCATTACTAAGCAAACATTGACAACTGCGATCTATATTCAGGAAAACACCAAATTGTTGGTCACTGTTACATTACTTTGCAATTATTGACAACTGTGATCTGTAGTCAGGCAGACACCGAATTGTTAGTCACTGTTCCATTACCATGCATTCAATGACAACTGTTATCTTCAGTCAGAGAGACACCAACTTGTCAGTCACTGTTCCATTACTATGTAATCATCGACGACTGTAATCTATAGTCAGAAAGACACATAATTGTTAGTCACTGTTCCATTACTATGCAATCATTTACAACTGTAATCTTCAGTCGGAAAGACACCAAGTTGTCAGTCACTGTTCCATTACTATGCAATCATTGACGACTGTAATCTATAGTCAGAAAGACACAGAATTGTTAGTCACTGTTCCATAACTATGCAATCATTGACAACTGTAATCTTCAGTCGGAAAGACACCATCTTGTTAGTCACTGTTCCATTACTATGCAATTATGGACAACTGTAATCTGTAGTCAGAACGACACCGAATTGTCAGTCACTGTTCCATTACTATGCAATCATTGACAACTGTGATCTTCAGTTGGAAAGACACCAAGTTGTCAGTCACGGTTCCATTACTATGCAATTATAGACAACTGTAATCTGTAGTCAGAAAGACACCAACTTTTCAGTCACTGTCCCATTACCATGCAATCACTGACAACTGTGATCTATAGTCAGGGAGACACCAACTTCTTAGTCATTGTCCCATCACTATGCAATCATTGACAACTGTTATATATTGTCAGGTAGACACCAACTTGTTAGTCACTGTTCCATTACTATGCAATCATTGACAACTGTAATCTGAAGTCAGAAAGACAACAACTTGTTAGTCACTGTTCCATTACTTCGCAATCATTGACAACTGTAATCTGAAGTCAGAAATACACCAACTTATTAGTCACTGTTCCATTACTATGCAATCATTGACAATTGTTATCTTTGGTCAGAAGGACACCAACTTGTGGATCACTGTTCCATATCTATGCAATCATAGAGAACTGTAATCTTCAGTCAGGAAGACATCAACTTGTTGATCTCTCTCTTTCATAACTATGCAATCATTGACAACTGTCATCTTCAGTCAGAAACACACCAACTTTTAGGTCACTGTTTCATTACTATGCAATTATTGACAACTGTAATCTATAGTCAGGAAGACACCTACTTGTTAGTCAATGTCCCATCATTGAGCAATCATTGACAACTGTGATCTTTAGTCAGAAACACACCACTTTCATAGTCACTGTTCCATCATTATGCAATTATTGACATCTGTAGTCAATGGTCAGTAGGACACCAACTTGTAAGTCACTGTTCCATTACTATGCAATGATTGACAACTGTGATCTTCAGTCAGGAAGACACCAACTTGTTAGTCACTGTTCCAATATTATGCAATCATTGACAACTGTAAACTCAGTCAGGAAGACACCAATTTTCTATTCTCTGTTCCATTAATATGCAATCATTGACAACCGTAATTTTCAATCAGAGAGACACTAACTTGTTAGTCATTGTTTAATTACGATGCAATTACTGACAACTGTAATCTATAGTCAGGGAGACCACAACTTGTTGGTCACTGTCTCATCACTATGCACTTATTGACAACTGTAATCTTTAGTCAGGAAGAAACCAACTTGTTGGTCACTGTTCCATTTCTATGCTAATATCGACAACTGTAATATTTAGTCAGGAAGACACAAACTTGTTGGTCACCGTTCCACTGATATGCAATCATTGACAACTGTGTTCTTCAATCAGAAAGACACCAACTTGTTAGTCACTGTTCCATAATCATGCAACCATTTACACTGTAATTTTCAGTCAGAAAGACACCAATTTCTCAGTTCTCTTCCATCACTTCGCAATTATTGACAACTGTGATCTTGAGTCAGAAACACACCAACTTGTTAGTCACTGTTCCATTACTATGCAATCATTGACAACTGTAATCTATGGTCAGGAATACACCAACTTGATAGTCACTTTTCCATTACTATGCAATCATTACCAACTGTAATCTATAGTCAGGAAGACACCGAATTATCAGTCACTGTTCCAATACTATGCGATCATCGACAACTGTAATCTATAGCCAGGAAGACACCAACTTGATAGTCACTGTTCCATTATTTGCAATCATTAACAAATGTAATCTATCGTCAGGAAGACACCAAAGTGTTAGTCACTGTTCCATTAACATGCAATCTTTGACAACTGTAATCTATAGTCAGAAGGACACCAACTTGTAACTCACTGATCCATCATTATGCAATCATTGACAACTGTAATCTTCAGGCGGAAAGACACCAAGTTGTTAGTCACTGTTCCATTACTATTCAATCATTGACAACTGTAATCTATAGTCAGAAGGACACCAACTTGTAACTCACTGATCCATCATTATGCAATCATCGACAACTGTGATCTTTAGTCAGAAAGACGTCAATTTGTTATCCACTGTTCCATCACTATGCAATCATTGACAACTGTAATCTATAGTCAGGAAGACACCAACTTGTTAGTTAGTGTTCCATTTCTATGCAATTATTGACAACTGTAATCTATGGTCAGAAAGACACCAACTTGTCAGTCACTGTTCCATTACTATGCAATCATTGACAACTGTTATGTATAGTCAGAAAGACCCCAACCTGTTAGTTACTGCTCCAATACTATGCAATCATTGAGAACTGTAATCTATAGTCAGGAAGACACCAACTTGTTAGTTACTGTTCCATTTCTATGCAATTATTGACAACTGTAATCTATAGTCAGGAAGACACCAACTTGTTAGTTACTGTTCCATTTCTATGCAATTATTGACAACTGTAATCTATGGTCAGAAAGACACCAACTTGTTAGTCACTGTTCCATTACTATGCAATCATTGACAACTGTTATCTCTTGTCAGGAAGACACCAACATGTTAGTTACTGTACCATTACTATGCAATCATTGACAACTGTGATCTTCAGTCGGAAAGACACCAAGTTGTTAGTCTCTGTTCCATTACTATGTAATCATTGACAACTGTAATCTATAGTCAGGAAGACACGAAGTAGTTAGTCACTGTCTCATTACTATGCGTTCAATTACAACTGTAATCTTCTGTTTTAAAGACACCAAGTTGTTAGTCACTGTTTCATCACTATGCAATCATTGACAACTGTGATCTATAGTCGGGCATACACCAAATTGTTACTCATTGTTCCGTTACTATGCAATTATTGACAACTGTAATCCTCAGTCGGAAAGACACCAACTTGTTAGTCAATGTTTCATAACTATGTGACCATTGACAACTGTAATCTTCCGTCGGAAAGACACCAAGTTGTTAGTCACTGTTCCATCACTATGCAATCATCGACAACTGTGATCTATAGTCGGGCAGACACCGAATTGTTAGTCACTGTTCCATTACTATGCAATCATTGACAACAGTAATCTCCAGTCAGAAGGACACGGAGTTGTTAGTCACTGTTTCATTACTATGCAATCATTGACAACTGTAATCCTGAGTCGGAAATACACCAAAATGTTAGTAACTGTTTCATCATATCGCAATAATTGACAACTGTAATCTTCAGTCATAAAGACACCAACTTCAATGTCACTGTTTCATCACTATGCAATTATTGACAACTGTAATCAATGATCCGAAAGACACCAGCTTGTAAGTTACTGTTTCATCACTATGCAATCATTGACAACTGTAATCTTCAGTCAGAAAGACACCAACTTGTGAGTCACTGTTCCATTACTATGCAATCATTGACAACTGTAATCTTCAGTCAGGAAGGCACCAACTTGTTAGTCACTGTTTCATCACTATGCATTCATTGACAACTGTAATCTTTAGTCAGAAAGACACCAACTTGTAAGTCACTGTTCCATTACTATGCAATCATTGACAACTGTAATCTATAGTCAGGAGGACACCAACCTGTTAGTCACTGTTCCATTACTATGCAATCATCGACACCTTCAATCTTTAGTCAGAAAGACACCAACTTGTCAGTCACTGTTCCATTACCATGCAATCATTGACAACTGTAATCTAAAGTCAGAAAGACACAGACTTGTTGGTCACTGTGTCATTACTATGCAATCATTGACAACTGTTATATATCGTCAGGAAGACACCAACCCGTTAGTCACCATTCTATTACTATACAATCATGGACAACTGTAATCTTCAGTCAGAAAGACACCAACTTGTAAGTCACCGTTCCATTACTATGCAATCATTGACAACTGTAATCTATGGTCAAAAAGACACCAACTTGTTAGTCACTGTTCCATCACTATGCAATCATTGATAACTGTAATCTTTAGTAAGAAACACACCAACTTGTTGGTCTCTGTTCCATTACTATGCAATCATTAACAACTGTAATCTATAGTCAGGAAGACACCAACCTGTTAGTCACTGTTCTATTACTATACAACCATTGACATCTGTAATCTTTAGTCAGAAAGACAACAACTTGTCAGTCACTGTTCCATTACTATGCAGACATTGACAACTGAAATTCTCAGTCGGGAAGACACCAACCTGTTAGTCACTGTTCCATCATTATGCAATCATTGACAACTTTAATCTATAGTCAGGAAGACACCAAGTTGTTAGTCACTGTTCCATTACTATGCAATCAAAGACAACTGTAATCTGTAGTCAGGAAGACACCAACTTGTCATTCACTGTTCCATTACCATGCAATTATTGACAACTGTAATCTCCAGTCAGGAAGACACCGAATTGTTAGTCACTTTCCCATTACTATGCAATCATTGTCAATTGAATTCTCCATTCGGAAAGAAACCAAGTTGTTATTTACTGTTCCATCACTATGCAATTATAGACGACTGTAAACTATAGTCAGGAAGACACGAAGTTGTAAGTCACTGTCCCATTACTATGCGATCATTGACAACTGTAATCTTCAGTCGGAAAGACACCAAGTTGTTAGTCACTGTTTCATCACTATGCAATCATTGACAACTGTGATCCATAGTCAGGCGAACACCGTATTGTTACTCATTGTTCCGTTAGTATGCAATCATTGACAACTGTAATCCTCAGTCGGAAATACACCAACTTGTTAGTCAATTTTTCATAACTATGCAATCATTGACAACTGTAATCTTCCGTTGGTAAGACACCAAGTTGTTAGTCACTGTTCCATCACTATGCAATCATTGACAACTGTGATCTATATTCGGGCAGACACCGAATTGTTAGTCACTGTTCCGTTACTATGCAATCATTGACAACTGTAATCTTCAGTCAGAAGGACACGATGTTGTTAGTCACTGTTTCATCACTATGCAATCATTGACAACTGTAATCTTGAGTCAGGAAGACACCAAATTTTTAGTCACTGTTCCATCATGATGCAATCATTGACAACTATAATCTATAGTCAGGAAGACACCAAGTTGTTAGTCACTGTTCCATTACTATGCAATTGAAGACAACTGCAATCTGTAGTCAGAAAGACATCAACTTTTCAGTCACTGTTCCATTACCATGCAATCATTGTCAACTGTTATCTATAGTCAGAAAGACACCAACTTGTCAGTCACTGTTCCATTACTTCACTGATATTGACAACTATAATCTTTAGTCAGGAAGACACCAAATTATCAGTCACTTTTCTATTACTATGGAAGAATTGACAACTGTTATCTATAGTCAGAAGGACACCAACTTGTCCGTCACTTTTCCATTACTATGCAATCATTGAAACTTCAATCTTTAGTCAAAAAGACATCAACTTGTTCGTCACTGTTCCATCACTATGCAATCATTGACAACTGTAATCTTGAGTCAGAAATACACCAAATTCTCAGTCACTGTTCCATTACTATGCAATTCTTGACAACTGTAATCTATAGTCAGAAAGACACCAACTTGTTGGTCGACGTTCCATTACTATGGAATTATCGACAAATGTAATCTATAGTCACCAAGACACCAACTTGTTGGTCACTGTTCCATTACTATGCAAATATTGAGAACTTTAATCTCCAGTCAGGAAGACACCAACTAGTTGATCACTGTTCCATTATATGCAATCATTGACAACTAAAATCTTTGGTCAAAAAAATACCAACTTGTTAGTCACTGTTTCATCTCTATGCAATAATTGACTACTGTAATCTATAGTCAGAAACACACCAACTTGTTAGTCACTGTTCCATAACTATGCAATCATTGACAACTGTAATCTTTAGTCAGGAAGACAACAACTTGTTAGTCACTGTTCCATAACTATGCAATCATTGACAACTGTGATCTGTAGTCAAAAAGACACCAACTTGTAAGTCACTTTTCCATAATATGCAATCATTGACAAATGTCATCTATAGTCAGAAAGACACCAACTTGTTCGTCACTGTTCCATTACTATGCAATCATTGACAACTGTTATCTGTTGTCAGGTAGACACCAACTTGTTAGGCACCGTTACATTACTATGCAATTATTGACAACTCCAATCTTTAGTCCAAAAGACACCAACTTGTTCGCACCGTCCCATCACTATGCAATTATTGACAACTCCAATCTTCAGTCTGAAAGACACCAACTTGTTAGTCACTGTTTAATTACTATGCAATCATTGATAACTTCGATCTATAGTCCGAAAGACACCAACTTGTCAGTCACTGTTCCATTACTATGCAATCATTGACAACTGTAATCTAAAGTAAGAGAGACACTAAATTGTTAGTCACTGTTCCATTACTATGCAATCATTGACAACTGTCATCTTATGTCAGGAAGAGACCAACTTGTTGGCCACTGTTCCATCACTATGCATTCATTGACAATTGTGATCTATAGTCCGAAAGACATCAACTTGTTAGTCAATGTTCTATTACTATGCAATCGTTGACAACTGTGATCTATAGTCAGAAAGACACCAACTGGTTAGTCACTGTTCCATTACTATGCAATCATTGACAACTGTCATCTTCAGTCCGAAAAACACCAACTTGTTATTTACTGTTCCATCAACATGCTAGCATTGACAACTGTAATCTCCCGTCCGAATGACACTAACTTGTCAGTCACTGTTCCATTACTATGCAATCATTGACAACTGTAAACTTCAGTCCGAAGGACACCGACTTGTCAGTCACTGTTCCATTACTATGCAATCATTGACAACTGTAAACTTTAGTCAGGGAAACACCAACTTGTTGGTCACTGTTCCATTACAATGCATTCATTGACAACTGTGATCTATAGTCCGGAAGACATCAACTTGTTAGTCAATGTTCTATTACAATGCGATCGTTGACAACTGTGATCTTCAGTCAGAAAGACACCAACATGTTGGTCACTGTTCCATTACTATGCATTCATTGACAACTGTGATCTATAGTCCGAAAGACATCAACTTGTTAGTCAATGTTCTATTACTATGCAATCGTTGACAATTGTGATCTATAGTCAGAAAGACACCAACTGGTTAGTCACTGTTCCATTACTATGCAATCATTGACAACTGTCATCTTATGTCAGGAAGAGACCAACTTGTTGGCCACTGTTCCATCACTATGAAATCATTGACAACCGTGATCTTCTCTCCGAAAAACACCAACTTGTTATTTACTGTTCCATTAACATGCTAGCATTGACAACTGTAATCTTCCGTCCGAATGACACTAACTTGTCAGTCACTGTTCCATTACTATGCAATCATTGACAACTGTAAACTTCAGTCCGAAGGACACCGACTTGTCAGTCACTGTTCCATTACTATGCAATCATTGACAACTGTAAACTTTAGTCAGGGAAACACCAACTTGTTGGTCACTGTTCCATAACAATGCAATCATTGACAACTGTGATCTTTAGTCACAAAGACAACAAATTCTTAGTCACTGTTCCATTACTATGCAATCATTGACAACTGTAATACTAAGTCAGGACGACACCAACTTGTAAGTCACTGTTCCATTACTATGCAATCATTGACATCTGTAATCTATAGTCAGAAAGACACCAACTTGTTGGTCACTGAACCCTTACTATGCAATCATTGACAACTATAATCTTTGGTCAGAAAGACACCAACTTGTTAGTCACTGTTCCATCACTATGCAATCATTGACAACTGTAATATTCAGTCAGGAAGACACCAACTTGTTAAACACTGTTTCATTACAATGCAATTATTGAAAAACTGTGATTTCTAGTCAGGAAGACACCGACTTGTCAGTCACTGTTCCATTACCATGCAATCATCAAAAACTGTAATCTTCAGTCAGGAAGACACTAACTTGTTAGTCACTGTTCCATTACTATGCAATCATCAAAAAATTGTGATTCTAGTCAGGAAGACACCAACTTGTCAGTCACTGTTCCATTACTATGCAATCATTGACAACTGTGATCTTTAGTCAGGAAGACAACAACTTGTTAGTCACTGATCCATGACGATGCAATCATTGACAACTGTGATCTATAGTCAGAAAGACACCAACTTGTGAGTCACTTTTCCATTATAATGCAATCATTGACAACTGTAATCTTCAGTCAGAAAGACACCAACTTGTTAGTCACTGTTCCATTACTATGCAATCATTGACAACTGTGATCTATAGTCAGAAAGACATCAACTTGTTGGTCAGTGGTCCAATATTATGCAATCATTGACAACTGTAATCTATAGTCAGACAGACACCAACTTGTTAGTCACTGTTCCAATACTATGCAATCATTGACAACTGTGATCTATAGTCAGAAAGACACCAACTTGTTAGTCACTGTTCCATTATTATGCAATCATTGACAAGCGTAATCTATAGTCAGGAAGACAACAACTTGTTAGTCACTGTTCCATGACGATGCAATCATTGACAACTGTGATCTATAGTCAGGAAGACACCAACTTGTTAGTCACTGTTCCATTATTATGCAATCATTGACAACTGTAATCTATAGTCAGAAAGACACCAACTTGTTGGTCACTGTTCCATTACTATGCAATCATTGACAACTGTGATCTGTAGTCAGGAAGACACCAACTTGTTAGGCAATGTTACTTTACTATGCAATTATTGGCAACTTCAATCTTCAGTCCGAAAGACACCAACTTCTTAGTCACTCTTCCATTACTATGCAATCATTGACAACTTTGATCTTTAGTCCGAGAGACACCAACTTGTTAGTCACTGTTCAATCACTATGCAATCATTGACAACTGTAATCTATAGTCAGAAAGAAACCAACTTGTTGGTCACTGTTCCATTACTATGCAATCATTGACAACTGTGATCTGTAGTCAGGAAGACACCAACTTGTTAGGCAATGTTACTTTACTATGCAATTATTGACAACTTCAATCTTCAGTCCGAAAGACACCAACTTCTTAGTCACTCTTCCATTACTATGCAATCATTGACAACTTTGATCTTTAGTCCGAGAGACACCAACTTGTTAGTCACTGTTCCATCACTATGCAATCATTGACAAGTTCAATTTTCAGACCGAAAGACACCAACTTGTTAGTCACTGTTCCATCATTATGCAATTATTGACAACTTCAATCTTTTGTCCGAAAGACACTCACTTGTTAGTCACTGTTCCATCACTATGCAATCATTGACAACTTCGATCTTTAGTCAGAGAGACACCAACTTGTTAGTCACTGTTCCATTACTTCGCAATCATTGACAACAGTAATCTATGGTTAGGAAGACAACCACTTGTTAGTCACTGTTCCATGACAATGCAATCATTGACAACTGTGATCTATAGTCAGAAAGACACCAACTTGTTAGTCACTGTTCCATTATTATGCGATCATTGACAACTGTAATCTATAGTCAGGAAGACACCAACTTGTTGGTAACTGTTCCATTACTATGCAATCATCGACAACTGTGATCTATAGTCAGAAAGACACCAACTTGTTAGTCACTGTTCCATTATTATGCAATCATTGACAACATTGATCTATAGTCAGAAAGACACCAACTTGTATGTCAGTGGTCCAATATTATGCAATCATTGACAACTGTGATCTATAGTCAGAAAGACACCAACTTGTTAGTCACTGTTTCATTACTATGCAATCATTGACACCTGTAATCTTTAGTCAGAAAAACAACAACTTGTTAGTCACTGTTCCATGACGATGCAATCATTGACAACTGTGATCTATAGTCAGAAAGACACCAACTTGTAAGTCACTGTTCCATTACTATGCAATCATTGACAACTGTGATCTGTAGTCAGGGAGACACCAACTTGTTAGTCACTGTTGCAATACTATGCAATTATTGACGACTTCAATCTTTAGTCCGGAAGACACCAACTTGTTTGCACCGTTCCATCACTATGCAATTATTGACAACTCCAATCTTCAGTCCGGAAAACACCTACTTGTTAGTCACTGTTCCATTTCTATGCAAGCATTGATAACTTTAATCCTTAGTCTGAAAGACACCAACTTGTTAGTCACTGTTCCATCACTATGCACATATTGACAACTTCGATCTTTAGTCCGACAGACACTAAATTGTGAGTCACTGATCCATTACTATGCAATCATTGACAACATCAATCTTTAGTCAGAGAGACACCAACTTGTTAGTCACTGTTCCATTACTATGCAATCTTCGACAACTATGATCCCCATTCAGGAAGACACCAACTTGTTAGTCACTGTTCCATTACTATGCAATCATTGACAACTGTAATTCAAAGTAAGAAAGACACCAACTTGTTAGTCACTGTTTCAATGAAATGCAATCATTGACAACTGTGATCTTCAGTCATTAAGACACCAACATGTTAGTCACTGTTCCATTACTATGCATTCATTGACAACTGTGATCTATAGTCCGAAAGACATCAACTTGTTAGTCACTGTTCTATTACTATGCAATCGTTGACAACTGTGATCTATAGTCAGAAAGACACCAACTGGTTAGTCACTGTTCCAATACTATGCAATCATTGACAACTGTTATCTCATGTCAGGAAGCCACCATCTTGTTGGTCACTGTTCCATTACTATGAAATCATTGACAACTGTTATCTCTAGTCAGGAAGAAACCAACTTGTTAGTCACTGTTCCATTACTATGCAATCATTGACAACTGTAATCTTTGGTCAGGAAGACAACAACTTTTCAGTGACTGTTCCATTACTATGTAATCATTGACAACTGTCATCTTCAGTGGGAAAGATACCAACTTGTTAGTCACTTTTCCATTACTATGCTATCATTGACAACTGTAATCTCAAGTCAGAAAGACACCAAATTATCATTCATTGTTCCAGTACTATGCAATTATTGACAACTGTAATCTATTGTCAGAAAGACACCAACTTGTTGGTAACTGTTCCATTACTATGCAATCAATTGACAACTGTAATCTATAGTCAGAAAGACACCAACTTGTTAGTCACTATTCCATTACTATGCAATCATTGACAACTATAATGTCTAGTCAGGAAGACATCAACTTGTTGGTCACAGTTCCATTACTATGCAATCATTGACAACTGTGATTTTTAGTCAAGAAAACACCAATTTGTTAGTCACTGTTAAATCACTATGCACTCATTGACAACTGTAATCTTGAGTCAGAAAGACACCACATTCCTAGTCGCTGTTCAATCACCATGCAATTATTGACAACTTTAATCTTTAGTCCGAAAGACACTAACTTGTTATTCGCTGTTCCATTACTATGCAATTATTGACAACTGTAATCTATAGTCAGAAAGACACCGACTTGTTAGTCACTGTTCCAATACTATGCGATCATTGACAACTGTAATCTTCTGTCCGGAAGACACCAACTTGTTATTCACCGTTCCATTTACATGCCAGCATTGACAACTGTAATCTTCAGTCCGAATGACACCAACTTGTCAGTCACTGTTCCATTACTGTGCAATCATTGTCAACTGTAAACTTCACCCAGAGAGACACCAACTTGTTAGTCACTGTTCCATTACTTTGCAATCATTGACAACTGTAATCTTCAGTCAGGAAGACAACAACTTTTTAGTCACTGTTCCATGACGATGCAATCATTGACAACTGTGATCTATAGTCAGAAAGACACCAACATGTCAGTCACTGTTCCATTATTGTGCAATCATTGACAACTGTCATCTATAGTCGGAAAAGAGACCAACTTGTTAGTCACTGTTCCATTACTATGCAATCTTTGACAACTATGATCCCCATTCAGGAAGACACCAAGTTGTTGGTCACTGTTCCATTACTATGCAATCATTGACAACTCTTATCTAAAGTAAGAAAGACACCAACTTGTTAGTCACTGTTCCATTACTATGCAATCATTGACAACTGTGATCTTCAGTCAGAAAGACACCAACATGTTAGTCACTGTTCCATTACTATGCATTCATCGACAACTGTGATCTATAGTCCGAAAGACATCAACTTGTTAGTCACTGTTCTATTACTATGCAATCGTTGACAACTGTGATCTTTAGTCAGAAAGTCACCAACTGGTTAGTCACTGTTCCATTACTATGCAATCATTGACAACTGTTATCTTATATCAGGAAGCCACCAACTTGTTGGTCACTGTTCCATCACTATGAAATCATTGACAACTGTTATCTCAAGTCAGGAAGAAACCAACTCGTTAGTCACTGTTCCATTGGTATGCAATCATTGACAACTGTAATCTTTGGTCAGAAAGACACCAACTTTTTAGTCACTGTTTCATTACTATGTAATCAATGACAACTGTAATCTATGGTCAGAAAGACTTCAACTTGTTGGTCACTGTTCCATTACTATGCAAACAATTGACAACTGTTATCTATAGTCAGAAAGACACCAACTTGTTAGTTACTATTCCATTAATATGCAATCATTGACAACTATAATGTCTAGTCAGGAAGACATCAACTTGTTGGTCACTGTTCCATTACTATGCGAATATTGACAACTGTAATCTATAGTCAGGAAGACACAAACTTGTCAGTCACTGTTCCATTACTATGCAATTATTGACAACTGTAATCTATAGTCAGAGAAACAACAACTTGTTGGTCACTGTTTCATCACAATGCAATCATTGACAACTGTGATCTTCAGTCAAGAAGACACCAACTTGTTAGTCACTGTTCC
Organism: Brachyptera risi; assembly: GCA_964007535.1. NCBI lineage: Eukaryota > Metazoa > Arthropoda > Insecta > Plecoptera > Taeniopterygidae > Brachyptera > Brachyptera risi. Next base: position 529,167 of record CAXFZR010000050.1, read on the forward strand.
ATCAATATGCAATCATTGACAACTGTAATCTTAATTCAGGAAGACATCAAATTCTTAGTCGCTGTTCCATGACTATGCAATCATTGACAACTGTAATCTATAGTCAGAAAGATACCAACTTGTCAGTCACTGTTTCATTACTATGCAATCATTGAAAACTGTTATCTTCAGTCAGGAAGACACCAACTTGTTAGTCACTGTTCCATCAATATGCAATCATTGAAAACTGTAATCTATAGTCAGGAAGACACGAACTTGTTAGTCACTGTTCCATTACTATGCAATCATTGACAGCTGTAATCCTGAGTCAGGAAGACACAAATTGGAAGTCACTGTTCTATTACTATTGAATCAATGACAACTGTAATCTATAGTCAGAAAGACACCAACTTGTTAGTCACTGTTCCATTACTATGCAAACATTGACAACTTTAATCCTTAGTCAGAAAGACACCAACTTGTTAGTCACTGTTCCATTACTATGCAATCATTGACAACTGTAATCTTCAGTCAGGAAGACACCAACTTGTTAGTCACTGTTCCATTACTATGCAATCATTGACAACATCGATCTATAATCAGAAAGACACCAACTCGTTGGTCAGTGGTCCAATATTATGCAACCATTACCAACTGTAATCTATAGTCAGAACCACACCAACTTGTTAGTCACTGTTCCATGACGATGCAATCATTGACAACTGTGATCTATAGTCGGGAAGACACCAACTTTTGAGTCACTTTTCCATTACTATGCAATCATTGACAACCGTAATCTATAGTCAGAATGACACCAAATTGTTGGTCACCGTTTCATAACTACGCAATCATTGACAACTGTTATCTGTAGTCAGGAAGACACCTACTTGTTAGGCACTGTTACATTACTTTGCAATTATTGACAACTTCAATCTCCAGTCCGAAAGACACCAACTTGTTTGCACCGTTCCATCACTTTGCAATTATTGACATCTCCAATATGCAGTCTGGAAGACACCAACTTGTTAGTCAGTTTTCCATTACTATGCAATCATTGATAACTCCAATCTTCAGTCCGGAAGACACCAACTTGTTAGTCACTGTTTCATCACTATGCACATATTGACAAGTTCAATATTTAGTCCGAAAGACACCAACATGTAAGTCACTGATTCATCACTAAGCAATTATCGACAACTCCAATCTTTAGTTCGAAAGACACTAAATTGTGAGTCACTGTTCCATTACTATGCAATCATTGACAACATCAATCTTTAGTCAGAAAGACACCAACTTGTTAGTCACTGATACATTACTATGCAATCATTCACAACAGTTATCTATAGTCAGATAGACACGAACTTGTTAGTCACTTTTCCATTACTATGCAATCATTGACAACTGTGATCTTTAGATAGGAGGACAACAACTTGTTAGTCACTGTTCGATGTCGATGCAATCATTGACAACTGTGATCTATAGTCAGAAAGACACCAACTTGTTAGTCACTGTTCCATTATTGTGGAATCATTGACAACTGTAATCTATAGTCAGAAAGACACCAACTTTTTAGTCACTGTTCCATTACCATGCAATCTTTGACAACTATGATCCCCATTCAGGAAGACACCAAGTTGTTAGTCACTGTTCCATTACTATGCAATCATTGACAACTGTAATCTCAAGTAAGAAAGACACCAAATTATCCGTCACTTTTCCATAACTATGCATTCATTGACAACTGTGATCTATAGTCCGGAAGACATCAATTTGTTAGTCACTGTTCTATTACTATGCAATCGTTGACAACTGTGATCTATAGTCAGGAAGACACCAACTGGTTAGTCACTGTTCCATTACTATGCAATCATTGACAACTGTAATCTTTAGTCAGAAAGACACCAACTTGTTAGTCACTGTTCCATAAATGTGCAATTATTGAAAAGTGTAATCTCCAGTCAGGAAGAAACCAACTTGTTAGTCACGTTTCCATTACTATGCAATCATTGAAGACTGTAATCTTTAGTCAGGATGACACGAACTTGTTGATCACTGTTCCATTATTATGCAATCATTAAAGACTGTAATCTTCAGTCAGGATGACACAAACTTGTTGATCACTGTTCCATTACTATGCAATCATTGACAACTGTGATACTGAGTCAGGAAGGCACTAACTTGTAAGTCACTGTTCCATTACTATGCAATCATTGACATCTGTAATCTATAGTCAGGAAGACACCAACTCGTTTTTCACTGTTCCATTACTATGCAATCATTGAGAACTATATTCTTTGGTCAGAAAGACGCCAACTTGTTAGTCACTGTTCCAATACTATGCAATCATAGACAACTGTAATCTCTAGTCAGGAAGACACCAACTTGTTAAACACTGTTTCATTATTATGCAATCATTGACAACTGTGATCTTTAGTCAGGAAGACACCAACTTGTCAGTCACTGTTCCATTACTATGCATTCATTGACATCTGTAATCTTTAGTCAGGAAGACAACAACTTGTTAGTCACTGTTCCATGACGATGCAATCATTGACAACTGTGATCTTGAGTCAGAAAGAGACCAACTTGTGAGTCACTGTTCCATCATTATGCAATCATTGACAACTGTAATCTTCAGTCAGAAAGACACCAACTCGTTAGTCACTGTTTCATTACTATGCAATCATTGACAACATTGATCTATAGTCAGAAATACACCAACTTGTTTTTCAGTGGTCCAATATTATGCAATCATTGACAACTGTAATCTATAGTCAGACAGACACCAACTTGTTAGTCACTGTTCCATCACTATGCAATCATTGAAAACTGTTATCTTTAGTCAGGAAGACAACAACTTGTTAGTCACTGTTCCATGACGATGCAATCATTGACAACTGTGATCTATAGTCAGAAAGACACCAACTTGTTAGTCACTGTTGCATTATTATGCAATCATTGACAACTTTAATCTATAGTCAGAGAGACAACAACTTGTTGGTCACTGTTCCATTACTATACAATCATCGACAACTGTTATCTGTAGTCAGGAAGACACCAACTTGTTAGGCACTGTTACATTACTATGCAATTATTGACGACTTCAATCTTTTGTCCGAAAGACACCAACTTGTTTGCACCGTTTTGACAACTCCAATCTTCAGTCCGAAAAACACCTTCATTACTATGCAATCATTGACAACATCAATCTTCAGTCAGAGAGACACCAACTTGTTAGTCACTGTTCCATTACGATGCAATCATTGACAACTGTGATCTATAGTCAGAAAGACACCAACTTGTTAGTCACTGTTCCATTATTATGCAATCATTGACAACTGTAATCTATAGTCAGAAAGACACCAACTTGTTAGTCACTGTTCCATTACTATGCAATCTTTGACAACTATGATCCTCATTCAGGAAGACACCAGGTTGTTTGTCACTGTTCCATCACTATGCAATCATTGACAACTGTAATCTAAAGTCAGAAAGACACCAACTTGTTAGTCACTGTTCCATTACAATGCAATCATTGACAACTGTGATCTTCAGTCAGGAAGACACCAACATGTTAGTCACTGTTCCATTACTATGCATTCATTGACAACTGTGATCTATAGTCCGAAAGACATCAACTTGTTGGTCACTGTTCTATTACTATGCAATCGTTGACAACTGTGATCTATAGTCAGAAAGACACCAACTGGTTAGTCACTGTTCCATTACAATGCAATCATCGACAACTGTTATCTTATGTCAGGAAGACACCAACTTGTTGATCACTGTCCCATTACTATGAAATCATTGACAACTTTAATCCCAAGTCAGGAAGGAACCAACTTGTAAGTCACTGTTCAATTACTATGCAATCATTGACAACTGTGATCTTTAGTCAGAAAGACACCAACTTTTTAGTCACTGTTCCATTACTATGCAATCATTGACAACTGTCATCTTCAGTCAGATAGACACCAACTTGTGATTCACTTTTCCATTACTATGCTATCATTGACAACTGTAATCAATAGTCAGAAAGACACCAACTTGTTAGTCACCGTTCCATCACCATGCAGTCATTGACAACTGTAATCTTAAGTCAGAAAGACACCAAATTCTTAGTCACTGTTCCAGTACTATGCAATTATTGACAACTGTAATCTATTGTCAGAAAGACACTAACTTGTTGGTCACTGTTCCATAACTATGCAATCATTGACAACTGTAATCTATAGTCAGAAAGACACCAACTATTTAGTCACTATTCCATTACTATGCAATCATTGACAACTATAATCTTCAGTCAGGAAGACACAAACTTGTTGGTCACTGTTCCATTACTATGCAATCATTGACAACTGTGGCTTTTGGTCAAAAATACAACAACTTGTTGGTCACTGTTTCATCACTATGCAATCATTGACAATTTTAATCTTTAGTCAGGAAGAAACCAACTTGTTGGTCACTGTTCCATTACTATACAATCATTGACAACTGTGATCTTTGGTCGAGAAGACACCAACTTGTTAGTCACTGTTCCATCACTATGCAATCATTGACAACTGTAATCTATAGTCAGAAAGATACCGACTTGTTAGTCACTGTTCCATCACTATGCAATCATTGAGAACTGTAATCTCTGAGTCAGGAAGACTCCAACTTGTTGGTGACTGTTCCATTACTATGCAATCATTGACAACTGTGATTTTTATTCAAGAAAACAACAACTTGTTAGTCACTGTTTCATGACCATGCACTCATTGACAACAGTAATCTTGAGTCAGAAAGACAACAAATTCTTAGTCACTGTTCCATTACTATGCAATTATTGACAACTGTGATCTCCAGTCAGAAAGAAACCAACTTGTTAGTCACTGTTTCATTACTATGCAATCATTGACAACTGTAATCTTAATGTCAGAAAGACAACAAATTCTTAGTCACTGTTCCATTACTATGCAATTATTGACAACTGTGATCTCCAGTCAGAAAGAAACCAACTTGTTAGTCACTGTTTCATTACTATGCAATCATTGACAACTGTGATTTTTATTCAAGAAAACAACAACTTGTTAGTCACTGTTTCATGACCATGCACTCATTGACAACAGTAATCTTGAGTCAGAAAGACAACAAATTCTTAGTCACTGTTCCATTACTATGCAATTATTGAAAAGTGTAATCTCCAGTCAGAAAGAAACCAACTTGTTAGTCACTGTTCCAGTACTATGCAATCATTGACAACTGTAATCTTAATGTCAGAAAGACAACAAATTCTTAGTCACTGTTCCATTACTATGCAATTATTGACAACTGTGATCTCCAGTCAGAAAGAAACCAACTTGTTAGTCACTGTTTCATTACTATGCAATCATTGACAACTGTAATCTTAATGTCAGAAAGACAACAAATTCTTAGTCACTGTTCCATTACTATGCAATTATTGACAACTGAAAACTATAGTTAGAAGGATACCAACTTGTTAGTCACTGTTCCATTACTGTGCAATTATTGAAAACTGTGATCTCCAGTCAGGAAGAAACTAACTTGTTAGTCACTGTTCCATCACTATGCAATCATTGAAAAATGTAATCTTAATGTCAGAAAGACAACAAATTCTCAGTCACTCTTTCATTACTATGCAATTTTTGACAACTGAAATCTATAGTCAGAAAGATACCAAATTGTTAGTCACTGTTCCATTACTGTGCTATTATTGAAAAGTGTAATCTCCAGTCAGGAAGAAACCAACTTGTTGATCACTGCTCCATTACTATGCAATCATTAGAGACTGTAATCTTTAGTCAGGATGACAAGAACTTGTTAGTCACTGTTCCATTACTATGCAATTATTGACAACTGTGATCTCCAGTCAGAAAGAAACCAACTTGTTAGTCACTGTTTCATTACTATGCAATCATTGACAACTGTAATCTTAATGTCAGAAAGACAACAAATTCTTAGTCACTGTTCCATTACTATGCAATTATTGACAACTGAAAACTATAGTTAGAAGGATACCAACTTGTTAGTCACTGTTCCATTACTGTGCAATTATTGAAAACTGTGATCTCCAGTCAGGAAGAAACTAACTTGTTAGTCACTGTTCCATCACTATGCAATCATTGAAAAATGTAATCTTAATGTCAGAAAGACAACAAATTCTCAGTCACTCTTTCATTACTATGCAATTTTTGACAACTGAAATCTATAGTCAGAAAGATACCAAATTGTTAGTCACTGTTCCATTACTGTGCAATTATTGACAACTGTGATCTCCAGTCAGGAAGAAACTGACTTGTTAGTCACTGTTCCATCACTATGCAATCATTGAAAAATGTAATCTTAATGTCAGAAAGACAACAAATTCTTAGTCACTGTTTCATTACTATGCAATTTTTGGCAACTGAAATCTATAGTCAGAAAGATACCAAATTGTTAGTCACTGTTCCATTACTGTGCTATTATTGAAAAGTGTAATCTCCAGTCAGGAAGAAACCAACTTGTTGATCACTGCTCCATTACTATGCAATCATTAGAGACTGTAATCTTTAGTCAGGATGACAAGAACATGTTAGTCACTGTTCCATTACTATGCAATTATTGACAACTGTGATCTCCAGTCAGAAAGAAACCAACTTGTTAGTCACTGTTCCATCACTATGCAATCATTGACAACTGTAATCTTAATGTCAGAAAGACAACAAATTCTTAGTCACTGTTCCATTACTATGCAATTATTGACAACTGAAAACTATAGTTAGAAAGATACCAACTTGTTAGTCACTGTTCCATTACTGTGCAATTATTGAAAACTGTGATCTCCAGTCAGGAAGAAACTAACTTGTTAGTCACTGTTCCATCACTATGCAATCATTGAAAAATGTAATCTTAATGTCAGAAAGACAACAAATTCTTAGTCACTGTTTCATTACTATGCAATTTTTGACAACTGAAATCTATAGTCAGAAAGATACCAAATTATTAGTCACTGTTCCATTACTGTGCTATTATTGAAAAGTGTAATCTCCAGTCAGGAAGAAACCAACTTGTTGATCACTGCTCCATTACTATGCAATCATTAGAGACTGTAATCTTTAGTCAGGATGACAAGAACTTGTTGATCACTGTTCCATTACTATGCAATCATTGACAACTGTGATACTGAGTCAGGAAGGCACTAACTTGTAAGTCACTGTTCCATTACTATGCAATCATTGACATCTGTAATCAATAGTCAGAAAGACACCAACTCGTTTTTCACTGTTATATTACTATGCAATCATTGAGAACTATAATCTTTGGTCAGAAAGACGCCAACTTGTTAGTCACTGTTCCAATACTATGCAATCATTGACAACTGTAATCTTTAGTCAGGAAGACACCAACTTGTTGAACACTTTTTCATTACTATGCAATCATTGAAAAACTGTGATTTCTAGTCAGGAAGACACCAACTTGTCAGTCACTGTTCCATTACTATGCAATCATCGACATCTGTAATCTTTAGTCAGGAAGACAACAACTTGTTAGTTACTGTTCCATGACGATGCAATCATTGACAATTGTGATCTTTAGTCAGAAAGAGATCAACTTGTAAGTCAATGTTCCATCATTATGCAATCATTGACAACTGTAATCTTCAGTCAGGAAGACACCAACTTGTTAGTCACTGTTCCATTTCTATGCGATCATTGACAACTGTAATCTTTAGTCAGGAAGACAACATCTTGAGAGTCACTGTTCCATGACGATGCAATCATTGACAACTGTGATCTATGGTCAGAAAGACACCAACTTGTTAGTCACTGTTCCATTATTATGCAATCAATGACAACTGTAATCTTTAGTCAGAAAGACACCAACTTGTTAGTCACTGTTCCATTACTATGCAATCATTGACAACATTGATCTATAGTCAGAAATACACCAACTTGTTGGTCAGTGGTCCAATATTATGCAATCATTGACAACTGTAATCTATAGTCAGACAGACACCAATTTGTTAGTCACTGTTCCATTACTATGCAATAATTGAGAACTGTAATCTTCAGTCAGAGAGACAAGAACTTGTTAGTCACTGTTCCATGACGATGCAATCATTGACAACTGTGATCTATAGTCGGAAAGACACCAGCTTGTTAGTCACTGTTCCATCATTATGGAATCATTGACGACTGTAATCTATAGTCAGAAAGACACCAACTTGTTGGTCACTGTTCCATTACTATGCAATCATTGACAACTGTTATCTATAGTCGGGAAGACACCAACTTGTGAGGCACTGTTACATTACTATGCAATTATTGACAATTTCAATCTTTAGTCCGAAAGACACCAACTTGTTAGTCACTGTTCCATCACTATGCAATCATTGACAACTTTTATCTTTAGTCCGAAAGACACCAACTTGTCAGTCACTGTTCCATCACTATGCAATAATTGACAACTTCGATCATTAGTCAGAAAGACACCAACTTGTTAGTCACTGTTCCATTACTATGCATTCATTGACAACAGTTATCTATAGTCAGAAAAATACGAACTTGTTAGTCACTGTTCCATTACTATGCAATCATTGACAACTGTAACCTATAGTCGGGAAGACACCAACTTGTTGGTCACTGTTCCATTACTATGCAAATGTTGGAAAATATAATCTTCAGCAGGAAGACACCAACTTATTGGTCACTGTTCAGATACTTTGCAATCATTGACAACTGTAATCTTGAGTCAGAAAGACACCAAATTCTCAGTCACTGTTCCAATACTATGCAATCATTGACAAGTGTAATCTTCTGCCCAGAAGACACCAACTTGTTAGTCACTGTTCCATAACTATGCAATCATTGACAACTGTGATCTTCAGTCAGAAAGACACCCACTTGTTAGTCACTGTTCCATCACTATGCAATCATTGACAACTGTAATCTATTGTCAGAAAGACACCAACTTGTTAGTCACTGTTACATTACTATGCAATCATTGACAACTGTAATCTATTGTCAGAAAGACACCAACTTGTTAGTCACTGTTTCATCACTATGCAATAATTGACAACATTGATCTATAGTCAAAAATACACCAACTTGTTTTTCAGTTGTCCAATATTATGCAATCGTTGACAACTGTAATCTATAGTCAGACAGACACCAACTTGTTAGTCACTGTTCCATCACTATGCAATCATTGAAAACTGTAATCTCTAGTCAGGATGATAACAACTTGTTAGTCACTGTTTCATGACGATGCAATCATTGACAACTGTGATCTATAGTCAGAAAGACACCAACTTGTTAGTCACTGTTGCATTATTATGCAATCATTGACAACTCTAATCTATAGTCAGAGAGACACCAACTTGTTGGTCACTGTTCCATTACTGTGCAATCATTGACAACTGTTATCTGAAGTCAGGAAGACACCAACTTGTTAGGCACTGTTACATTACTATGCAATTATTGACGAGTTCAATCTTTAGTCCGAAAGACACCAACTTGTTTGCACCGTTCCATCACTTTGCAATTATTGACAACTCCAATCTTCAGTCCGAAAGACACCTCCATTACTATGCAAGCATTGACAACATCAATCTTCAGTCAGAGAGACACCAACTTGTTAGTCACTGTTCCATTACGATGCAATCATTGACAACTGTGATCTATAGTCAGGAAGACACCAACTTGTTAGTCACTGTTCCATTATTATGCAATCATTGACAACTGTGATCTATGGTCAGAAAGACACCAACTTGTTAGTCACTGTTCCATTACTATGCAATCTTTGACAACTATGATCCCCATTCAGGAAGACACCAGGTTGTTAGTCACTGTTCCATCACTATGCAATCATTGACAACTGTAATCAAAAGTCAGAAAGACACCAACTTGTTAGTCACTGTTCCATTACAATGCAATCATTGACAACTGTGATCTTCAGTCAGAAAGACACCAACTTGTTAGTCACTGTTCCATTACGATGCAATCATTGACAACTGTGATCTATAGTCCGAAAGACATCAACTTGTTGATCACTGTTCTATTACTATGCAATCGTTGACAACTGTGATCTATAGTCAGTTAGACACCAACTGGTTAGTCACTGTTCCATTACCATGCAATCATCGACAACTGTTATCTTATGTCAGGAAGACACCAACTTTTTGATCACTGTTCCATTACTATGAAATCATTGACAACTATAATCCCAAGTCAGGAAGAAACCAACTTGTAAGTCAGTGTTCAATTACTATGCAATCATTGACAACTGTAATCTTTGGTCAGAAAGACACCAACTTTTTAGTCACTGTTCCATTACTATGCAATCATTGACAACTGTCATCTTCAGTCAGATAGAAACCAACTTGTGAGTCACTTTTCCATTACTATGCTATCATTGACAACTGTAATCTATAGTCAGAAAGACACCAACTTGTTAGTCACCGTACCATTACCATGCAGTCATTGACAACTGTGATCTTGAGTCAGAAAGACACCAAATTCTTAGTCATTGTTCCAGTACTATGCAATTATTGACAACTGTAATCTATTGTCAGGAAGACACTAACTTGTTGGTCACTGTTCCATTACTATGCAATCATTGACAACTGTAATCTATAGTCAGAAAGACACCATCTTGTTGGTTACTATTCCATTACTATGCAATCATTGACAACTATAATCTTCAGTCAGGAAGACACAAACTTGTTGGTCACTGTTCCATTACCATGCAATCATTGACAACTGTGGCTTTTAGTCAAGAAGACACCAACTTGTTAGTCACTGTTTCATCACTATGCAATCATTGACAACTGTAATCTTTAGTCAGGAAGGAACCATCTTGTTGGTCACTGTTCCATTACTATGCAATCATTGAGAACTTTCATCTTTAGTCCGGAAGACACCAACTTGTCAGTCACTGTTCCATCACTATGCAATAATTGACAACCTCGATCTCCAGTCAGAAAGACACCAACTTGTTAGTCACTGTTCCATTACTATGCATTCATTGACAACAGTTATCTATAGTCAGAAAAACACGAACTTGTTAGTCACTGTTCCATTACTATGCAATCATTGACAACTGTTACCTATAGTCGGGAAGACACCAACTTGTTGGTCACTGTTCCATCACTATGCAAATGTTGGAAAATATAATCTTCAGCAGGAAGACACCAACTTGTTGGTCACTGTTCAGATACTATGCAATCATTGACAACTGTAATCTTGAGTCAGAAAGACACCAACTAGTTAGTCACTGTTCCATTACTATGCAATCATTGACAAGTGTAATCTTCTGCCCAGAAGACACCAAATTGATAGTAACTGATCCATCACTATGCTATTATTGACAACTGTAATTTTTAGTCCGAATGACACCAACTTGTCAGTCACTGTTCCATTACTATGCAATCATTGACAACTGTGAACTTCAGTTTGAAGGACACAAACTTGACAGTCATTGTTTCATTACAATGCAATCATTGACAACTGTGATTTTCAGTCAGAAAGACACCAACTTGTTAGTCACTGTTCCATCCCTATGCAATCATTGACAACTGTAATCTATTGTCAGAAAGACACCAACTAGTAAGTCACTGTTTCATCAATATGCAATAATTGACAACATTGATCTTTAGTCAAAAATACACCAACTTGATTTTCAGTGGTCCAATATTATGCAATCATTGACAACTGTAATCTATAGTCAGACAGACACCAACTCGTTAGTCACTGTTCCATCACTATGCAATCATAGAAAACTGTAATCTTTAGTCAGGAAGACAACAACTTGTTCGTCACTGTTTCATGACGATGCAATCATTGACAACTGTGATCTATAGTCAGAAAGACACCAACTTGTTAGTCACTGTTGCATTATTATGCAATCATTGACAACTGTAATCTATAGTCAGAGAGACACCAACTTGTTGGTCACTGTTCCATTACTATGCAATCATTGACAACTGTTATCTGTAGTCAGGAAGACACCAACTTGTTAGGCACTTACATTACTATGCAATTATTGACGAGTTCAATCTTTATCCCGAAAGACACCAACTTGTTTGCACCGTTCCATCACTTTGCAATTATTGACAACTCCAATCTTCAGTCCGGAAGACACCTCCATTACTATGCAATCATTGACAACATCAATCTTTAGTCAGAGAGACACCAACTTGTTAGTCACTGTTCCATTACGATGCAATCATTGACAACTGTGATCTATAGTCAGAAAGACACCAACTTGTTAGTCACTGTTCCATTATTATGCAATCATTGACAACTGTGATCTATGGTCAGAAAGACACCAACTTGTTAGTCACTGTTCCATTACTATGCAATCTTTGACACCTATGATCCCCATTCAGGAAGACACCAGGTTGTTAGTCACTGTTCCATTACTATGCAATCATTGACAACTGTAATCAAAAGTCAGAAAGACACCAACTTGTTAGTCACTGTTCCATTACAATGCAATCATTGACAACTGTGATCTTCAGTCAGAAAGATTCCAACTTGTTAGTCACTGTTCCATTACGATGCAATCATTGACAACTGTGATCCCCATTCAGGAAGACACCAGGTTGTTAGTCACTGTTTTATTACTATGCAATCATTGACAACTGTAATCAAAAGTCAGAAAGACACCAACTTGTTAGTCACTGTTCCATTACAATGCAATCATTGACAACTGTGATCTTCAGTCAGAAAGAATCCAACTTGTTAGTCACTGTTTCATTACGATGCAATCATTGACAACTGTGATCTATAGTCCGAAAGACATCAACTTGTTGATCACTGTTCTATTACTATGCAATCGTTGACAACTGTGATCTATAGTCAGAAAGACACCAACTGGTTAGTCACTGTTCCATTACTATGCAATCATCGACAACTGTTATCTTATGTCAGGAAGACACCAACTTGTTGATCACTGTTCCATTACTATGAAATCATTGACAACTGTAATCCCAAGTCAGGAAGAAACCAACTTGTAAGTCAGTGTTCAATTACTATGCAATCATTGACAACTGTGATCTTTGGTCAGAAAGACACCAACTTTTCAGTCACTGTTCCATTACTATGCAATCATTGAGAACTGTGATCTCTAAGTCAGGAAGAAACCAACTTGTTGGTGACTGTTCCATTACTATGCAATCATTGACAACTGTGATTTTTATTCAAGAAAACACCAACTTGTAAGTCACTGTTTCATCACTATGCACTCATTGACAACTGTAATCTTGAGTCAGAAAGACACCAAATTCTTAGCCACTGTTCCATAACTATGCAATTATTGACAACTGTAATCTATAGTCAGAAAGACACCAACTTGTTGGTCACTGTTCCATTACTATGCAATTATTGACAACCATAATCTATAGTCAGGATGACACCAACTTGTTAGTCACTGTTCCATTACTATGCAATTATTGACAAATGTAATCTATAGTCAGAAAGACATCAACTTGTTAGTCACTGTTTCATTACTATGCAATCATTGACAACTGTGATCTTCAGTCAGAAAGACACCAACTTGTTAGTCACTGTTCCATTACTATGCAATCATTGACAACATAGATCTATAGTCAGAAATACACCAACTTGTTTGTCAGTGGTCCAATATTATGCAATCATTGACAACTGTAATCTATAGTCAGACAGACACCAATTTGTTAGTCACTGTTCCATCACTATGCAATCATTAAAAACTGTAGACTTCAGTCCGAAGGACACTGACTTGTCAGTCACTGTTCCATTACTATGCAATCATTGACAACTGTAAACTCTAGTCAGGGAAACACCAACTTGTTGGTCACTGTTCCATTACAATGCAATCATTGACAACTGTGATCTTCAGTAGAGAAGACACCAACTTGTTAGTCACTGTTCCATCACTATGCAATCATTGACAACTGTAATCTTAAGTCAGAAAGACAACAAATTCTTAGTCACTGTTCCATTACTATGCAATTATTGACAACTGTAATCTATAGTCAGAAAGATACCAACTTGTTAGTCACTGTTCCATTACTATGCAATCATTGAACACTGTTTTCTATAGTCAGGATGACACGAACTTGTTAGTCACTGTTCCATTTCTATCCAATCATTGACAACTGAAATCTCAAGTCAGGAAGACAACAACTTGAAAGTCACTGTTCCATGACGATGCAATCATTGACAACTGTGATCTATGGTCAGAAAGACACCAACTTGTTAGTCACTGTTCCATTATTATGCAATCATTGACAACTGTAATCTTTAGTCAGAAAGACACCAACTTGTTAGTCACTGTTCCATTACTATGCAATCATTGACAACATAGATCTATAGTCAGAAATACACCAACTTGTTTGTCAGTGGTCCAATATTATGCAATCATTGACAACTGTAATCTATAGTCAGACAGACACCAATTTGTTAGTCACTGTTCCATCACTATGCAATCATTAAAAACTGTAATCTTCAGTCAGAAAGACAAGAACTTGTTAGTCACTGTTCCATGACGATGCAATCATTGACAACTGTTATCTATAGTCAGGAAGACACCAACTTGTGAGGCACTGTAACATTACTATGCAATTATTGACAACTTCAATCTTTAGTCCGAAAGACACCAACTTGTTAGTCACTGTTCCATTACTATGCAATCATTGACAACTTTCATCTTTAGTCCGAAAGACACCAACTTGTCAGTCACTGTTCCATCACTATGCAATAATTGACAACTCCGATCTTTAGTCAGAAAGACACCAACTTGTTAGTCACTGTTCCATTACTATGCATCCATTGACAACAGTTATCTATAGTCAGAAAAACACGAACTTGTTAGTCACTGTTCCATTACTATGCAATCATTGACAACTGTAACCAATAGTCGGGAAGACACCAACTTGTTGGTCACTGTTCCATTACTATGCAAATGTTGGAAAATATAATCTTCAGCAGGAAGACACCAACTTGTTGGTCACTGTTCAGATAGTATCCAATCATTGACAACTGTAATCTTGAGTCAGAAAGACACCAAATTCTCAGTCACTGTTCCATTACTATGCAATCATTGACAACTGTGATCTTCAGTCAGGAAGACACCAACTTGTTAGTCACTGTTCCATTACTATGCATCCATTGACAACAGTTATCTATAGTCAGAAAAACACGTACTTGTTAGTCACTGTTCCATTACTATGCAATCATTGACAACTGTAACCAATAGTCGGGAAGACACCAACTTGTTGGTCACTGTTCCATTACTATGCAAATGTTGGAAAATATAATCTTCAGCAGGAAGACACCAACTTGTTGGTCACTGTTCAGATACTATCCAATCATTGACAACTGTAATCTTGAGTCAGAAAGACACCAAATTCTCAGTCACTGTTCCATTACTATGCAATCATTGACAACTGTGATCTTCAGTCAGAAAGACACCAACATGTTAGTCACTGTTCCAATACTATGCAATCATTGACAAGTGTAATCTTCTGCCCAGAAGACACCAAATTGGTAGTCACTGATCCATCACTATGCTATTATTGACAACTGTAATTTTCAGTTTGAAGGACACCAACTTGTCAGTCATTGTTCCATTACAATGCAATCATTGACAACTGTGATCTTCAGTCAGGGAGACACCACTTGTTAGTCACTGTTCCATCACTATGCAATCATTGACAACTGTAATCTATTGTCAGAAAGACACCAACTTGTTAGTCACTGTTTCATCACTATGCAATTATTGACAACATTGATCTATAGTCAAAAATACACCAACTTGTATTTCAGTGGTCCAATATTATGCAATCATTGACAACTGTTATCTATAGTCAGACAGACACTAACTTGTTAGTCACTGTTCCATCACTATGCAATCATTGAAAACTGTAATTTACAGTCAGGATGACAACAACTTGTTAGTCACTGTTTCATGACGATGCAATCATTGACAACTGTGATCTATAGTCAGAAAGACACCAACTTGTTAGTCACTGTTGCATTATTATGTAATCATTGACAACTCTAATCTATAGTCAGAGAGACACCAACTTGTTGGTCACTGTTCCATTATTATGCAATCATTGACAACTGTCATCTGTAGTCAGGAAGACACCAACTTGTTAGGCACTGTTACATTATTAAGCAATTATTGACGAGTTCAATCTTTAGTCCGAAAGACACCAACTTGTTTGCACCGTTCCATCACTTTGCAATTATTGACAACTCCAATCTTCAGTCCGAAAGACACCTCCATTACTATGCAATCATTGACAACATCAATCTTTAGTCAGAGAGACACCAACTTGTTAGTCACTGTTCCATTACGATGCAATCATTGACAACTGTGATCTATGGTCAGAAAGACACCAACTTGTTAGTCACTGTTCCATCACTATGCATTCTTTGACAACTATGATCCCCATTCAGGAAGACACCAGGTTGTTAGTCACTGTTCCATCACTATGCAATTTTGACAACTATGATCCCCATTCAGGAAGACACCAGGTTGTTAGTCACTGTTCCATCACTATGCAATCATTGACAACTGTAATCAAAAGTCAGAAAGACAACAACTTGTTAGTCACTGTTCCATTACTATGCAATCATCGACAACTGTGATCTATAGTCCGAAAGACACCAACTTGTCAGTCTCTGTTCCATTACTATGCAATCATCGACAACTGTGATCTCTAGTCAGAAAGAAACCAACTGGTTAGTCACTGTTCCATTACAATGCAATCATTGACAACTGTGATCTTCAGTCAGAAAGACACCAACTTGTTAGTCACTGTTCCATTACTATGCAATCATTGACAACTGTGATCTATAGTCCGAAAGACATCAACTTGTTGATCACTGTTCTATTACTATGCAATCGTTGACAACTGTGATCTATAGTCAGTTAGACACCAACTGGTTAGTCACTGTTCCATTACTATGCAATCATCGACAACTGTTATCTTATGTCAGGAAGACACCAACTTGTTGATCTCTGTTCCATTACTATGAAATCATTGACAACTTAAATCCCAAGTCAGGAAGAAACCAACTTGTAAGTCAGTGTTCAATTACTTTGCAATCATTGACAACTGTTTTCTCTAGTCAGGAAGACACTAACTTGTTAGTCACTTTTTCATTACTATGCAATCATTGACAACTGTAATCTTCAGTCCGGATGACACCAACTTGTTTGTCACTGTTCCATTACTATGCAATCATTGACAACTGAAATCTATGGTCAGAAAAACCACCAACATGTGAGTCACTGTTCCTTTACCATGCAATCCTTGACAACTGTAATCCTCAGTCAGGAAGACACCAACTTGTCAGTCAATGTTCCATTACTATGCAATCATTGACAACTGTAATCTTCAGTCCGATAGACACCAACTTGTCAGTCTCTGTTCCATTACTATGCAATCATCGACAACTGTGATCTCCAGTCAGAAAGAAACCAACTGGTTAGTCACTGTCCTATTACTATGCAATCATTGATAACTGTAATCTTCATTCAGTGAGACACGAACTTGTTGGTCAATGTTCCATTACTATGCAATCATTGACAACTGTAAAATATAGTCTGAAAGACACCAACTTGTCAATCACTGTTCCATTACTATACAATCATTGACAACTGTGATCTTTAATCAGGAAAACACCAACTTGTCAGTCACTGTTCCATCATTATGCAATCATTGCCAAACGTTATTTATAGTCAGAAACACCAACTTGTTAGTCACTGTTCTCCCACTAGGAAATCATAGACAACTGTGATCTATAGTCAGAAAGACACCAACTCGTTTGTCACTGTTCCATTACTATACAATCATTGACAACAGTTATCTAAAGTCAGAAAGACACCAAATTGTTAGTAACTATTTTATTTCTATGGAATTATCGACAACTGTAATCTATAGTCAGAGAGACACCAACTTGTTAGTCACTGTTTCATCACTATGCAATCATTGACAACCGTTATCCATAGTCAGAAAGACACCAACTTGCTAGTCACTGTTTCATTTCTATGCAATTATCGACAACTGTAATCTATAGTCCGAAAGACATCAACTTGTTGGTCACTGTTCGATTACTATGCAATCATTGACAACTGTAATCTTCGGTCAGAAAGACACCAACTTGTTAGTCACTGTTCCATAACTATGCAATCATCAACAACTGTAATCTTCAGTCAGAAAGACACCAACTTGTCAGTCACTGTCCCAATACTATGCAATCATTGACAACTGTGATCTGTAGTCAGGAGGACACCAACTCGTTAGTCACTGTTCCATTATTATGCAATCATTGACAACTGAAATCTATGATCAGAAAGACACCAACTTGGTAATCACTGTTCCATTACTATGCAATCATTGACAACTGTTAACTTTATTCAGGAAGACACCAACTTGTAAGTCACTGTTTCATCACGATGCAATCATTGACAACTGTGATCTATAGTCAGAAAGACACCAACTTGTTAGTCACTGTTCCATTATTATGCAATCATTGACAACTGTAATCTATAGTCAGAATGACACCAACTTGTTGGTCACTGTTCCATTACTATGCAATCATTGACAACTGTTATCTTTAGTCAGGAAGACACCAACTTGTCAGGCACTGTTTCAGTGCTATGCAATTATTGACAACTTCAATCTTTAGTACGAAAGACACCAACTTGTCAGTCACTGTTCCATCACTTTGCAATTTTTGACAACTCTAATCTTTAGTCCGAAAGACACCAACTTGTTGGTCACTGTTCCATTACTATGCAATCATTGACAACTTTAATCTTCAGTCCAAAAGACACCAACTTGTTAGTCACTGATCCATTACTATGCAATTATTGACAACTTCAATCTTTAGTCCGAAAGACACCAACTAGTTAGTCACTGTTCCATAACTATGCAATTATTGACAACTTCAATCTTCAGTCCGAAAGACACCAACTTGTTAGTCACAGTTCCATTACTAAGCAATCATTGAAAACTTCGATCTTCTGTCAGAAAGACAGCAACTTGTTAGTCAATGTTCCATCACTATGCAATCATTGACAACAGTTATCTATAGTCAGAAAGACACAGGCTTGTCAGTCACTGTTCCATTACTATGCAATCATTTACAACTGTAATCTATGGTCAGGAACACACCAACTTGTTGGTCACTGTTCCATTACTATGCAAATATTGGGAACTATAATCTTCAGTCAGGAAGACACCAACTTGTTGGTCACTGTTCCATTACTATGCAATCATTGACAACTGTAATCTTCAGTCAAAAAGACACCAACAAGTTATTCACTGTTCCATCACTATGCAATCATTGACAACTGTAATCTATGGTCAGAGAGACACCAACTTGTTTGTCACTGTTCCATTACGATGCAATCATTGTCAACTGTAATCTT
Organism: Brachyptera risi; assembly: GCA_964007535.1. Lineage (NCBI taxonomy): Eukaryota > Metazoa > Arthropoda > Insecta > Plecoptera > Taeniopterygidae > Brachyptera > Brachyptera risi. The sequence goes on from CAXFZR010000050.1 coordinate 548,559, forward strand.
GAGTCAGGAAGACACCAACTTGTTAGTCACTGTCCCATCACTATGCAATCATTGACAACAGTGATCCCTAGTCAGGAAGACACCAACTTGTTAGTTACTGTTTCAATTAATATACAATCATTTACAACTGTAATCTATAGTCAGAAAGACACCAACTTTTCAGTCACTGTTCCATTACTATGCAATCATTGACAACTGTAATTTTTAGTCAGAAAGACACCAACTTGTTAGTCACTGTTCCATAACTATACAATCATTGACAACAGTGATACCTAGTCAGGAAGACACCAGCATGTTAGTCACCGTTCCATTACTATGCAATCATTGACAACTGTAATCCTCAGTCAGAAAGACACCAGCATGTTAGTCACTGATCCATTACTATGCAATCATTGACAACTGTAATCCATAGTCGGGAAGACACCAACTTGATAGTCACTGTTCCATTACTATGCAATCATTGACAACTGTAATCTATAGTCAGGAAAACACCAACTTGTTAGTCACTGTTCCATTACTATGCAATCATTGACAACTGTTATCTTCAGTCAGAAAAACACCAACCTGTTGGTCACTGTTCCATTACTATGCGATAATTGACAACTGTAATCTTAAGTCAGGAAGAATTCAACTTGTTAGTCACTGCTCCATTACTATGCAATCATTGACAACTGTAATCTTCAGTCAGAAAGACACCAACTTGTTAGTCACTGTTCCATTAATATGCAATCATTGACAACTGTATTCTTCAGTCCAGAAGACACCAACTTGTTAGTCACTGTTCCATTACCATGCTATCATTGACAACTGTGATCTTCAGTCGGAAAGACACCAACCTGTTAGTAACAGTTCCATTACTATGCAATCATTGACAATTGTAATCTATATCCAGAAAGACACCAATTTGTTAGTCACTGTTCCATCACAATGCAATCTTTGTCAACTGTGATCTTAAGTCAAGGAGAAACCAACTTTTTGGTCACTGTTCCATTACTATGCAATCATTGACAATTGTAATCTTCAGTCAGGAAGACACCAATATGTTAGTCACTGTTCAATCACTTTGCAATACTTGACAACCGTTATCCTAGGTCAGGAAGAAACCAACTTGATAGTCACTGTTCCATTACTATGCATTCATTTACAACTGTGATCTCTAGTCAGGAAGACACCAACTGGTAAGTCACTGTCCTATTACTATGCAAACATTGTCAACTGTAATCTTCATTCAGTAAGACACAAACTTGTTGGTCAATGTTCCATCACTATGCAATCCTTGATAACTGTAATCCTCAGTCAGGAAAACACCAACTTGTCAGTCAATGTTCCATTACTATGCAATCATTGACATCTGTAATCTTCAGTCCGAAAGACACCAACTTGTCAGTCACTGTTCCATTACTATGCAATCATCGACAACTGTGATCTCTGGTCAGAAAGACCCCAACAGGTTGATCACTGTCCTATTACTATGCAATCATCGACAACTATATTCTTTAGTCAGGAAAACACCAACTTGTTGGTCACTGTTCCATTACTATGCAATCATTGACAACTGTTTTCTTTAGTCAAAGAGACACCAACTTGTTAGTCCCTGTTTCATCACAATGCAATCTTTGACAACTGTAATCTTAAGTCAGAAAGACACCAAAATCTTAGTCACTGTTCCATTACTATGCAATTATTGACAACTGTAATCTATAGTCAGAAAGACACCAACTTGTTAGTCACTGTTAAATTATTATGAAATTATTGACAACTGTAAGCTGAAGTCAGGAAGACACCAACTTGTCTGTCACTTTTCCATTACTATGGAAATATTGAAAACTATAATCTTCAGTCAGGAAGACACGAACTTGTTGGTCACTGTTCCATCACTATGCAATCATTGACTACTGTAATCTTTATTCAAAAAGACACCAACTTGTTATTTACTTTTCCACCACTATGCAATCATCGACAACTGTAATCTCAAGTCAGAAAGAAACCAAATTCTTAGTTATTGTTCCAATACTATTCAATTATTGACAACTGTTATCTATAGTCAGCAAGACATCAACTTTTTAGTCACTGTTCCATTACTATGCAATCATTGACAACAGTTATCTATAGTCAGAAAGACACGGGCTTGTTAGACACTGTTCCATTACTATGCAATCATTAACAACTGTAATCTATGGTCAGGAACACACCAACTTGTTGGTCACTGTTCCATTACTATGCAAATATTGGAAACTATAATCTTCAGTCAGGAAGACACCAACTTGTTGGTCACTGTTCCATTACTATGCAATCATTGACAACTGTAATCTTCAGTCTAGAAGACACCAAAATGTTTTTCACTTATCCATCACTGTGCAATCATTGACAACTGTAATCTATGGTCAGAGAGACATCAACTTGTTAGTCACTGTTCCATTACGATGCAATCATTGTCAACTGTAGTCTTGATTCAGAAAGACACCAACTTGTTAGTCAATGTTGCATCACTATGCAATCATTGACAACAGTGATCCTTAGTCAGGAAGACACCAACTTGTTAGTTACTGTTCCATTACTATACAATCATTGACAACTGTAATCTATAGTCAGAAAGACACCAACTTGTTAGTCACTGTTTCATTACTATGCAATCATTTACAACTGTTATCTTCAGTCAGAAAAACACCAACTTGTTAGTCACTGTTCCATCACTATGCGATAATTGACAACTGTAATCTTAAGTCAGGAACAAACCAACTTGTTAGTCACTGTTCCATTAATATGCAATCATTGACAACTGTTATCCTCAGTCCGAATGACACCAACTTGTTAGTCACTGTTCCATTAATATGCAATCATTGACAACTGTAATCTATTGTCAGAAAGACACCAACTTGTTAGTCACTGTTCCATCACTATGCAATCATTGACAACTGTATTCTCCAGTCCAGAAGACACCAACTTGTTAGTAACAGTTCCATTACCATGCTATCATTGACAACTGTAATCTATAGTCGGAAAGACACCAACTTGTTAGTCACTGTTCTATTATTATGCAATCATTGACAACTGTAATCTATAGTCAGAAAGACACCAATTTGTTAGTCACTGTTCCATCACTATGTAATCTTTGACAACTGTAATCTTGAGTCAAGGAGAAACCAACTTGTTAGTCACTGTTCCATTACTATGCAATCATTGACAACTGTAATCCTCAGTCCGAATGACACAAACTTGTCAGTCACTGTTCCATTACTATGCAATCATTGACATCTGTTTTAACCAATCGTACACAATATGTCAAGGTGCATGATGTTATAAGCAAAGAGAGAGAGATTGAATTTGGTGTACCACAACCTACAGTACTTGGACCACTACTTTTCTTGATATACATAAACGAACTATGCTGTACTAAATTGAGAGGATATATATACATTTGTAGACGACACAGTATTATTATTCAGCGAACAATCATGGAACAAAGTTCTCAAAACGAATGAGAATGAATTAAACAACATTTATACATGGTTTACGAACAATCTCTCAACATTGAACAAAGAAAAGACGATGTATATTACATTTTCACCAAAACTCAACTCTCAACCAATAGAATCAGTCCTCAAAATTCACAACATTAACTGCACAATTGGAAGCAGTAATTGCAAATGTCACCATTTAATTAAATCAGCTGAAACTAAATATATAGGGATAACCATTGATCAACATCTACGCTCGAATTGTCACATAAATACGATTGTTGAGAAACTACGCTTTGCTCTTCAAAAGTTCTACTCTTTAAGAAATATCTTGACCTTCAATGTTCTGAAAACCGTGTATTACGCTATTGCTCAATCGATCATCCAGTATGGAATTATTGGCTGGGGCGGGGCATATAATGCACACACTTCAGGCCTAAAACAATACAAAATTCAATCCTGAAATTGATGCTAAAAAAGGACTCTTGCTACCCAACTGAATTGGTATACAAAGAAACCAATGTGCTTCCCATTCGTAAACTTTACGGGTATTTTTTAATCAAATACATTCACTCGAGTAAATCAAACAGCATATTCATTAAAACTACAAAACATATCAACAATAGCCCTACCAGACTCTCACTCAACAACTAAATAAATGAGTTGAGGGTCAGGAAGGGTTTGTCTCAATGTCACAGCTCTTACCTTGGTCCAAAACTCCATAACTTACTTCCAGCCGAAATTCGATATATCAAATCTTCAAATCTATTTTCTCTTCAGACCAGAAAATGGCTGAATTCCACACCACTAAATTTCATGGATCACATCATAAACCCTCCGTGATGTCACCACTCTCTCTTGTACTACAATACCGACTAACGATAATAATAATAATAGTAAATAAATAAGTAATGAATAAATCCCCAACATCATTAAATCGTACACATATCAGACATAAATCAACGGAGTATCTTACTCGCATAGATTCATATGTTAATCTGTTACTGTTAATCTGCCAATGTGTTGATCAACTAGGTCTGTTGATGTTAATATTCATCTGTTGACTTCATACTGTTAATCATCATAACATTTTAGTTCTAGTTTTAGTTTTAGTTTGATATTCAGGTTTAGTGACTTCGGTTTTGGAAAAAAATTACATCGTTATACTATACTGTAAATTTAATCAGGTATCAACCGTGTCATAGTTTCACAACTAAACATTTATATACTTTCCATTCTTCCATAATCAATTCATGTCTGGATTTACTTTATGTCAATTACCCCAGCACAAGATAGGATTTACCCCCTAATCTTAATGGGGCATAAACAGCAATGTACAACATATATGTATTTTAACTTGACTCAATAAAGGAACTATAATACCTATAGTCAGGAAGACACGAATATGTTAGTCACTGTTCCATTACTTTGCAATCCTTGGCAACTGTAATCCTAGGTCAGGAAGAAACCAACTTGATAGTCACTGTTCCATTACTATGCAATCATTGACAACTGTAATCTTCAGTCCGGATGACACCAACTTGTTAGTCACTGTTCCATTACTATGCAATCATTGACAACTGTAATCTTAAGTCAGAAAGACACCAACTTGTGGAACACTGTTCCATTACTATGCAATCCTTGACAACTGTAATCCTCAGTCAGGAAGACACCAACTTGTCAGTCAATGTTCCATTACTATGCAATCATTGACAACTGTAATCTTCAGTCCGGAAGACACCAACTTGTCAGTCACTGTTCCATTACTATGCAATCATCGACAACTGTGATCTCTAGTCAGAAATACATCAACAGGTTCGTCGCTGTCCTATTACTATGCAATCATCGACAACTATATTCTTTAGTCAGGAAAACAATCACTTGTTGGTCACTGTTCCATTACTATGCAATCATTGACAACTGTTTTCTTTAGTCAAAGAGACACCAACTTGTTGGTCACTGTTCCATCACAATGCAATCATTGACAACTGTAATCTTCAGTCAGAAATACACCAACTTGTTAGTCACTGTTCCATTACTATGAAATTATTGACAACTGTAATCTGAAGTCAGGAAGACACCAACTTGTTTGTCACTGTTTCATTACTATGCAAATAATGATAACTATAATCTTCAGTCAGGAAGACACGAACTTGTTGGTCACTGTTCCATTACTATGCAATCATTGACTACTGTAATCTTTATTCAAAAAGACACCACCTTGTTATTCACTGTTCCACCACTATGCAATCATTGACAACTGTAATCTCAAGTCAGAGAGACACCAAATTCTGAGTCACTGTTCCATCACTATGCGATCATCGACAACTGTGATTTTCAGTTAAGAAGACACCAACTTGTCAGTCACTGTTTCATCACTATGCGATCATTGACAACTGTAATCTTAAGTCAGAAAGACACAAAATTCTTAGTCACTGTTCCATTTCCATGCAATTATTGATAACTGTAAATTATAGTCAGAATGACACCAACTTGTTATTCACTGTTCCATTACTATGCGATCATTGACAACTGTAATCTATAGTCAGGAAGACACCAACATGTGAGTCACTGTTCCATTACTATGCAATTATTTGAAACTGTAATCTATAGTCAGAAAGACACCAACTTGTTGGTCACTGTTCCATTACTATGCAATCATTGACAACTGTAATTTTCTGTCCGGAAGACACCAACTTGTTATTCACTGTTCCATTACCATGATAGCATTGACAACTGTAATCTTCAGTTCGGATGACACCAACTTGTCAGTCACTATTCCATTACTATGATATCATTGACAACTGTAAACTTCAGTCCGAAGGACACCAAGATCTCAGTCACTGTTCCATTACTATGCAATCATTGACAACTGTAATCTTTGGTCATGAAGACACCATCTTGTTGGTTACTGTTCCATTACTATGCAATCAGTGACAACTGTGATCTTCAGTCAAGAAGACACCAACATGTTAGTCACTGTTCCATCACTATGCAATCATCGACAACTGTAATCTGTAGTCAGAAGGATACTAACTTGTTAGTCACTGTTACATTACTATGCAATTATTGAAAACTGTAATCTCTAGTCAGGAAGACACCAACTTGTTATTCACTGTTCCACCACTATGCAATCATTGACAACTGTAATCTCAAGTCAGAAAGACACCAAATTCTGAGTCACTGTTCCATCACTATGCAATCATCGACAACTGTGATTTTTAGTTAAGAAGACACCAACTTGTCAGTCACTGTTTCATCACTATGCAATCATTGACAACTGTAATCTTAAGTCAGAAAGACACAAAACTCTTAGTCACTGTTCCATTTCCATGCAATTATTGATAACTGTAAACTATAGTCAGAATGACACCAACTTGTTGGTCACTGTTCCATTACTATGCGATCATTGACAACTGTAATCTATAGTCAGGAAGACACCAACATGTTAGTCACTGTTCCATTACTATGCAATTATTTGAAACTGTAATCTATAGTCAGAAAGACACCAACTTGTTGGTCACTGTTCCATTACTATGCAATCATTGACAACTGTAATTTTCAGTCCGGATGACACCAACTTGTCAGTCACTATTCCATTACTATGATATCATTGACAACTGTAAACTTCAGTCCAAAGGACACCAAGTTCTCAGTCACTGTTCCATTACTATGCAATCATTGACAACTGTAATCTTTGGTCATGAAGACACCAACTTGTTGGTTATTGTTCCATTACTATGCAATCATTGACAACTGTGATCTTCAGTCAAGAAGACACCAACATGTTAGTCACTGTTCCATCACTATGCAATCATCGACAACTGTAATCTGTAGTCAGAAAGATACTAACTTGTTAGTCACTGTTCCATCACCATGCAATCATCGACAACTGTAATCTGTAGTCAGAAAGATACTAACTTGTTAGTCACTGTTCCATCACTATGCAATCATTGAAAACTGTAATCTTTAGTCGAAAAGACATCAACTTGTTAGTCACTGATCCATTACTATGCAATCATTGACAACTGTGATCTCTAGTCAGAAAATCACCAAATTGTTAGTTACTGTTCTATTACTATTCAATCATCGACAACTGTAATCTATAGTCAGAAAGACTCCAACTTGTGAGTCACTGTTCCTTTACTATGCAATCATTGACAACTGTAATCTTCAGTCCGAAAGACACCAACTCGTCTGTCACTGTTCTATTACTATGCAATCATCGACAACTGTGATCTCTAGTCAGAGAGAAACCAACTGATTAGTCACTGTCCCATTACTATGCAATCATTGATAACTGTAATCTTCATTCAGTGAGACACAAACTTGTTGGTCAATGTTCCATTACCATGCAATCATTGACAACTGTAAACTATAGTCTGAAAGACACCAACTTGTCAGTCACTGTTCCATTACTATGCAATCATTGACAACTGTGATCTAAGATCAGGAAGACACCAACTTGTCAGTCAATGTTCCATCATTATGCAATCATTGCCAACCGTTATTCATAGTCAGAAACACGAACTTGTCAGTCACTGTTCTATTACTAGGAAATCATCGACAACTGTGATCTATAGTCAGGAAGACACCAACTTGTTTGTAACTGTTCCATCATTATGCAATCATTGACAACCGTTATCTAAAGTCAGAAAGACACCAACTTGTGAGTCACTGTTCCATTTCTATGCAATTATCGACAACTGTAATCTATAGTCAGAGAGACACCAACTTGTTAGTCACTGTTCCATTACTATGCAATCATTGACAACCGTTATACATAGTCAGATAGACACCAACTTGTTCGTCACCGTTTCATTTCTATGCAATTATCGACAACTGTAATCTCTAGTCAGAAAGACACCAACTTATTGGTCACTGTTCCATATTTATGCAATCATTGACAACTGTAATCTTCGGTCAGAAAGACACCAACTTGTTAGTCACTGTTCCATTACTATGCAATCATCAACAACTGTAATCTTCAGTCAGAAAGACACCAACTTGATAGTCACTGTTCCATTACTATGTGATCATTGACAACTGTGTTCTGTAGTCAGGAGGACACCAACTTATTGGTCACTGTTCCATCATTATGCAATCATTGACAACTGAAATCTATAGTCAGAAAGACACCAACTTGTTAGTCATTGTTCCAATACTATGCAATCATCAACAACTGTAATCTTCAGTCAGAAAGTCACCAACTTGATAGTCACTGTTCCATTACTATGTGATCATTGACAACTGTGTTCTGTAGTCAGGAGGACACCAACTTATTGGTCACTGTTCCATCATTATGCAATCATTGACAACTGTAATCTTCGGTCAGAAAGACACCAACTTGTTAGTCATTGTTCCAATACTATGCAATCATCAACAACTGTAATCTTCAGTCAGAAAGACACCAACTTGATAGTCACTGTTCCATCACTATGTGATCATTGACAACTGTGTTCTGTAGTCAGGAGGACACCAACTTATTGGTCACTGTTCCATCATTATGCAATCATTGACAACTGAAATCTATAGTCAGAAAGACACCAACTTGTTAATCACTGTTCCATTACTATGCAATCATTGACAACTGTTATCTTTATTCAGGAAGACACCAACTAGTTAGTCACTGTTTCATTACGATGCAATCATTGACAACTGTGATCTATAGTCAGAAAGACACCAACTTGTTAGTCACTGTTCCATTATTATGCAATCATTGACAAATGTAATCTATATTCAGGAAGACACCAACTTGTTGGTCACTGTTCCATTATTATGCAAACATTGACAACTGTTTCAATTGACGACATATCAAATTGAAATTGAATTGAATTGTTATCTGTAGTCAGGAATACACCAACTTGTTAGGCACTGTTTCATTGCTATGCAATAATTGACAACTTTAATCTTTAGTACGAGAGACACCAACTTGTTAGTCACTGTTCCATCACTATGCAATTATTGACAACTTCAATCTTTAGTCCGAAAGACACCAACTTGTTGGTCACTGTTCCATTACTATACAATCATTGACAATTTCAATCTTCAGTCCAGAAGACACCAACTTGTTAGTCACTGTTCCATTACTATGCAATTATTGACAACTACAATCTTTAGTCCGAAAGACACCAACCAGTTAGTCACTGTTCCATCACTATGCAATCATTGACAACTTCAATCTTTAGTCCGGAAGACACTAACTTGTAAGTCACTGTTCCATTACTATGCAATCATTGACAACAGTTATCTATAGTCAGAAAGACACGAACTTGTTAGTCACTGTTCCATTACTATGCAATCATTGACAACTGTAATCTATAGTCAGGATGATAACAACTTGTTGGTCACTGTTCCATTACTATGCAATCATCGACAACTGTAATCTTCAGTCAAAAAGACACCAACATGTTATTCACTGATCCATCACTATGCAATCATTGACAACTGTAATCTATGGTCAGAGAGACACCAATTTGTTAGTCACTGTTCCATTACGATGCAATCATTGTCAACTGTAATCTTGAGTCAGGAAGACACCAACTTGTTAGTCACTGTTCCATTACTATGCAATCATTGACAACAGTTATCTATAGTCAGAAAGACACGAACTTGTTAGTCACTGTTCCATTACTATGCAATCATTGACAACTGTAATCTATAGTCAGGAACACACCAACTTGTTGGTCACTGTTCCATTACTATGCAAATATTGGAAACTACAATCTTCAGTCAGGAAGACACCAACTTGTTAGTCACTGTTCCATTACTATGCAATCATTGACAACTGTAATCTATGGTCAGAGAGACACCAATTTGTTAGTCACTGTTCCATTACTATGCAATCATTGACGACTGTAATCCTCAGTCAGAAAGACACCAACATGTTATTCACTGATCCATCACTATGCAATCATTGACAACTGTAATCTATGGTCAGAGAGACACCAATTTGTTAGTCACTGTTCCATTACGATGCAATCATTGACAACTGTAATCTTGAGTCAGGAAGACACCAACTTGTTAGTCACTGTTCCAACACTATGCAATCATTGACAACAGTGATTCCTAGTCAGGAAGACACCATCTTGTTAGTCACTGTTCCATTACTATGCAATCATTGACGACTGTAATCTTGAGTCAGGAAGACACCATCTTGTTAGTCACTGTTCTATTACTATACAATCATAAACAACTGTAATCTTGAGTCAGGAAGACACCAACTTGTTAGTCACTGTTCCATTACTATGCAATCATTGACAACTGTAATCTATGGTCAGAGAGACACCAATTTGTTAGTCACTGTTCCATTACTATGCAATCATTGACGACTGTAATCCTCAGTCAGAAAGACACCAACATGTTATTCACTGATCCATCACTATGCAATCATTGACAACTGTAATCTATGGTCAGAGAGACACCAATTTGTTAGTCACTGTTCCATTACGATGCAATCATTGACAACTGTAATCTTGAGTCAGGAAGACACCAACTTGTTAGTCACTGTTCCAACACTATGCAATCATTGACAACAGTGATTCCTAGTCAGGAAGACACCATCTTGTTAGTCACTGTTCCATTACGATGCAATCATTGTCAACTGTAATCTTGAGTCAGGAAGACACCATCTTGTTAGTCACTGTTCCATTACTATGCAATCATTGACGACTGTAATCCTCAGTCAGAAAGACACCAACATGTTATTCACTGATCCATCACTATGCAATCATTGACAACTGTAATCTATGGTCAGAGAGACACCAATTTGTTAGTCACTGTTCCATTACTATGCAATCATTGACAACTGTAATCCTCAGTCAGAAAGACACCAACATGTTTGTGGGGAATTTCCACAGCCTTCTAAACCCATTCATTCCAAGGTCCTATGGACTGAACAACTAACAAGACTGTTGTTCTACAACATCAATGAAAAGAAGGAGACTGGCGGTGATTATGAATCAGTTAGATTTTCACTTTCGAGAGAACTAGTTCGTTTATCAATAGATTGTTCATGTTGAATAAATCAGATATTAAATGTCTCAATTAACATAATAACGGTTTCTCATTCATTTGCTAAACTCACACTTCCAACAGTGGTGACCCCGACGTGATCCGAACACGAAAACAGCAAACAAAGGTCGAACGAACGAGCTGATGACCCCACGAATGTATGTTTGGATCTTGATTTTTGGTGAGTAACATAGGCAAACGTGAACTTTACATTGTGAACCTTCGCAAGTCTTAGTGATAAGTACAGTTTTAAGTGTCGCAATGACGGAACCAGTGGTCCCAGCAAGCAACGATACGGTTGCCCGGGTGAGCGTGCGTGTACCCCCATTTTGGCACGATGATCCAGCCCTGTGGTTTGCGCAAATTGACAGCCAGTTTGTGTTGACCGGCATAACACAGGACACAACGAAGTTTCACACAGTAACAGGCTCGCTCGATCAACGCTACGCCGCTACTGTGAGAGACATTATCATTAATCCGCCAACGGAAGACAAATACGACCGTTTAAAGTCAGAACTTATTCGCCGATTCTCACCCTCGCTGGAAGTACGTCTTGAACAATTATTACAGTACGAGGAGATGGGCGATCGTTCACCGTCCCAGTTTTTAAGCCATATGCGAATTCTCGGTGGTACAAGTGTGTCCAATGAAGTGTTGCGCGTCTTGTGGCTCGGCCGATTGCCACAACGGACATGTGACATACTAGCAGCAGCATCTTTCGACAACCTCGAGACACTAGCTATCATTGCAGATCGCATCTACGAGAGTGCGACCGCACGCTCCCGCGTCGCAGTAGTTAACGATCCGTCTAACTTGACCAGCTGTCAAGAACAGATTGAAGAGCTGGCACATCAAGTCGCAACTCTCTCCACAGGTCGTAGCGCAGTGGAAACTCGAAGGCGTTCACAAAACCAGCTACAAACAAATTCATCTGCAGTGCGCGATGCCGTTAAGGGCGCTCAAGATAAAATGTGCTGGTTTCACCGCACGTTTGGAGAGAACGCCAGACGCTGTCGACCTCCATGTAACTTTCCGAAGGAAAAATCAAACGGCAGTCAGTAGATGCGGCCGATGACTGCCCAAATTCTCGCCGCCTTTTCGTGATGGATGTCCTAACACGCCGACAGTTCCTCGTCGACACCGGGTCTGACCTCTGTGTTTACCCCCGCACGCTGGTCAACGGACCTCGCACGCCATCAACGTAATAGCTATTCGCGGCAAACGGTTCTGTTATATCAACCTACGGCACCATCAACCTCAACCTCGACCTCGGCCTTCAGCGGGAATTCGTTTGGAAATTTGTGATAGCCGACGTATCTAAACCTATTATCGGTGTAGATTTCCTGTCTTTTTACGGTTTACTCGTCGATGCCCGAGAGAAACGACTCATTGACAGCTCAACGTCACGAGTTATCTCTGGCCGCCCGTCAATTCACACGCAGGAACACGTCAAGGCAATCTGTGGAGGTTCTCGCTACCACACCCTGCTTGCTAATTTTCCTGACATCACGCGTCCTGCCGGTACACAGCAGACTGTTAAGCACACAACGGTGCATCACATCCACACTACGCCTGGCCACCCGGAATCGTGCAAACCACGACGGTTAGCACCGGATCGTCTCCGCATCGCCAAACGAGAATTCGAAACTATGCTCAAGTCTGGTGTTGCACGGCGTTCATCAAGTAGTTGGTCTGCCGCTCTTCATCTCGTTCCTAAGAAAGAAGATCAATGGAGACCATGTGGCGACTACCGCCCTCTAAACAGCAGAACGATACCTGACCGGTACCCAGTCCCCCACATTCAGGATTTCGCCCAGACCCTCTGTGGCAAAACGATTTTTTCCACGATTGATCTGGTTCGTGCTTATAACCAGATACCCGTTGCAACAGAAGATATCCCGAAGACAGCCATCTCTACCCCGTTTGGTCTTTTCGAGTTTCCATTCATGAGCTTCGGTTTACGTAATGCTGCACAAACTTTTCAACGCTTTATCGACGAAGCACTCCGAGGTCTCGATTTCACGTATGCGTACATTGATGACATTCTCATTGCATCAAAATCACCGGAGGAACACGAGCAACACCTGCGCCTCCTGTTCGCGCGACTCTCAGAGTACGGGATACTTGTGAATTCTTCTAAATGTGTGTTTGGGGCCAACGAGGTGAAGTTTTTGGGTTACACGGTCAACGCCTCTGGTTCTCGTCCCATTCAGGACAAAGTCGACGCTATTGCAACTTTTCCACAACCCAGTGATCTCAAACAACTACGACAGTTTCTGGGAATGCTCAACTTCTACAGGCGTTTTTTACCTTCCACCGCCAGCCGTCAGGCCCCACTGAACGACCTCCTTGCCGGAACCGACTGCAAGGGTAGGAAACTAATTACATGGACACCAAACCTCGTTGCCTCGTTCGAAGAGTGCAAACGCAGTCTCTCACAGGCAACGCTTCTAGCTCATCCCGACCCGGATGCCGAGCTCGCCGTCATAGCAGACGCATCGGACACTAGCGTGGGCGCCGCACTCCAGCAGAAAACAAGCAGAGGATGGCAACCTCTTGCTTTCTTTTCACGGAAGCTTAACGCGGCCCAAAGAAACTATGGAGCGTATGATCGTGAACTACTCGCTGTCTACGAGGCCATACGATTCTTTCGCCATATGGTGGAAGCGCGAACATTTGTTATATACACGGACCACAAGCCCCTGACGTACGCGTTCAACCAAAAGACTGACAAGTGTTCGCAACGACAATTTCGTCACCTGGACTATATTGGACAATTCTCCACGGACATTCGCCATGTTCCCGGCAAAGAGAACGTCGTCGCGGATGCCCTGTCTCGAGTGGAAGCCATATCAGTTGCAGTCACCCTCGCCGACATCGCTCGAGCACAGGAAAATGATCCTGAGATCCAGGCTCTCCTCCAATCCAACACTGCACTTCAACTCCGGCAACGTCTCCTTGCCGAGACGAATCTGGTTATTTTCTACGACACATCCACACAAATAGAGCGACCCTACGTTCCAACCACACTCCGACGCCAGGTTTTTGACAGCCTGCACAGTCTGTCCCACCCCGGCATTGCCGCCTCCACTCGTCTGGTCGCACACCGTTTCGTGTGGCCATCTATGCGGAAAGATTGTAGGGAGTGGGCACGAACCTGCATTGTGTGTCAACGATCAAAGGTCACGCGCCACGTATCTGCGCCCGTCGAACATTTCGACGTTCCGGGAGCGAGATTTGAGCATATACACATAGATCTGGTTGGTCCCCTTCCAGAGTCAGCTGGATATCGTTACCTATTGACTTGTGTGGACAGATTCACACGATGGCCCGAGGCCATTCCGATAGCTGATATCACAACAGAAACGGTCGCATCCGCCCTCGTCTCGGGTTGGATCTCCCGCTTCGGAACGCCCCTTCGAATAACATCCGATCGGGGTCGACAATTTGAGTCGAGCCTATTCAGGTCATTGAACCACCTGTTGAACACTACTCTCATTCAAACCACCGCATACCACCCGGCCGCCAATGGGATGGTGGAACGACTTCACCGTCAGCTTAAGGCATCGATCAAATGTCACGAGGATGACCGATGGACGGATAACCTCCCATGGGTCATGTTAGGTATTCGCTCGTCATGGAAGGAGGACGTCAAGGCTACTCCTGCCGAACTCGTATATGGAACAACGCTCCGACTTCCTGGCGAGTACCTGTCTACTCCAACATCGACACCGGACAGCACTTCGGCGTACGTCGATCAAATTCGCCGACGCCTCGAGAAGCTCCGACCAGTCCAGCCTACACGACATGGGCAGCGCTCGGTTTTCATGTTTAAGGACCTTGCAACCTGTACCCACGTTTTTGTTCGGCACGACGCGGTACGAACTCCATTACAGCAACCGTACGACGGACCTTACGAGATCGTGGCAAAAGAGAACAAGTTTTTCACGATTCTCCGTCGCGGCAGGAAGGTCGTCGTTTCAATCGACCGGGTGAAACCGTCATTCATCCTCGTTGATGATTATGTAGACCATTTTACCCAAACTCCGACAACACCCTCCCCACTCATCAATACACACGCACCCTCTTCACGATCACACTCGACAGCGACCACGGTGACAAGAGCGGGACGCCAAGTGCAAGCGCCGACGCGCCTCGGCATTAAGAGTTTCGTTCGCCTCGTTGTCCACTCGTTCACTGGAGGGGGGGTCCTGTGGGGAATTTCAACAGCCTTCTAAACCCATTCATTCCAAGGTCCTATGGACTGAACAACTAACAACACTGTTGATCTACAACAACAATGAAAAGAAGGAGACTGGCGGTGATTATGAATCAGTTAGATTTTCACTTTCGAGAGAACTAGTTCGTTTATCAATAGATTGTTCATGTTGAATAAATCGGATATTAAATGTCTCAATTAACATAATAACGGTTTCTCATTCATTTGCTGAACTCACACTTCCAACATGTTTTTCACTGTTCCATTACTATGCAATCATTGACAACTGTAATCCATAGTCAGAAAGACAACAACTTGTTAGTCACTGTTCCATTACTATGCAATCATTGACAACTGTAATCTATAGTAAGAAAGACACCAACTTGTTGGTCACTGTTCCATCACAATGCAATCATTGAAAACAGTGATCCCTAGTCATGAAGACACCATCTTGTTAGTCACTGTTCCATTACTATGCAATCATTGACGACTGTAATCCTCAGTCAGAAAGACACCAACATGTTCTTCACTGTTCCATTACTATGCAATCATTGACAACTGTAATCCATAGTCAGGAAGACACCAACTTGTTAGTCACTGTTCCATTACTATGCAATCATTTACAACTGTAATCTATAGTCAGGAAAACACCAACTTGTTAGTCACTGTTCCATTACTATGCAATCATTGACAACTGTTATCTTCGGTCAGGAAGACACCAACTTGTCAGTCACTGTTCCATTACTATGCAATAATCGACAACTGTAATCTTGAGTCAGGAAGAAACCAACTTGTTAGTCACTGTTCCAATAATATGCAATCATTGACAACTTTTATCTATTGTCAGGAAGACACCAACTTGTTAGTCACTGTTCCATCACTATGCAATCATTGACAACTGTAATCTTCAGTCCAGAAGACACAAACTTGTTAGTAACAGTTCCATTACCATGCTATCATCGAAAACTGTAATCTAAAGTCGGAAAGACACCAACTTGTTATACACTGTACCATTACTATGCAATCATTAACAACTGTAATCTATAGTCAGAAAGACACCAATTTGTCAGTCACTGTTCCATCACTATGCAATCTTTGACAACTGTAATCTTAAGTCAAGGAGAAACCAAATTGTTAGTCACTGTTCCATTACTATGCAATCATTGACAACTGTAATCTATAGTCAGGAAGACACCAATATGTTGGTCACTGTTCCATTACTTTGCAATCCTTGACAACTGTAATCCTAGGTCAGGAAGAAACCAACTTGATAGTCACTGTTCCATTACTATGCATTTATTGACAACTGTAATCTCTAGTCAGAAAGACACTAACATGTTAGTCACTGTTTCATTACTATGCAATCATTGAAAACTGTAATCTTCAGTCCGGATAACACCAACTTGTTTGTCACTGTTCCATTACTATGCAATCATTGACAACTGTGATCCATAGTCAGAAAAACACCAACTTGTGAGACACTGTTCCTTCACTATGCAATCCTTGACAACTGTAATCCTCAGTCAGGAAGACACCAACTTGTCAGTTGATATTCCATCACTATGCAATCATTGACAACTGTAATCTTCAGTCCGAGAAACACCGACTTGTCAGTAACTGTTCCATTTCTATGCAATCATCGACAACTGTGATCTCTAGTCAGAAAGACACCAACAGGTTAGTCACTGTCCTATTACTATGCAATCATCGACAACTATATTCTTTAGTCAGGAGAACACCAACTTGTTGGTCACCGTTTCATTACTATGCAATCATTGACAACTATTTCCTTCAGTCAAAGAGACACCAACATGTTAGTCACTGTTCCATCATAATGCAATCTTTGACAACTGTAATCTTATGTCAGAAAGACACCCAATTCTCAGTAACTGTTTCATTACTATGAAATTATTGACAACTGTAATCTTTAGTCAGAAAGACACCAATTTGTTAGTCACTGTTTCATTGCTATGAAATTATTGACAACTGGATTCTGAAGTCAGGAAGACACCAACATGTTTGTCTCTGTTTCATTACTATGCAAATATTGAAAACTATAATCTTCAGCCAGGAAGACACGAACTTGTTGGTCACTGTTCCATTACTATGCAATCATTGACTACTGTAATCTTCATTCAAAAAGACACCAACTTGTTAATCACTGTTCCACCACTATGCAATCATTGACAACTGTAATCTCGAGTCAGAAAGACACCAAATTCTGAGTCACTGTTCCATTAATATGCAATCATCGACAACCGTGATTTTTAGTTAAGAAGACACCATCTTGTCAGTCACTGTTTCATCACTATGCAATCATTGACATTCGTAATCTTAAGTCAGAAAGACACCAAGTTCTCAGTCACTGTTCCATCACTTTGCAATCATTGACAACTGTAATATTCAGTCATGAAGACACCAGCTTGTTGGTTACTGTTCCATCACTATGCAATCATTGACAACTGCGATTTTCAGTGAAGAAGACACCAACTTGTTAGTCACTGTTCCATCACTATGCAATCATTGACAACTGTAATCTATAGTCAGAAAGATACTAACTTGTTAGTCACCGTTCCATCACTATACAATACTTGAGAACTGTAATATCCAGTCAGGAAGACACCAACTTGTTATTCACTGTTCCATCACTATGCAATCATTGAAAACTGTAACCTTCAGTCAGGAAGGCACGAACTTGTCAGTCAAAGTTTCATTACTATGCAATCATTGACAACTGTAATCTATAGTCAGAAAGACACCAACTTGTTAGTCACTGTTCCATTACTATGCAATATTGACAACTCTAATCTTTAGACAGAAAGACACCAACTTGTTAGTCACTGTTCCATTACTATGCAATCATCGACAACTGTAATCTTCAGTCAGAAAAACACCAAATTGTTAGTCACTGTTCCATTACTATTCAATCATTGGAAACTGTTATCTCTAGTCAGGAAGACACCAACTTGTCGGTCACTGTTCCATCACTATGCATTCATTGACAACTGTAATCTATAGTCAGGAAGACACCAGGTTGTTGGTCACTGTTCCATTACTATGCAATATTGACAACTCTAATCTTTAGTCAGAAAGACACCAACTTGTTAGTCACTGTTCCATTACTATGCAATCATCGACAACTGTAATCTTTAGTCAGAAAAACACCAAATTGTTAGTCACTGTTCCATTACTATTCAATCATTGGAAACTGTTATCTCTAGTCAGGAAGACACCAACTTGTCGGTCACTGTTCCATCACTATGCATTCATTGACAACTGTAATCTATAGTCAGGAAGACACCAACTCGTTGGTCACTGTTCCATTACTATGCAATCATTGACAACTGTAATCTTCAGTCAGAAGGACACCAACTTGTAAGTCACTGTATCATCACTATGCGATCATTGACAACTGTAATCTATAGTAAGAAAGACACCAACTTGTTGGTAAATCATCCATTACTATGCAATCATTGACAACTGTTATCTCCAGTCAGAAAGACACCAACATGTTAGTCACTGTTCCATTACTATGCAATCATTGACAACATTGATCTATGTACAGAAAGACACCAACTTGTTGGTCAGTGGTCCAGTATCATGCAATCATTGAAAACTGTGATCTATAGTCAGAAAGACACCAACTTGTTAGTCACTGTTCCATTACTATGCAATCATTGACAAATTTATTCTTCAGTCAGGAAGACAACAACTTGTTAGTCACTGTTCCATCACTATTCGATCAAAAACAAATGTAATCTATAGTCAGAGAGATACTAACGTGTTAGTCACTGTTCCATTACTATGCAATAATTAAAAACTGTAATCTCTATTCAGGAAGACACCAACTTGTTAGTCACTGTTCCATCACTATGCAATCATTGAGAACTGTTATCTTCAGTCAGGAAGACACGAACTTGTCAGTCACTGTTCAATTACTATGCAATTATTGACAACTGTAATCTCTAGACAGGCAGACACCAACTCGTAAGTCACTGTTCCATTACTCTGCAATCATTGACAACTGTGATCTATAGTCAGGAAGACACCAACCTGTTATTCACTTTTCCATTACCATGCAATCATTGAAATCTGTAATCTTTAGTCAGAAAGACACCAACTTGTCAGTCACTGTTCCATTACTATGCAATCATTGACAACTGTATTCTTTAGTCGGAAAGACACCAACTTGTTAGTCACTGTTCCATTACTATGCAATCATTGACAACTGTGATCTATAGTCAGGAAGACACCAACCTGTTATTCACTTTTCCATTACCATGCAATCATTGACATCTGTAATCTTTAGTCAGAAAGACACCAACTTGTCAGTCACTGTTCCATTACCATGCAATCATTGACAACTGTAATCTGAAGTCAGAGAGACACAGACTTGTTGGTGACTGTTTCATTAGGAGCAATCATTGACAACTGTTATCTCAAGACAGGAAGACACCAACCTGTTATTCACTTTTCCATTACCATGCAATCATTGACATCTGTAATCTTTAGTCAGAAAGACACCAACTTGTCAGTCACTGTTCCATTACCATGCAATCATTGACAACTGTAATCTGAAGTCAGAGAGACACAGACTTGTTAGTCACTGTACAATTACTATGCAATCATTGACAACTGTAATCTTTTCAGAAAGACACCAACTTTTTAGTCACTGTTCCATTACTATGTAATCATTGACAACTGTCATCTTCAGTCAGAAAGACACCAACTTGTTAGTCACTTTTCCATTACTATGCTATCATTGACAACTGTAATCTATAGTCAGAAAGACACCAACTTGTCACTCACCGTTCCATTACCATGCAATCATTGACAACTGTAATCTTGAGTCAGGAAGACACCAAATTCTTAGTCATTGTTCCAGTACTATGCAACTATTGACAACTGTAATCTATAGTCAGAAAGACACCAACTTGTTGGTGACTGTTCCATTACTATGCAATCAATTGACAACTGTAATCTATAGTCAGAAAGACACCAACTTGTTAGTCACTATTCCATTACTATGTCATCATTGACAACTATAATCTCTAGTCAGGAAGACATCAACTTGTTGGTCACTGTTCCATTACTATGCAATCATTGTCAACTGTGATTTTTAGTCAAGAAAACACCAATTTGTTAGTCACTGTTACATCACTATGCACTCATTGACAACTGTAATCATAAGTCAGAAAGACACCACATCCCTAGTCTCTGTTCCATTACTATGCAATTATTGACAACTGTAATCTATAGTCAGAATAACACCAACTTGTTGGTCACTGTTCCATTACTATGCAAATATTGACAACTGTTATCTATAGTCAGGAGGACACAAACTTGTTAGTCACTGTTCCATTACTATGCAATTATTGACAACTGTAATCTATAGTCAGAAAGACACCAACTTGTTAGTCACTGTTTCGTTACCATGCAATCATTGACAATTGTAATCTTCTGTCTGGAAGACACCAACTTGTTATTCACCGTTCCATTTACATGCCAGCATTGACAACTGTAATCTTCAGTCCGAATGACACCAACTTGTCAGTCACTGTTCCATTACTATGCAATATTTGTCAACTGTAAACTTCAGTCAGGGAAACACCAACATGTTGGTCACTGTTTCATCACAATGCAATCATTGAAAACTGTGATATTCAGTCAAGAAGACACCAACTTGTTAGTCACTGTTCCATCAGTATGCAATCATTGACAACTGTGATCATAAGTCAGAAAGACAACAAATTCTTAGTCACTGTTCCTTTACTTTGCAATTATTGATAACTGAAATCTATAGTCAGAAAGATACCAACTTGTTAGTCACTGTTCCATTACTATGCAATCATTGAAAACTGTAATCTCCAGTCAGGAAGACACCAACTTGTTAGTCACTGTTCCATCACTATGCAATCATTGAAAACTGTAAACTATAGTCAGGATGACACGAACTCGTTAGTCACTGTTTCATTACTATGCAATCATTGACAACTGTAATACTAAGTCAGGAAGACACCAATTTGTAAGTCACTGTTCCATTACTATGCAATCATTGACATCTGTAATCTATAGTCAGAAAGACACCAACTCGTTGGTCACTGTTCCATTACTATGCAATCATTGACAACTATAATCTTTGGTCAGAAAGGCACCAACTTGTTAGTCACTGTGCCATTACTATGCAATTATTGACAACTGTTTTCTATAGTCAGGAAGAAATCAACCTGTTAGTCACTGTTCCATTACTATGCAATCGTTGACAACTGTAATCTTTAGTCAGAAAGACACCAACTTGTCAGTCACTATCTCATTACTATGCAATTATTGACGACTGTAATCTATAGTCAGAAATACACCAACTTGTTAGTTTTTGTTCCATTACTATGCAATCATCGACAACTGTCATCTTTAGTCAAAAAGACACCAACTTGTTAGTCACTATTCCATCACTATGCAATCATTGACAACTGGAATATTGAGTCAGAAAGAAACCAACTTGTTAGTCACTGTTCCATTACCATGCTAGCATTGACAACTGTAATCTTCAGTCCAAATGAGACCAACTTGTCAGTCACTGTTCCATCACTATGCAATCATTGACAACTGTATTCTTTAGTCAGGAAGACACCAACTTGTTGGTCACTGTTCCATCACTATGCAATCATCGACAACTGTGATCCTTAGTCAAGAAGACACCAACTTGTTAGTCACTATTCCATCACTATGCAATCATTGACAACTGAAATATTGAGTCAGGAAGACACCAACTTGTTAGTCACTGTTCCATTACTATGCAATCATTGACAACTGTTTTCTTCTGTCCGGAAGACACCAACATGATAGTCACTGTTCCATTACTATGCAATCATTGACAACAGTAAACTTCAGTCCGAAGGACACCAACTTGTCAGTCAATGTTTCATTACTATGCAATCATTGACAACTGAATTCTTTAGTCAGGAAGACACCAACTTGTTGGTCACTGTTCCATTACTATGCAATCATCGACAACTGTGATCCTTAGTCAAGAAGACACCAACTTGTTAGTCACTGTTCCATCACTATGCAATCATCGACAACTGTGATCCTTAGTCAAGAAGACACCAACTTGTTGGTCACTGTTCCATTACTATGCAATCATCGACAACTGTGATCCTTAGTCAAGAAGACACCAACTTGTTAGTCACTGTTCCATCACTTTGCAATCATTAAGAACTGTAATCTCGAGTCAGAAAGAAACCGAATTCCTAGTCACTGTTCCATTACTATGCAATCATTGACAACTGTACTCCTCAGTCAGAAAGACACCAAATTCTCAGTCACTGTTCCATCACTATGCAATCATTGACAACTGTAATCTTAAGTCAGAAAGACACCAAATTCTTGATTATTGTTCCATTACTATGCAATAATTGACAAGTGTAATCTATAGTCAGAAAAACACCAACTTGTAAGTCACTGTTCCATTACCATGCAATCATTGACAACTGTAATCTTAAGTCAATAGGACATCAAATTCTAAGTCATTGTTACATTACTATGCAATCATTGACAACTGTGATTCTTAGTCAAGAAGACACCAACTTGTTAGTCACTGTTTCATCACTATGCAATCATTGACAACTGTAATCTTAAGTCAGAAAGACACCAAATTCTTAGTCACTGTTACATTTCTATGCAATCATTGAAAACTGTGATTTCCAGTCAAGAAGACACCAACTTGTTAGTCACTATTTTATCACTATGCAATCATTGACAACTGTATCTCAAAACAGAAAGACACCAAATTCTTAGTCACTGTTCCATTACTATGCAATTATTGGCAACTGTAATCTATAGTCAGAACGACACCAACTTGTTAGTCACTTTTCCATAACTATGCAATTATTGACAACTGTAATCTATAGTCAGGAAGACACCAACTTGTTAGTCACTGTTCCATTACTATGCAATCATTGACAACTGTAATCTTCTGCCCGGAAGACACCAACTTGTCATACACTGTTCCATTACCATGCTAGCATTGACAACTGTAATCTCCGGTCCGAATGACACCAACTTGTCAGTCACTGTTCCATTACTATGATATCATTGACAACTGTGAACTCCAGTCCGAAGGACACCAACTTCTCAGTCACTGTTCCATTACTATGCAATCATTGACAACTGTAATCTCCATTCAGAAAGACACCAACTTGTTAGTCACTGTTCCATTACTATGCAATCATTGACAACTATAATCTTCAGTCAGAAAAACACCAAATGTTAGTCACTGTTCCATTACTATGCAATCATTGAAAACTGCAATCTCTATTCAGAAAGATACCAACTTGTCAGTCACTGTTCCATTACTATGCATTCATTGACAACTGTAATCTATAGTCAGGAAGACATCAACTTGTGAGTCACTGTTTCATTACTATGCAATATTGACAACTGTCATCTTCAGTCAGAAAGACACCAACTTGTATGTCACTGTATCATCACTATGCGATCATTGACAACTGTAATCCATAGTCAGAAAGACACCAACTTGTTGGTCACTGTTCCATTACTATGCAATCATTGACAACTGTAATCTTCAGTCAGAAAGTCACCAACTTGTTAGTCACTGTTCCATTACTATGCAATCATTGACAACTGTGATCTTCAGTCAGAAAGACAACAACTTGTTAGTCACTGTTCCATCATTATGCAATCATCGACAACTGTAATCTATAGTCAGAAAGACACGAACTTGTTAGTCACTGATCCATTACTATGCTTTCATTGACAACTGTAATCTTTAGTCAGGAAGACACCAACTTGTTGCTCACTGTTCCATTACTATGCAATCATTGACAACTGTTATCTGTAGTCAGGAAGACACCAACTTGTTGGGCACTGTTCCATTATTATGCAATTGTTGACAACTCTAATCTTCAGTACGGAAGACACCCACTTATTACTCACTGTTCCATCACTATGCAATCATTGACAACCTCAATCTTCAGTCCGAAAGACACCAACTTGTTAGTCACTGTTCCATTACTATGCAATCATTGACAATTGGAATCTCCAGTCAGAAAGACACCAACATTCTAGTCACTGTTCCATTACTATGCATTCATCGACAACTGTGATATATAGTCCGGAAGACATCAACTTGTTAGTCACTGTTTTATTACTATGCAATCATTGACAACTGTGATCTTTAGTCAGAAAGACACCAACATGTTGGTCACTGTTCCATTTCTATGCAATCATTGACAACTATAATCTTGAGTTAGGAAGAAACCAACTTGTAAGTCACTGTTCCATTACTATGCAATCATTGACAACTGTGATCTTCAGTCAGAAAGACACCAACATGTTAGTCACTGTTGCATTACTATGCAATCGTTGAAAACTGTAATCTATAGTCAGGAAGACACCAACTTTTTAGTCACTGTTCCATCACGATGCAATCATTGACAACTGTGATCTTGAGTCAGGAAGACACCAACTTGTTAGTCACTCTTCCATTACTATGCAATCATTGACAACCGTAATATATAGTCAGAAAGACACCAACATTTTTGTCACTGTTCCATTACTATGCAATCATTGACAACTGTAATCTCAAGTCAGGAAGAAACTAACTTGTTAGTCACTGTTCCATTACTATACAATTATTGACAACTGTAATCTATAGTCAGAAAGACACCAACTTGTTATTTGCTGTTCCATCAGTATGCAATCATTGACAACTGTATTCCATAGTCATAAAGACACCAAATTGTTAGTCACTGTTCCATCACTATGCAATCATTGACAACAGTGATCCCTAGTCAGGAAGACACCAACTTGTTAGTCACTTTTCCATTACTACTCAATCATTGACAACTGTAATCCTCAGTCAGAAAGACACCAACATGTAAGTCACTGTTCCATTACTATGCAATCATCGACAACAGTAATCCATAGTCAGAAAGACACTAACTTGTTAATCACTGTCCCATTACTATGCAATCATTGACAACTGTAATCTATAGTCAGAAAAACACCAACTTGTTAGTCACTGTTCGTTTATTATGCAATCATTGACAACTGTTATCTTCAGTCAGAAAAACACCAACTTGTTAGTCACTGTTCCATTACTATGCAATCATTGACAACTGTTTTCCATAGTCAGAAAGACAACAACTTGTAAGTCACTGTTCCATTACTATGCGATCATTGACAACTGTATCCTTCAGTCAGAAAGACACCAACTTGTTAGTCACTGTTCCATCATTATGCAATCATTGACAACTGTGATCTTCAGTCAGGAAGACACCAACTTGTTAGTCACTGTTCCATTACTATGCAATCATTGACAACTGTTATCATAAGTCAGACAGACACCAACTTGTTAGTCAATGTTCCATTACTATGCAATCATTGACAACTGTGATCTTCAGTCAGGAAGACACCAACTTGTTAGTCACTGTTCCATTACTATGCAATCATTGACAACTGTTTTCCATAGTCAGAAAGACAACAACTTGTAAGTCACTGTTCCATTACTATGCGATCATTGACAACTGTATCCTTCAGTCAGGAAGACACCAACTTGTTAGTCACTGTTCCATCATTATGCAATCATTGACAACTGTGATCTTCAGTCAGGAAGACACCAACTTGTGAGTCACTGTTCCATTACTATGCAATCATTGACAACTGTTATCATAAGTCAGACAGACACCAACTTGTTAGTCACTGTTCCATCATTATGCAATCATTGACAACTGTGATCTTCAGTCAGGAAGACACCAACTTGTTAGTCACTGTTCCATTACTATGCAATCATTGACAACTGTTATCATAAGTCAGACAGACACCAACTTGTTAGTCACTGTTCCATTACCATGCTAGCATTGACAACTGTGATCATTAGTCAGGAAGACACCAACTTGTTAGTCACTGTGAATAGGGTGGCGTACTCCCAGAAGGTGTGAGGTGTGTCCCCTATTAGACAGTAGAGCAGGGATTTCGCCGAGTGTCAAGTGTCAAGCTATTTCACGTTTAGAAAGATGGTCAAAGACGGAGGTTCCAGCTTGAGATAGAAAACCATAAACCTCGCGCAGATGTCGCGCAGCACCCACATAGATTCTCCCACAGTCGGAGTGAATGTGCGACGGGAGTCCTCGTCTGGAGAGAAACCGATCTAGGCAAGCCAAAAAAGCGTCCGTGGATAGCTCGGACACAGTTTCTAGGTGCGCCGATTTTGTGGGCATGCAAACGAAGATGCACAGATATCCCTTGGTGATGGGTGCCTTACGACGATTACTGGATTTGACCTGGAAAGGGCCAGCAAAATCAGTTCCCACATGGCAGAAAGTGCGAGAAGCTTAAACACGTGAAGGAGGCAAATCTGCCATTGGAGGCTGCATAGGCTTTGCGCGAAACTTGTGACAAGTAATGCACTGGTGTATGCGCTGCCGCAACAAACCGCGCAGAGAAACGATTCAGTAACGCTGCTGTATCAGCGCCTGTAGCGTACTCGATACGGAATGTAGCGATGTTCTGTGGAAGGCATCGCAAACTAGAGATGAGAGGTGAGCTTCTCTGGGGAGTAGGATTGGGTACCGAGCCTCTTCAGGAAGAGAAGAGTGACGCAATCTTCCGCCCACCTTGAGTCAGCCCGAGAGTTCGATAAACGGTTTCAGCGAAGCGATCCGGGATGAAATCTGTCTCTGTTTGGCAAGTTGGCTGATCTCGGTTGAATAAAAGTGGTTTTGAGTGACTCTTATGATCAGTTCGAGAGCGTCTTGCAGCTCCACAGGTTCTAAAGAACCCGTAGGAGGGAGAATCTTGGATCGTTTCGCCAATAAGAGACGGGCAAATCGAACTACATACCCAAAGACCCGTTGTGCTTTGAGAAGTGTGGAAAACTTTCGAAAATTCACAAGGAGAGGATCTACTTTGACCGTTGTGGCCAAAGTGACCATGGAAGGCTTAATGTCTGGCAATTCAGACAATGAATCAGTGAGTGGCACAGAGATAGGCCACAGAACATGGGTACTCCTGAGAAAGGGAGGACCCGAAAGGAACAACGGGTATTCCATGAGCTGAGAAGGCAGTATTCCACAAGAAGCGCAGTCAGCGGGATTTTCTTCGGAATCCACGTGTGCCCAGTTGGTAGGAGTGGAGTTGTCGAGTATCTCCACTACCCGGTTGGCGACGAATGTCTTCAGTCGATGTGGAGGGGTGGCAAGCTACGAGAGCACAATAGTCGAATCAGTGTAGAGGGTTCTTGCTCTTGTCGTGAGGTCAGTAACTGACTCCACGACAAGAGTGCTGAGTGAGGGAAGAGTAACTTTCAGCAGACGCGTTAGAAGCAAGGCAGCAGAGAGTTCAAGCTTAGGGATGGTCAAGGTTTTGACCGGGGATACTTTACTTCTTGCTCGCAACAAACTGATATGTGAAGTTGCATGATTCGTTGTGTGAAGGTAAAGTATCGCAGCGTAGGCCTTCTAGGAGGCATCACAAAAGCCTTCAAGTCGATGTATGCCATGTGAAAGAGGAAATGCGCGTGGAACTTGGAAGTTCGAGAGAAGAGAGATCTCGGCTGCGTCCAACCACCTTCGAGCAAGAAGCGGTCGTAGAACTTCGTCTCAAAGCACCCGCAATAACCAGAGTTGCTGAAGAAAAATCTTCATCCAGCATACGAGCGGGGTGAGGAATCCCAAAGGATCAAAAATGCGAGCAATGTACGACAAGACCGTGCGCTTCGTTACCACGCCTTCGAATGGTAAGGTGTGGAATGAAGAATCATCCGATCGGGGATCCCAGAACAGACCAAGGATCTTGATGCCCTGATCGTCATCCGAAACCACGACTGGAGTCTCTAGATGATCCTCCGGAAGTGCACTCAATGCTTCTGGGAGGTTACTGGCCCACTTTCGGAGTTCGAAACCTCCACTAGCTAGAAGAGCCTGTAATTCCGATTGAAGAATGCGAGCTTGAGCGACGTCTGCTGCGCCAGACACGATGTCATCCACGTAGATGTGAGGTATCAAAGCACGCGAAGCATTAGGGAAAGGAGCCCCTTCGTCGTGCACGAGCTGCTTCAGCACTCGTTGAGCAAGAAAAGCTGACGGTACGAGCCCATACGTGACCGTGTTGAGCTCATATTCTCTTACTGGAGAGTCTGCATTGGGTCGCCAAAATATGTGCTGATATTTGCGGTCAGATGGTTGGACCAGAATCTGACGATACATCTGACGATTGTCAGCACAAATTGCGATGAGATGAGAACGAAATCGAGTTAAAACGCCCGGGAGATCGCTCTGAAGCTTGGGACCACTGAGTAACAGCTGATTCAATGAGGCGCCTCTCTCATCTGGAGAAGAGGCGTTAAATACCACTCTCAGCTTCGTGCTGGAGCTGGTAATCTTGTGCACACAATGATGCGGAATCACGTAGCTCGAAGAGGTGCTTGCAAGTTGCTTGTGTTGCGATTGAATATAGTCTTGCAATAATGCTTGATACGCAGCATCATGATCAGGATTGCGTTTCAGTCGCCGCTCCAGACTCAAATGATTCTGGAGGGCGGACCCACGATTTGATCCGAGAAGAGAGGATGTGTTCTTTGAAAGAAGTGCTACCGAATAGCGTCCGGAAGGGTTCCGTGAGTGCGTAGAAAGAAAATGCTCCTCACAAAGTTCATCGTCTAGATCAACTTGAAGAGGACGTGAAACTTCTTCCGATTCCCAAAACAATCGAAGAGTACGATCCAATGGAGAACCAGTGCAAGCAAGCAAAGAGAGAGCGGAGGCTGGAACTCGGCATCCGAACACCGACTAGGACCCAAAACCACCCAGCCGAAGACCATGTTTATGGCGGACGGACTGCCACTCATCACAATATCCCCTGACTTTTCAAGAATATCAGGGTATGAATCGGCGCCGATCAAAAAGTCGATCTGATCGGGCCCATGAAAGTCGTCGTCGGCAAGAGAGAGACAGCGATAACGTTCAAACACCTCGAGCAGAACGGTGGTGGTTGAAAGTTGACTCTCTATCGCAGGCATAACGTAGGCTTGTACGCTGAGAGAGGTTGCAGGGGTGAACCGGGAAGCGATACTGCATTGGACAGTTTCGATCACCCGAGCACTAACGTGATCAATACCAGAGAGTTCAGAATCACAAGGATTGATTTCCAATCCTAGCTTCTGAAGGAACGAGTGAGTGAGAACAGAGATTTGTGAACCACAGTCGATAACCGCACGGATAGGTTTCAGTTGACCGTGAGAGTCGCGGATCAATGCGCGAACAGTGCCCAACAGAGCTGTGGGTAGCACTGGCTTGCTTGTCCTGACTTGACAAGCGAGAGTTTGAGGATGAGGCGAGGTGGTCTCCGGAGGAGAAGAGACCTCGGTTGCTGAAATGTATCGAGTCAAGGGGTTGATTCGTGCAGTTTTAACAGCGAATGATGTCTGTTACTTTCGCAAGTACCGCAAACACTCTCAGAGGTGCATTGCGGTCTGATGTGGTAACCCATGCAGTTGAAGCAGCGTTGCAAGCGACTTAACGTGCTGTATTTGTCGTCAACGGACTGTTGCCGAAATACGGAACACGAGTATAGAGAATGCTCCCCTTTGCAGACTGGACACGAAGATTGTTCCGTGGAAGAGCTTGCTGATTTTCTCTGCTCGCGAGATTCAGAGCTGTCGGGCGGAGGGTTAGCAACCAACAAGGAATTGATTCGCTTTGTGGAAAGCGGATTAGCTTTTGGAGAGCTAGCTGCTTGTTTATCGAGACCACACAATTCCATCGTCCTGAACTGCTCTTCAATGAATTTGATCAACCACGCGTAGCTAGGAGTGCTGTGCGATAAATGTTTCTGCTCGAAGGCCTTGCGCGTTGATGTGTCAAGATTTGTCAGTGCTAACGAGAAAATCAGAAAATCTGACGAATCTTCGATATTCAGAGCTTTCAACGATTCGATCGAAGTTTTATGATCTCTCAGAAATTATTGCAGCCCAGAATATGAATTGGTTTTGATAGGCGTAAATTCTGAAACCTGTCGAACATACGTGGAGGCTAACAACCGAGGGTTATGATACAGACTGACAAGAGCATTCAGTGCCACAGAATAATTGGCTTCCGTAATCGGAAACCCGGAGACGACAGACAAGGTGTTGTCTTTGAGAGTGGTCCTCAAATAATGGAATTCCTGAACTTGATTCAGATCGTTGTTCTCGTCGACGAGAGATTTGAATAGAGAATAGTATTCCGTCCCTGGAGAAATGTCACCAGAGAATGCCGGCAACGCGATTGTCGGCAATGAGATGGCTTGAAAACCATTTTGATTAGGCGACTGAGGCGGAGTAGGCGTCGTCGCTGCAACGGTGGCGAGATACAGACCACGAGTCGCATACAACATTTCCTCGAAGCTGGCTTCAACAGCGTCGACCGGTAAGGCATCGTCGCCTCCGTCAAGCTGAGCGTTCAAAGATATCAATTCTCTCTGAACTTCCTCAAAGTTGGCTTCCAAAACGTCAAGTTTGTCGTAGCGGGGTTTGCACAACGAAGCTTTGGCACTATCAAGCATTTTAAAAGCATCGTAGAAGCGGTGTAGCGTCGAAAATGTTCGCTCACGTTCTGCCGTGAGCACTGCTTGTTGTTTCGAGATTTTAGACGCCATTGTAGCGAATGTATAACCACAAATGCAAAAACACGAAACTAGAACAAGGACCAAAGACTAATGTTATGAATTAATCACGGAGAAATAACCGTCGAACGCAGAGAGGAAGGATAATGCTGAATCATACCACTACTGAGTGTCTATGACAAGAGTTAAACCAATGTAAATAATAACTCGCACAGACGGACAAAATAAATTATTGCGACATGGAAGCCGTCGCAATGCCGAGGCCACCTAAGTCACCCAGCACACCGATACGAGAGTGTGAAGGTGAACGACCAGAATCCGAAGGTGGACTCCGCCAAGCAAACAAAAATATAATTCGGAGGTGGACTCCGCCAAGTGAACAAGAATAGAATCCGGAGGTGGATTCCACCTCACCGTCACGAGAAATTGGAACCAAAATAATATTTGGCTCACAGGGACCAAAATGTTACCGCCGATCTTAATAGATGGCGATGAAAAACAGTGGACTGTATGTTGTTGAGCTACGGTGAGGCCAGATGATACGAAATAATCGGGTGCCGACTTGGCAATAATAATCAGGCGAGCATAAGCCAAACTCAGATTGTGCCTCGCCCCAAAACGATACGTAATGAACAACGTCGACTTGACGTTGTTAATCAAACCAAGCACACGCCAGTCCTGGTCAAGCCTTGTTCAGAACCATAGGAACCAGGGGGTGAATCACACCAACCTTGGTCAACATAACCAAATCAAAAAACGAGAAGCGAAACATAAATAGAATCTTCAGACCTGAGTGGTGTCCCCACACACCATCAGAATAAATAAACAAGAAGTGAAGAGGCTTGCCAGAAACGAAACACCCAACGCCGTAGATGCTGATGCACAAGTGTGAAGAGACGAGGAGCGAGCGATGTGGAAGCCGGTCCTACCCCCACCAAGCCGAGAGCGTGACTGAATAGAAACAGCTGATGGGAGACGTCCAGAAAGGTCTTGACTCGACCGAAGACAGATTGCAACTGACTCACAAGCCGAGCCTGTGGTTCAAACAGACGCGAGAGACTGGCGAGGGGGAGTTCGATACAAGTGACTGGCGAGAGGGTAAACGATGCAATCAACTTGGTCAAAAGCCGGCCAAAATGGTTTTCAAGAATGTGGAATTGATAGCAAGTCATGTCATGTTGCGCGTCTGGGAATAACATTGACGGAATCAAAACAAATACGGCCAACTAGGGAAATAGATAGCTGGTCTCACAAAGACCGGCGTTAACATCCCGTCTTACGCCATTTTACACCTGGATTAGACACCGAATTGCATATGGATGCCAGTTCGTATGGGTTGGGAGCTGTATTGTTACAAAAGTTCGATGAAGACCTACACCCCATTGCATATGCGTCGAGATGTTTGGGAGACCCAGAGACTGGATATAATACCACACATCAAGAATGTTTGGGGATAGTGTTCGGAATGAAGGTTTTTCGTAAATACTTGTATGGACAGTCGTTAAAAGTTGTCGTCAATCACCATAGTCTATGTTGGTTGCCCCAGAACAACGAATCGAGTGGTAGACTAGCAAGGTGGGCTATTCTACTTCAAGACTTCGATTTGAAAGTAATACATAAATCAGGAGCTCAGCACACCGCGCCGGACTGCTTGAGCCGATATCCCCTAGAAAGTGAAAGGCCGTTGGAGTTTGTTGAGGATGAAGCGGAGGACGGAAAGATTATGACTTTGTTATAAACATACATCATGAAACTTCAGAAGGAGGACAGTGAGCTTGCAGAATTGAGAGATGCAATGGAAAACCCGGAAGGAGCGTCCACTAAAGTGAGGAGGAAGACAAGGAGTTATCTGATAGAAAATGGTGTGCTATACAGAAAAAACTTGGCATTCAGAGGGAGGATAAACTCTCAGTCATCCCGAAAAGTCTACGTTACGAAACACTCTGGTCTTTCCATGATAATAGCTTGGGAGGCGGTCACTTTGGATACGCGAGAACCTACGGTAAGCTGAAAGAACGCTATTATCGGGAGAATATGGCGAAGGAAACAGAAATATACTGTAAAACATGCCGTAAATGTCAAAGTAGGAAGCGACCGATGCAAAAACCCGCCGGGCTACTTCAACCTATACCTGTTGGGAAAATGTGTTTTCACGCATTGGGATAGACCTACTGGGTCCAATACACAAATCAGACAAAGGGATGACATGGATAATATGTTGCACGGAGTACGTAACTGAATGGGCTATCACAGCGAGTTTACCGTCTGGAACGGCGAAAGAGGTGGCAACATTCTTGATTAAGGACGTCATCTGTAAGCATTCTTGTCCAACAGAGATCTCATCTGACAGAGGGCAGTGCTTCCGGTCAGCACTGGTCACAGACTTAAAGGCGGGGTTGGGCTCCAAAAGTTCGTTCACGTGTTGTTTCAGGCCTAGTACAAATGGTTCGACTGAAAGATTCAACAAAAGTCTTATCGATAGTCTGTCAATGTACGTTAGCAACCAACAAAACGATTGGGACGAGTATTTGAGTATATGGTGACGTTCTCGTACAACACATCGAAACAGGAAACTACGAACTTCACACCATTTTACCTACTTTACGGCCGACAAGCGACTCTTCCAATCGATGTGTCACCCCGACAAGGTATAGACATGTGCGAAGACGCCGCCTCCATGATCGCAAGATTAGACGCTGCAAGAAAGTTAGCAGTAGAACGTATCGGCCAAACCCAAAGTAAGCAAAAAGCTCGCTATGACGTATTACATAGACACGTCGAATACTCTGTCGGCCAACTGATGAAAATACGCAGTCCTTTGAGAAAAGTAGGAAAAACGGAAGAACTACTTCATTAATGGTTGGGCCCTTTCAAAGTCGAGAAGAAAATAACAGACTTGAATTACTTAGTCACCGTCAAAAGGAGGCGTGGGCAAAAGCTGGTACAAGATATAATTCATGTGTCCCGTATGAAACCCTATTTCAACCCAGAGTCTTGCCCCATCCGACGTCAGGGGGAAGAACAATAACATGAAAGTAGGATCTAGAGTTAGAAACAGGTGTCCCCTCCAAATGTCACACTTCTGTTTCCATGGTCCCTTGTTTTTCATTTCGTCTGCCTTGATGGACCTCTCTGGCAAAGAAGAAAAAAGAAACCCACTTTTTCCTTCTTATCACTATAGCGGCTGAAAAAGTATATGGAAGAAATTGAAAAGTGTTTTTTCAACAGGAAATATTCTTTTTCTATTCTCATTTGATAGGCAAATTACGTATTAGAAATAATGTTCTCATAAATGCTCTCCCAATTTTTTTACCTGATGCTACACGACGTTACGAGACGTTGTGTCTCCGAATACCTACGAGCCATGGGCACGTCGTGACGAACTGGGGGTACATCGCAAGGACGTCCAGACCTAAGGAAGAAGAGGCAGAGTTCCAGGTCCTCCGACGATCGACAGTTCCGGGAAGAAGAGAGAGAATGGAAGATCAAGAATGAAAAAAGAATCATTTTCGTGAAATAATTATGAACTTGAAATTAGACGAGGAAAAAAATATATTACTTAGTGTTTAAGTTGGTTAATAGTTACCGAGTGTTGAAATCATAGAAATTATCATGGTGAATAGTAGGGTATTGATATTAACAGGAAAGAGTTATCGTGGAACCAGGACGGTTCCCAACCGGGAAGGAGAGGTGTTACAAAGTAATTGGATATACGAAATAATAACTGTATATAACCTTGATGCTAGGTAATGTGAAGTGATTATAAACAAGTAAACTATGTACAAGGAGGTAGGGTCATCAAAGGGAAGGGCTCGACCACTGGACGAGTGAGTGGCTGCGAGGTCAAGAGTTTAGAACGGAACCGAGGATCAGAGGAGAAGGTCGTGTGCTGGCTGCTGCATCGAGCGATAGGGGCGGGCTGCCTGTGGAGTAACAACCCTATAGGCCATAGAGTAAAGGTATCGATTTCGGACTTTTGTATTATTCTTCTCATTTCTTTTGTTTCTCTTGACGGGAGTAATAAAATACTACCCTAATTTAAACTTTTGATTTTGTTATAATCTATGGCTCCACAATGATAACATTTGTATACATAGCCTAGATATTCTATAATTAAATAAAAACCGAAAACATATTGAGTATACCCCAGTTTTGGTTTTCTCGTAACCTTGGTAACGTGTTATAAACAAAGGATGTGTTCATATTATCTTCTGCTTTTGATCTGATTCATCAGTACTTTGAGTAATAAACAACCATTTTTTTAATTCAGTCAACATTGACAAGCAGTTCTATACAAGCCAACTTCAAGGAAAGTATCAGCGCAAAATAGTATATGACATAATTGAAGTTGTATTGGAGATTACATATTATGCCTCATAGGCTAGGCTTCTTTGACTCAGTTTTTGAAGCATTGCTACCATTAATTTGTTAATCATCTGTCAAATACCAACTTTTTTCAGATTTATCGTAAGAATTAGTTTCCTTACGGTTATTTACGGTCAGTATTGGTGAACAGTGAGTATATACACTGATAATTATTCGACTATGTTAAACCATTTGGAGCTAAAAGCGTTCAATTTTGATCGAGCAATACCTACATCGTGGGCTACTGACATATCTTTTGAATCTGAATTTTTTACTTTGGATAAACATAATAGGGCCTATGACTATCAATTACATAACAAGATAAGCAACATGGCATATTTCCCATCCTTTTAACATTAGACCATTTTCACCATGTTGGAAGCAGCGCTAGTGGCATTACCTTTACAATGAATTGCTGAAACTACGTGTAAATGTCGTCAAATTCAAGCCAGTTCCGAGGGCAAGATTTACGTCGGCATTTATTATTCAGGTAATTATCATCTTATTTCTTTATTACCTTCTCTAGTGACCATAAAAACTAGAAAGCTCAACAAAGCTTGACATATTCTCCTCTACTACGTGCAAGTAGTATATAGGCCTATATGTTGAAATATTATCTATCCAAACTTGATTTAGCCATGACATGCGCTGTCGTGTACATTTCTGAGATTCGCAATTTCGAATCAAATCGTACATATTAGGCTCATATTTTAATGTATAGAACATAGTTGTATAATTGCATTGCTTTTTTTACATTGGGTCTTAACGACGCACCATATCGATGGCTACAATCTATTGGCGTCGGTGGATGATGAATGAGATGGAAGGTTATTTTATTAGGTGTGTTGGATGGTGGGAAGGAGTTAGTCGTGGCCTGTTGAGGAACCATTCCAGTATCAACCTGAACGCAAGAGGGAAACCACGAAAAACTCCTCTCAGGATGGTCGACCATGGCAGGAATCGAATCTCGGTCTCCCGAATGATGGTTCAGTGTGTTACCACTCGGCCACGGGTCTCGATGCATTGCTTCTGATCTTTCTCGTAGATGTTAACTGATTAGCCAGTTATCAATTGGTAAATATAGCAGTCTGGCTCTTAACTAGCTTTTACAACGTATTTAAAGTTCAGATTGGCCAATTCAAATGAAATTGATTCCAACATTGCTTAATGCAGTTGGGAAGAGCTGGATTCTCAAATTGCATTACATCAATTACTTGTATACATCAAGATGCAATACTACCAGCAAATTATCATAAAATATGGTGGATCACTAGTTAACTGCACCACAATGGCGTAGGCCACATCTGGGGCAAGTTATAAACTGTGCAATGTTGGCCAATAGATTTTGCTTATTTATTCCATATAGGGACTGGATGTTCCAAAAAGACTGATCCTAAGCGTTCACAGATATTTTCAACATAGCATTCAATTGTTTTCACTCGACAGTATTATGGTTGAAAAAAAAAAGAAAAGTGGCAAAGGGAGAAGGCTTGGAAGATAAGAAAAACTGGAAGGCAGAATAGACCAGTCAAGATGAAGACATCTCAACCAATTGAGTTCTGCTGCATCTGATAATAACTGGGCCTCTAACATTTGCTCAACACTGGCATGGATTACCATTCTACAGAAAGAAACATGTAGAGTAATTGACAATAATTAATGGTAGGAAACCACAGAAAAATACAGGAGCCTAAGACAAAACTTTGGCAGTGCCACACAGAAAGCAATGCTAGGGCCTACAATAAAATGTGATATCACTGTAATCTGCATGGCAAACAGCATTAACCTAATATTCGGTATTGCTCAAACTGATTATTAGGTCCACAGCAAAATTTCTACTCATAATACCTTCCTTGGAGATATTCATAATTGAATCTGGTACAAATATCGTGCAATTGAAGCTAAGATTTTACAATATTTTTTCTAATATGCGAGTTGGCCCAGACACCTGAGTAATATAATTTGACTCTTGAAATGATAATTTGAGCTGTGCAGCAAAATCAGAACACATAGGTCAACTCACCCATTTTCACTAAAATATGTACCGGTTTAATATTGTGAACAAATGTACTTAGCCTTGAATCGATTTACAACTATTCAATAGTTGGATGAGCGTAGCGAAGACTCAATTACACTGTACTTGAAAAATCGAAGGTGTTTTTTTTTTTTTTTTTTGTTTTTTTGTTCGCGCTCTACAGGTCAGACAGAAATTCAGATCATGATGAAACTTGGCGCACACATGAACCCCTATCTGACTTGATGCTGTATAGTTTTGAGGCAAAATCGGTTCAACAATTCTTGAGATAAATCATTTTGAAGTTTTCAAAAAACCCATATGAATAAGCCAGGCGGAAAAAATGACAAAGTGAATGTTCTCCGAAATTTTTCAAATTTTCACAGAACTCGAACGACATAATAATACACATTATTCCGAACTTTCACTGAAATCGGATCAGCCGTTTTGATGTAAAAAAATATTCCAGCTCATCCATCAACGCGGAAACACATAACGCGTTTGCCTAGTACAATACATTGAGAATATCAACTAGCCTACGCCCGTACTTGTGGGTACATGTACGGGCATTACCATATTATTTACCACTGACCCTACAACCCTGTGGCTATGACTTCAGCCATTGAAATTCTATGGTTCAGCTAGGCAAGCTTGGGCAACTGTGTTGATATATATTTGATTTCTTGGATAAAAACTTTCGTGACTCCAAGTGCAAATTATTCCAATGAAATGGTGTGATTTCAGTCAAGCGATGAAGTTGTCTCGATCCATTTGGAAGAGATGTCTGCTGAGTTGAGTGAAGGTTGGAGTGCCACGATAGACCGTTCCCAGCTAGAATACTCCTAGGCCTCCCTCATCTCTTACTACATACCAGCAATGAAAAACACTACGAAGTATACATCATGATGTCCATCATATTTGTATTTGAATCTAGTGCTCTACTGGGGTAAATTGTTTGCTAGCCCTTGCTACAAGTGACATCCATGTGACGCAGACAGGAACATCATGGCTTATGACAGCTAGGGCGTGCCGTATGCTTCATCAAATTTGAATGACCGGTACGTAATATGAATAATTATTATGAACTTTCTTTTCAATACCATCAAAATTTGATACAGGATCATTGCTCCCCAATCAAGGCTATGGATGAGAGGTAAGATCGTTCGGACGGAGTACCACAAGGGCGAACTTACCACCCCATGTTAATTATTTAAAACCAATTAGCTTCTACATCAGAACTGCGCTGTCTGTGACCATAATTTTTCACATTACTGTGTGAGTGAAAACCATTCCTGTGATATAGGGCCTATATCCGTCCGTACATTTCTAGCATTGGTAATAAGAGTAAACAGAACACACGAATGTTGATTTCTTCCACTTTGAACTGGGCCTATGTCTCTTGGGCAATGATCACTTCTTTCCATTGACAGCAATGTGAAGTTTATCATGATACAAAATAGAAAAAAATGAGAGATGGGCTCGAACAGTTATAATTAGGCCTATCACTTTACTAATTAAAGGTCGTGGCCAATTAGTAGGCCTTCTTCATCCGAGCATTTGCTTCGAGAACTGTGGGATACCACCAAAAGCCTAGTCAGGATGGTCTGAAATATGAATTGACCTCATTTTTATATTGGTGAATATGATAGGCCTAACCCTATCATGACTTCAATTACTCCTTGACTGCTCACCTTCAACTCGGGATGATCAGTTATTCAGATATAAATAATGTGAACTTGTTTCATAACTGAAGACTTTGTTTCGGAAGACGTTGTTCTAGCTGTCAAGTTGGCTATGCCCAATTCGAATTTCTGGAAAATGAAATCGATTGAGCTCGTTTTGAGCAGAGTTGTGCTGCATTCTAATCGTTTTGAGCTCATCCCCTAATCGAGATATTTTAATTTATTGTGGGCGGAGCCAAGTTGACGGGTGGCTCCGGTCAACTCTTCGGATCAGAACCGGACAAAAACTGTCGTTTTGAGCTGAATTGAGCTTCATTCCTTCTGAACTCATCTCCTGACCGAGATATTTTACCTTTTTGTGGGTGGAGCCAAGTTGACGTGGTAATCAGATGGGGGTTTAGGTCAAGTCGTCAAATCGAAAGCGGACAAAGACTATCGTTTTGAGCTTGTTTTGAGCTGAATTTTGCCACCCATCATCTGTTTTGAGATCATCTCCTGACCAAGATATTTCAGGTCCGTGTACTCGCCATCGCCCTTCCTCTATCAGCACAAATTCTGAACATTTGTCCGGAGTCTTTGCTATAGGCCTTCAGATTTCATGCCAAGACTTTCAGAATTTGTGGTGAGTAATTTTACGAGAAAATCGATTTTCAAAAGATGAGGGGTTGAGTTCACGCAGCTCCTCCAATGTCAGGACAAATTCTGAAAACTCGCATGTATTTTGTGGTAAGCCGTTAGATTTCATGGCAAAAGATTTAGAATTGGTGATGTGTGATTTTCCGAGAGAAAGATTTTCAGAAACGATGGGTCACGTTAACGCTGTTCCTCAAGTTGGGCGAAGCCACCCGTCAACTAGGTTCTGCCCACAATAAGTTGAAATATCTCGGCTAAGGGATGAGCTCAGAACGATTGGACGGCGGCACAATTCAGCTCAAAACGAGCTCAAAACGCCTGTTCAATAATTTTTCAGAAATTCAAATTGGGCGGAGCCAACTTGACGGAACCGGAAGAAGTTGAGAGGTACGGAATAGACGATTCACGATATACAAGACTGTTCCTGAAACTCCTGAATATTCCTGAGTATTCCTGAATACTTTGCAATAGTTGGTTTATCTGACAAAATACTCTTAGTAAACGTTACTGACAATAAAAAATGAAAATTACAGTAAACTTACGGTAAAACTTACGACAGAGCAGTTTACAGAACCAACAGCTTACCTTGAAATAATTTAAATCAGTCAGAGCCGGTTTTATGAACTCGTAGTAACAGAATCATTATGTAGGCCCTAACTTTTACTCAAGGTACAAAAACAACATACGTAACCAAGAGTGATATCAAGTTAATCCACTTCTATCGGTTGAAACCGGGTC
The DNA here is from genome assembly GCA_964007535.1 of Brachyptera risi. Classification (NCBI taxonomy): domain Eukaryota; kingdom Metazoa; phylum Arthropoda; class Insecta; order Plecoptera; family Taeniopterygidae; genus Brachyptera; species Brachyptera risi. The sequence goes on from CAXFZR010000050.1 coordinate 589,302, forward strand.
TTGGTAAAATATCATTCCACCAATACCATAATGATTTCTGAATTATCTCATTGAAATAAAGCGTCAAGATTCATTATTGCTTATACCAGATGAGTAGGCCTAGGTGATCAAATTGATCAAGTCATCATGAAATTGTTGTAGCCTACTATTATACTATAATGTGACTGATACCTCGTTCATATTACAGAATTTAACTACAGTTGAGTAGATAATGTTAGTCAAGTTATAATAAGAGCAAAACTTGGTTAGAAGTCAACTCTAGTTATCTCTTAACTAAGTTCCTAGAACTCAGTTGGCTTGATTGCAATCAAAATCCACCGCCTTCTCAAAGAGCAATATCATCCGTCACATTGTTGGTTCAAAGCAAGGCCCTCTATATTATTTACGCATACAAATTATATAGATGGCTTCGTTCTAAAACAAGGCGAGATAATGGCTGGATATGAACAGAAAATCTGTAAATCTATAAATGCAATATGAAAATCAACAGTAATCGAACAGGATGATGGCAGTGCATGACGTCACAAACAACCATTTCATCGCTGTCATTGTGGACACTTCACCTCAGTTCATAATGCTAACTACAGTTGGTGATCTCAGTGTGAACGAGGTATAACTATTGTATATTATATTGATTATACTCAGTTTTACGAATTGATAGTTAGTAGATTCCAATCTTCCACCGTACATCCACTGTTTTACTTATTACTTTTAGTTGATCTCACTTCTGATACCATGTGATGTTCTTCATTGGATAATATACATGTGATGTTCTTTATTGGATAATATACATGTGATGTTCTTCATTAGTTGATATAAAGGTCTACAGTAATATACAGGTCTACAGATTGAGCAATGGTTAGCGGATTAATTTGTTATCACCCTTGGTTACATATGTTATTTTCATGCCTTCAACTAGTAGTAATTGGATTAGTACTTGACTAGGATTCATAAAACTGGTTCTTACCGATAATTAAATGACAGAACAATGTTCGAACTCGGATTGGAGTAGGGTTACATTTCATTCAATTATTTAGGCCTACAGTGTGGGTATAACAGGGCTACATGTATCAGGCAGAGGGCAGGCAATGTGATAGGCCTATGATCAAATTAAATTATCAGTACTGATGTATGTGGGGCTTACTGTAGCTACATGGGAAGTATTTAGGTTTCAAATTTATTCACAAATTTAGAAGAAAATTGTATAGGCTTAAAGCAATTGCGTTGAATAAGGGAATTGTCAACAATATAACTCATTCAAGTGATACACTTGAAATCTTAGTGAGACTTTGTAAGACACTAATAATGAGAATTTGTTTCAGACAAATATATGCAAGATATACAAGAGACCTCTCACAATTACTCAGATTCAGTTCTTCCCATTCGAAACTTCTTTCCGGTGATTAGTTTGAAGTTACTTGATCATTTCTTTTACTTCAATAGATTGAATAAAAATTTGATACAAACCAATTTTTGTCTTGCATAAGATAGATGAAATTTGGAAAGCCACTTACCACCCACTCCTATCAGCAATCTCAAAACCCACCATTACATTTCCAATATATAAGGTCAACTTTTTCACAATACATTACATTGATTTTGTTCTATTTGAAATTCCTAGCTAATAATCCTTGCAGTTCAACCAACTATCGATATTCTACTTCATTTAGCTTACTTATTATTATTAATATCTTGATTCAGATCTAGCTTACTTGACGAAACCAATGAAATTAGTTATTACTATGTACTAATCTACGGTAGATATAGAATACAAATCCATTCCGCTGACTTGGTGCTTCCAAAGTAATCTTCTATCGCAGCCCGTTTACCTCTACGGGTTACCTGGTAGTAGAGAAGGAACTCGATAACCAGCCTTACGTCATGCACAGTGCAACTATTACAAATTTTGGCTGGAAAAGCTGACTTTATCCTGAAGCTTGGGTCTCTACAAGTCTACAACTGGGCAGTAAGCTTTACAACAGAATCTTGAGCATTGTATCTATGACCTGAGCCATCAATTATTGGGTTCAATTTATGATTTAATTCTTGTGATATAGGCCCATATTTAAATACCATTCAACAAAGGTTTCAAGGAATTTCCCTCTTTAGATCCAGGCCTGAGGTATGATTAGGCCTACTGGTACTTGAAATAGCAGTCAATTATTCGTGAAAGATACTGCCGATCTGCAGGGTTCTCACGGGATGGTTAGGGTTGGGACGCGAAAGGTTTGAACAGTAAAACTGCAGCTTCATCCACTCGACACAAAAATTATCTCACACTGTGATTTTATCAAGTATGGTTATAAAATGAATGTCAAAGCCCTACCCAACCCCTTGGCTCTAGCCATCATCAACAAACTTCAGAAGAAGTTCCACTTCATGGAGTTTATAATACAATCTCAGTGCCTTAAACTAAAAACATAACCTGATAATTTATCAAATGGGCAGATTGATGTGGTGACTTGTAAGGAGTAGGCCTATTCAATCCTGAACCTGGCCTTAATTAAATGTTAACCAATGTTAGCCTAGGTCTCTAGGTCTATTTGAGCAAGAAACAAACTGTATGACTCGACTCCCTTAGTTGTTGGGCACTCGCCCAGTTTTGACAAGGTAGGACTAGGCCTAGGCCCATACTATTAAATAATGGAGAAATGAGATCCCGGTGAATATGCCGTATCTGTAACCTCTGTTCTAAGGGTTATATGTTAGGTGGTGGGTGGTAGACGATTGTTAGGGTTAGTAGGGCAGGGCACGAACCCTGAAATTACAATAATAATAATACTGATGAGTCTTCATTTGTGCGGTGTGGTTGAGCCACAATGGCTTCTCTGGTTGTACATTCAATACAAAACCTTACCCTACTCAACCCTTACCATCCGTGCCCTTTATATCAGTTAATAAACTAATGTAGTTTGACCATTGAATTTGTAGTGGTTGGTTCTAGTAACAGACAGTGACAGTGCAAACTGAGAGTCCCGATTCTTGAATGTGTTTCTTCTTCTTCTTCTTCTTCTTGGTTCTAGGTGCTAACCTGTCTGGCCAGTCTGATTGTTGTTTGAGCAGTTTTTAGCGTGTTCACCACACTGTGGAAACACACTTATACGTTTGATTCAAAAGGGACTGAAAAAACCTATTCTTCGCGTAGAATCGCTGAATTTCTACGTATATCGAAAATTATCGAGCTTGGATCATGCATTTTTTTACACTCTTCGACTACGTAGCAATGAAACTTGTCCACATAGCCTGTATATTTTCAAATCAACGAAATAAAGGAAAAAACTCTATAAGCCTTGAAATGGCGTGGACTTTTATACCATTTTTTGCGCGTTAATAGAATCGCTGGTTTTCCACGTAAATTAGAAATTTAAGCGCTTTCAAGTTGTAATTGGTTATAATCTACCGCGTTACGATAATAAATTTTGTCCACGTGGCCTAAATATTTTATAATTGAATAAAAACCGAAAAAAAATTGATTATACCCCATTTTTGGTCAAGGAGGTTAAAATACTAACCTCTTTGGTTTTGGCCCTCTGATAACCATGGTAACATTATAAACAACGGATGTGTTTATATTATCTTCTGGGCCCAAATTCACAAAAAGTAATAACTTTGATTCGGCTCAAAGTTACGACCTTCTTTCGAGATAATACTATATTTTGTCTTAATCCAAACTTATAAAGAAATATTTTATCGTCCCTCCAATCCCTAGCAAGTGTCTGAGATCCACATAGTTCATAAGATCTGGAGATAAAAAACGTCAGAGTGGTGCTTTGCTGGATCCCTGGACACGTTGGGATAAGAGGGAATGATATTGCTGATGGAGCTGCTAAAAATGCTACTAACAAAGAGCAAATGGATAATCATCGGGTACCCTGGAATGACCTGAGGGCTCATTTTAAAGTTCTTTTCAGAAATCGATGGCAACAAGAGTGGAATAAGGAGCTGAACAACAAGCTGAAAGAGATAAAGCCTACCGTTGAACCATGGGACTCCTCTATTAGAGGTTCCCGGCGGGAAGAGGTAGTACTGGCTCGCTTGCGGATAGGACACTCCTTGCTGACTCATTCGTATCTCTTTTCACCAGAGAAAGTTGTCCCGCAGTGAGATACATGTGATGAAGTTTTAACTATCAGACATATCTTATTGAATTGCAGGAAATACACTGCTTTACGGCAACGAATGTTAATGGGTGACTCTCTTCAAAAACTTTTAGCAGATGACTGTCGTGCTGTTGATAAGATTTTTAAATTTTTGAACTTTGCTGATTTACTGGACAAGTTTTAAATTGTGCAACACAATGTTTACTATAGTTATCTTATATATGTTTTATATGTTCGGCTTTTTACACCAAACATACATTCATTTATTGATGATTGTCAACTAGTTATGATTGTAAGAGTCAAAAGACTGATTATTCATTTGACATTCGATACTTATTCTTGATGTTGATCTCTTGTGATGGACATCATGAATATTTTGAATCAAACCGTACCCTACTATTATGGTTTGTCGTTCCTCCACTCCTATTTGAGCGCGAGTTTGAACTGAGAACAAGTGGTAAAACGTTCTCATTCTAGTCCCATGGGTGTAACCCTTTACAGCACACACATGTTCGGTTTTAACAAATTAGTGAATAACGTCTTAGTGTTTAGTCTATTTAGTCTTAGTTTTATATATATCGAGGTGTTCTCATCTAAATTTCACCCGCACCTCTATACTACAGTACTTACCTTTTTGTTCAGCAACTTATTTTGACAGGCGCTAAATGACCTCGCTGTCGACGCGCCTCTAAACTCCAACATTCATTCATTCAAGTACCGAAGAAATTGTCTCAACTTTGAGACTACGCCTAGGCCTAGTCCAGACTGGTAGGCCTAGGCCCTAGTAAGTGATCACCTCTTGACTTTGAATATCAATCTACAATGATTTCATGGCTGAATTTGAGAAAACATGTAAATTCTAGCCACCAAAACACGGCAAGGTTATTTCTAAATACCGCGCAATTTGATTTACGTATTTTATCATTCCGGTTCTACATCTAACCTCACTTTGACTTGTTCTCGACTAGGCCTAGCGAATGTCACTGTTCGCCAGTCACCTTGTCTGTTTAGCCCTTTGGTCTAGCCTAACCTGTCAAACAGTTGTGTTGTGTCGTTGACATTACCACTAATAACTACCACTAACTAGGCTACTACTATACCTAGCTGAAATATAACTTATGATAACTAATATAACCACTTAAACATTAACACTAGGCCTAATTATATATACATAATTATATTAGGCATATATAACTAGGCCTAGGCTATATCCTACTAATTATATTACAATGTTCAACGCTGGGCGTTTCCCAATTCTGGATGAGGCTAGGCCATTGAGTTTCAGGAGAGGCCTATCATTGTTAGCTGGTAGAGTATTCAAAGATAGGCTGGATCAATTAAATGTGTCGGATGACAATCTGATCAAACGGTACAGGTTCCCCTAGACATACCGTCTTGGAACTGTGCAACATTTTGGAAGGCGATTTGACCAGACCGACAGCAAGGTCCCATGCCTTGCCTATTGCAACGCAAGTTCTTACTGCGTTGCGATTCTACGCATCTGGAACGTTCCAGTTCGTCATGGGCAATGTAACAGGCATAAGACAAGCCAGTTGCTCGCGAGTTTTGTTTGTCATTAGCAATGCATTGGTTGAACTCTCTCCCCAGTTCATATCGTTCCCTCTTGAAAATGAGGCATACGTGGCCAGAGTTAAAGCAGGTACGTTGCCGAGGTCATTAGTTGCTAGTACACAAAACTGTCATACACAGACTAGGATCTGATATCAGAGTCAAGTTGAGCTAACCTAAACCGAAAATCTTGAGCACCACAAGAACGATATCTTCATGCATGATGGCTAGTCTATTATTTTGGTGAGAAGGGGGTAGGCCCGGTCTCACACTATTCAAATGCAATATCGTACTCTTCCTATTCAGTCATCATCTGGAATAATGCTTACGGTGTACTGGATTTTCAGTGTAGGCCTACGTTTTTCTCGATGCACCATATTTTCGGTGTATCAGTTATGCAACCCAAGGGCGGTCGTACCGTACATGTACAGGCCTATTGTGGACCATCCTGAAAGAGTTTTTTTCGGTTATCCTCTGTCAAAAGTTCAATACTGGGATGGTTCTTTAACAACAGACTACGACCGACTCCTTCCCACTTTCCCAAAAACACTGAATAACCTCTCATCTCATCATCTCATGTCATGCACAGACGCCAATAGATCTCAGTCATCAGTAAATAAGTGCGTCGTTAAACCAATATAAATTGAATAGAATACAGGCACATGTACAGATTTATACTGAGACGCGTGGCCGAGTGTTGACACACTGAACCGTCATTCGGGAGACCGGGGTTCGATTCCCGCTATGGTCGACCATCCTGAAAGGGGTTTTTCGTGGTTTTCCTCTGTCGTCCAGGTCAGTAGGCCACTGGGATGGTTCCTTAACAACAGGCCACGACCGACTCCTTTCCACCATCCAAAACACCTAATAAAATGACCTTTCATCTCATCATCCCATCATCTCATTCATCATCCACTGACGCCAATAGATTGTAGCCATCAGTATAGTGCGTCGTTAAAACCCAATATAAAATAGTATGTACAGATTTATAATGTATTTTGTGATTTGTATGTCTTAGGCCTATATAGGTAAAACACTTCATATTGCAGAATATCACAACCTTTCCGAGTTCCCCAACATAATAGGGGCCGTTGATGGATCATTAATCAACGTGAAAGCTCTGTCTGCAGATGAACCTCCTTTCGTCGATAGATAGGCCTACCAGAACCACAGTATTAATTGCCAGTTCGTGTGTAGGCTACTGCCGACCAGCGAATAGTCAATACGGTTGCCCGTTGGCCAGAGAGTACACACAACCAATTTATTTAGGCTACTTTCACAATCAGTTTAGTCACATGATAAGACAAATATATTTTCGTGTGTAGATCGCTCTTCTTACAACAAACACATAGTTCATTATGTTGATTATTCCTAGTTATTAGTGACAATGAGTTGCGAGTGAGTCATGACAAAATTAATTGATACATTCAACCATACTGATTGATTGATTATTGCTTGTTGAATGCCCCACCAACAGATTAAACTTGTCGATTTTTCAATTCCATTGAACTAAGACTTCATTTCACTTGACGAACAAAATCGGGCTTCGTTTTTATGTTCTCTTTTGTACGTGGGAACGTGGCATACAGATAAGAGAGTGTGCAAACAATCAAAAAATTTTCCAAACGTTGGTGTCATAACAGAATTAAAGTCTTTGTGTCAAAAAGTTGATTGTTTTTTCAATCATTAAAATGGGGTGGAAAGATCGCCCTTGTGGTGCCCCGTCTAAACGATGCTACTGTCATCCATAACCTTGAGAACAATACTTCTGTATCTAGTTTCGATGATAACATAACAGGTTGGGATTATTTTTTCAGCAAAATCGGATTGACGGTTTTCTCGGGAGGAATTGGGAAAATTGGTAAAATCCCTATGAGAATAACAAGTATAAGAAAGAATGTTATCGTTTTTCACTTCATTGATTGAAATTAGAATTCCTATAATAGAAATTGATATCATTGTAATTGATTTTGTTATTGATTAGAATTGATATTATTCTATTACACATTTCTACCAACTTCTACTGTTTGGAGAAATTCGAATCGGTCGTTTATAAGAAAATGGAGCATTCTATAGGCCTAGGAAAGTTATAAAATATTAAGTTCAAATTTTGTGGATGCAAATTGATTGTAGTGAAATATTACAACCTAATAACATATAATACCTCTTTATAATACCATAATATAATACATAACTTAATACATATAACTTTTCATCAAAACGAACAATGTTTGTCACATGGACACACTTTGACATTAGCAACATATGAGAGAAAAAACAATGCTATAATAATGATAATTTTTTTGTGAAGTGAAATTATGGTATTCATATGGATGATTACAGTAATTAAACAGGTAGTTACGTAGTAGATATTTCGCACACTATGAAGAAATCATCTATAACAAAATGAGAATATAAGCCTATTCAACAAATCAAGTATCGTAGCTCAAATATCTCAAGAAAATCAAAGATCAAAGAAATCAACTGAAAAGCTCTTTTAACGTAAAAGCTTGTCGAACTTCTTGTCGATTTCAATTTTTTGTGAGCTATTTTCAATTATTCTGCTTCATTTTACGCCATGTGATTTTGTTGAATATGGGGATTTTTATGGTAGCAGTAGATTCTATCATATTTTTTTTTATCATCCATTCAACATAATCCGTGGATTTTTCAATCCGAATATTTTTTGTGATTCCGATGACTTCGTTTTGTTCTGATGATTTTTCAAAATCTGCTTGATTTCTCCATTCTCAGCGTGTTCACCACACTGTGGAAACACACTTATATGTTTGATTCAAAAGGGACCGAAAAACCTATTTGTCGCGTAGAATCGCTGAATTTCTACGTAAATTGAAAATTATTGAGCTTGGATTATGCAAATGTTCACAATTTTCGACTACGTGGTAATAAAACTTGTCCACATAGCCGGTATATTTTCTAATTCGCGAATTAAAGAAAAACTGCCTTGGCCACGCCCACTTTTTGTCGTGGCGTAGGTTATTTCTTGCGCGTTGATAGAATCGCTGGTTTTCCACGTAAATAAAAAATTATTATAACTTATCACAACTTATTGGTGGGTAATGTGATGGTAATGAGGTATGGGCATACAGTAATGGAGTTTCAATCTACGGAGTGTAGGCCTATATTCGTACGGTCAACTGTATGATTAAGTGAAAATAAATAATACGGTCAGTGATATCATGACCGCGATGTTTCGGTCCATGACTATAAATGGCCAAAATAACGCTCTCTCAACTTGACTTCTGTAGCTCATGGGTTAGCACAGCTGACTCCCAAGCCAGGGAACTGTGATCGAATACCGCCTGTGACTGATTTTTTCATTTTTTTGAATTGGTTACTCTAGAGTTTATATATGAAGGAACATGGGCAATTGGCTTCTTCAAGCAAAGCTCCGGACAGAGTGCGCTAGCAGCGGACTGCCCTAGTTTTGTAACTGTCTGCTTATGAGCCATGTTATCGAGTGATTTATGTATGGTTGACTACGTCCGTGAAGTTGTCACACGTGTACGGTCACATGTCAGAATATGGAAATATTATTTCACCATTGGTTAGTGCCCCTTAGTGCCGTTAAATTTTCTGTTAGTGCAGCTTCAGTTTCGCCGTAATGACGAATTCAATTTTCAGAACCAGCCCCTCACATATCTCCGAAATTCCAATGGTAAACGTTAGTGCCGTAAACATTTCCGTTGGTGCCGCTTTGGTTTCGCCGTTATAGCGCGTCGTCCATGTGAGGGGCCAACTTCACGCCAGCCCCTCACATATATCCGATCTTGGAAATTTCAACGGCATTCATTAGTGCTCGTTAGTGCCGTATATTTTTTCGTTAGTGCCGCTTTAGTTTCACCGTCATGACGAATTCAATTTTCAGAACCAGCGCCTCACATATCTCCGATCTTGACAATTCTAACAGTATACGTTAGTGCCGTGACAGAATCGATAGTACCGCTTCAGTTTCGCCGCTACGACGCAATGTCAATGTGAGGAGCCAACCTCACGCCAGCCACTCACATTTATCTCCGATCTTGGAAATTCCAACGGCATTCGTTAGAACATTTTCGTTAGTGCTGCTTTGGTTTCGCCAGCCCCTCACATATCTCTGATCATGAAAACTCCAACGGCATTCGTTAGAAGAATTTCGTTACAGCCGCTTTGGTTTCGCCAAATAACGCGTTGTCCATGTGAGGGGCCAAATCTTCACGCCAGCCCCCAACATGGACAACTCGTTATAACGTCGAAACCAGAGCGGCACTAACGAAACATGTTTGAGGCACTAACGAGCACTAACACAACACCAACGAATGCCGTTGGAATTTTCAAGATCGGAGATATGTGAGGGGCTGGCGTGAAGTTGGCCCCTCACATTGACAACGCGTCGGAGCAGCGAAACCGAAGAGGTATTAACAATTTTTTCCACGCCACTAACGGGCACTAACGCACCACTAACAAATGCCGTTGGAATTTTCAAGGTCGGAGATATGTGAGGGGCTGGCGTGAAGTTGGCCCCTCACATTGACAACGCATCGTAAGGGTGAAACCGAAGCGGTACCAAAGGATTTTTCACGGCACTAACGGGCACTAACGTAGCATCAACATATACTGTTGAAATTTTCAAGATCAGAGATATGTGAGTGGCTGGTTCTGAAAATTGAATTCGTCGTGACGGCGATACTAAAGCGGCACTAACGGTAAATTTGATAACACTAACGTAGCACTATTGAATGCCGTTGAGATTTCCAAGATCGGAGATATGTAAACCGAGATGTAAATTTGTACACAACACAATAACAATACTGTAACAGATGAAAAGTCGACCGTGCAGGGCTATGGCGCACTAGCGCCACGAGTGAGAACATTGTGCAGTGAAGAACGCCATTATGTGGACAAAGTCAGGTTGCGGACAGTAAGTGAGGTTATTGGGTTGGGTTTAATCCTCGCGAATACCGCCGGCAGGCGGAACGGAGCTTACATATCATGTTCGTTTATTGGTAACTGGTGTCTGGGGCACTCTAGCAATGAAAGTGACAACTAGACTTTCCTCCCAAACGAATCCTACGTCACTAACACAAATAACCAATGACAACGCTGACCGTACAATCTATTTACGTGTATTGATATGGCTGACTGTACGATTATCCACAGCCTTTAATCTATTCCTCTATGGTACTCATTATCATTACTCTATGGTTAGAGGTAGGCCTGAAGGATAGGGTAATGTTTTATAGGCTTTCAAGATTTTGCACTTTTCAATGGCGGTCATGATTAGGTAGGGTAAGGTTTTTGTCGAACGCTCAAACCATCATCTAGGTCTAAGGCCTATCACAACCTAACATGACCCCAACATCTGAATCGGTCGATAAATTGGCCCGGTATTTACCATTATGCCATGACTCTAAGACAAGCGGCAGTGAAACTACTTTTATAATTTTCATAACAAACCTCCAAAAACCAACCTAGCCTTTTTAGCCCATGATTGGTTCGAGACAATAGAATAGGGCCTAGCTTAGCTTTGAGTGTGTAGGCCTAGTGTTAGGTCAAATTATAACACATCAAATCCTTTGTCTGTGGCCTATTTGACAATACTGACATAAATTGTGTTACTTTTACGGTAGGCCTATTCGATAATGATGAGGCCCTCTTTGGAGGTCCCTTAAATTTGTGCAAATCCTGTACAAAGTTCCGCGCAAGGTTTATTGGCAATCTGAACCTTGCACAAAATCTTGCACCGCTCAACGGTGCATCCCGATGCACCAAATCATCCCTATGTATTTTGTTTAGCCACTCTTTCATGTACACGCCTAACATTCCTCCGCAATTGCATCCATGACATAATACCAGAGCCATGAGACACAGTGGGTCTAAACGATAAGCGTGAATGTTTGGTTAGGTTTTCACAGTTGACGCAAAGAATACATGTAGGCCTAGCCCTATATCTGTCGTTCAAGTGTGTTCCGATGAAATGATTTGAATAAATTTGAAGAGCAGTTCAATCGTATATATTTCTAAATACTGCCTGAACAGAATCTAGCGCCCGAACTATACGAAGTGAGCATCGTGAAACGGATATGTAAGGACAGCCAACGATGAGAACAACAAGGGTGAGCGAGCTCACCCTTGGACGCCCTCATATAGAAAATTGAACCTTAAATTGATTGCTTCTATTGACAGAAAACCTAAAATGGATTCTTCTGTAAAAATAAACTCCTAAATTGATTGTTTCTTTTGACAGAAATCTTGAATACATTGCTTCTATTTACAAAAAAACGTTACATGATTTCTTCTATTGACATAAAATCCTGAAATAACTTTTCTCATCAACAGAGTAGAGTAGACCCACCTTTGATATTTTACTTATAATCCAATAATAATATTATTAATCGTGATAATCTAATAATTTTATTAAATGCATTAAATGCTCATTTTTCTATGTTGCTTAACGACCCCACCAACAGCTAGGTTATGGAGAGTACAGATAAGTGGGAGATGAAAAGGGTGAGCGAGCTCACCCTTGGACGCCCTCATGTAGAAAAATAACCTTAAATTGATTGCGTCTATTGACAGAAAACATCAAATAGATTATTCTGTGAAAATAAATTCTGGAATTGATTGTTTCTTTCGAAAGAAATCTTGAATACATTGCTTCTATTCACAAAAAACGTTACATGATTTCTTCTATAGACAGAAAATCCTGAATTAAATTATCCTATCAACAGAGTAGAGTACTTTCAATATTTTGCTCATAGACCTAATAATCTAAAACTCTTATTAAATGCTTTTTTTATGTTGCTTAACTACCCCACCAACAGCTAGGTTATAGAGAGTATGAATGCGCGGGTGATGAAGAAACAGTGAGGTGATGATAGATGGGAGGACATTTAAAAAAACCCACACCTTACGCAGGATTTGAACCTGTTGCCCTGAAACCAGAAGCAGATGTGCTACCTCTAGACCAAGTAGGGTGGTTTGAATGCTTCTGTTGGCAGAAAACATTTAATTTTATATATATATATATATATATATATATATATATATATATATATATATATATATATATATATATATATATATATATATATATATATATATATATATATATTGCTTCTAGTGAAATAAAACTTCGTATCACAACCTTGTATTGTTTACAGAAACCTAAAAAAAGTACAAAAGCAATATGCATGTTATTCTCAAAACATGAACAAATGGCCTAAAGTCCATTCATATGAGCGTGTTAGTGATGCAACGATTAAACTTAAGCCACACGATACACAAAATTATAAAATATGTTGCAATTTTATTCTTTAGATCCTATTTGGATTTATTGAATTAAAATCATTCATGATGTTATTCATTATTATTTAATTTGTATATATATAAAATATATAAATTTCTTCCAAACGAGCATCATACAAAAAAAGTTTGAGGTGGAAAACAGAATGGGGTTGTTTCACCAACCACCCCATATGAGTCATTATGTTGCAGAAATTCCAACAACCCGTCCAATAGGGGTCCGGTAATCGAAAAACGCGAATCCGTTAGGGGATGAATCTCACCCAAACGAGCGTCATCCAAAAAAAATTAGGGGTGGAAAATAAAATTTCATCGAGCAACTAACCACCCTGTATGGGTCATTTTGTTGCAGAAATTCAAACAACCCCTCAAGGAGTCTGATTCCAGCACCCAGAATAATTGTGAAAGTATCAACCTGTTAAGAAATGAATTTCTCACGAATTCTGAACGTCATACGAAAAAATTCAGGGGTGGAAAACAAAGTAGGGTTGTTCTCCCCCCCCCCCCCTCCCATATGAGTCATTATGTGGCAGAAATTCGAACAACCCCTCCAATAGGGGTCCGGTTAGCGAAAAACGCGAATCCGTTAAGGGATGAATCCCACCCAAACGAGCGTCATACAAAAAAAAGTTAAGGGTGAAAAAGAAGAATGTAATCGATCAAATAACCACCCTGAATGGGTCATTTTGTTGCAGAAATTCAAATAACGCCTCAATTAGGGGTCTGGTTCCAGCACCAGATCGAGTGCTGGAATGCAAACCATAATAATAGAACAAAATTATGACCTTTTGTGAATTTGGGCCCAGAAAATAATATAAACACACCCGTTGTTTATAAAATGTTACCATGGTTATCAGAGGGCCAAAACCAAAGAGGTTAGTATTTTAACCTCCTTGACCAAAAATGGGATATACTCAATTTTTTTTCGGTTTTTATTTAATTATAAAATATTTAGGCTACGTGGACAAAAGTAATTATCGTAACGCGGTAGATTATAACCAATTACAACTTGGAAGCGCTTAAATTTCTAATTCACGTGGAAAACCAGCGATTCTATTAACGCGCAAAAAATGGTATAAAAGTCCACGCCATTCCAAGGCCTATAGAGTTTTTTTCTTTATTTTGTTGATTTGAAAATATACAGGCTATGTGGACAAGTTTCATTACTAAGTAGTCGAAGATTGTAAAAAAATGCATAATCCAAGCTCGATAATTTTTGATTTACGTAGAAATTCAGCGATTCTACGCGACGAATAGGTTTTTTCAGTCCCTTTTGAATCAAACGTATAAGTGTGTTTCCACAGTGTGGTGAACACGCTAAAAACAACCAATCACTGGGCAATTATCGGCAACACGATTGTCCACGGCCAGCTCGACGAAAGTTCTCGTGACAAGGTAAAGAACGGGATTTGAATCAACTAGCGAAGCGCTCGAGTGCAAAGACCGTTATATTTATATATATATATATATATAAATATATATATATATATATATATATATATATATATATATATATATATATATATATATATATATATATATATATATATATATATATATATATATATCGAAGTGGCTATTCCCACTACCCACTACCCAAGACTGGGTAGTGGCGATATATATATATATATATATATATATATATATATATATATATATATATATATATATATATATATATATATATATATATATATATATTTTTATATATATATGTATATGGGATTTTAAAGTTATATTTTTTTTTTTTTTTTTTTTTTTTTTTTTCAATAACATCGAAACTTGATACAACATCATTGTTCCCCAATTAAGGCTAAGGATGAAAAGTAGGATCGTTTGGACGGGGCACCACAAGGGCGATCTTACCACCCCATTTTAATTATTTAAAACCAATGAACTTCAAAACCAGGGCTGCGCTGTTGGTGACCATAACTTTCCGCCGCAGATAAAAGTCTTGCAGTTTCCGAGAGTCCGGAACACATTATAAGTACAAACCGTTTCTGTGATATATATCCGGACATTATCAGCATTGGTATTAAGAGTAAACAAAACACACGAATGTTGATATCTTCCACTTTGAACTAAGTCTCTTGGGCAATGATCACTTCTTTTCATTAACAGCAAATGTCAAGTTTGTCATTATACAAAATGGAAAAAAATGAGTGATAGGCCTATAATGTTATAATTCAGCCTATCACTCTACTAATTAAAGGTCGTGGCCAATTAGTACTTCATCCAAGCATTTGCTTCGAGGACTGTGGGAAACCACGAAAAACCAAGTCAGGATGGATACACAAATGTTTGTTGGTCTTCTTTTTCTCTCAACTTCTTCTCTTCTCTTCTTCTTTTCTTGGGATATTTTAATTTCTTGAAATTATTATTAATCGTAAATTAGACAAGTTCAATGTTCAAAAATTATTTCCTTCTTTCTTGAAACCTTGATAGTTGCTATGGCATGCATTGAAGTGATATATAGTTATATAACTATAAAATCCCATTTTAACTATAAAATCCCAAATATCTCGATATTGGATCGTATCCAAGAAGTTTAATTATCATATATGTATATATATTTATATAT
The DNA here is from genome assembly GCA_964007535.1 of Brachyptera risi. Taxonomy (NCBI): domain Eukaryota; kingdom Metazoa; phylum Arthropoda; class Insecta; order Plecoptera; family Taeniopterygidae; genus Brachyptera; species Brachyptera risi. Next base: position 604,857 of record CAXFZR010000050.1, read on the forward strand.
ATATATATATAGATATGAATATATATTATATATATATATATATATATATATATATATATATATATATATATATATATATATATATATATATATATATATATGTATATATATATATATATATATATATATATATATATATATATATATATATATATATATATATATATATATATATATATATATATAGCGTATGTATATATATATATATATATATATATATTATATATAGCAACACTTGCTGGATAGAATCTTTTGCTATTGCTTTTCGCGCCTTTTTTTTCATTTCTTTGTATCATGCTACGTAATTAATATAATTTCAATGTAATATTATGATTATTTATAAACCTACGAACTAGAAAAGTAATTGATAATTAAGTAATCAATGAATACCTTAATCATCGATAATAATCATATAATATATATATATATATATATATATATATATATATATATATATATATATATATATATATATATATATATATATATATATATATATATATATATATATGGGTTTTACGAATCATAAAGTGCTTATAATTAACTCATTAATGGTTCACTAATTATTTACATTATTTTTCTTCTGTTGGCACTACTTTCCATGTGTCATGTGACCTTGTTGCTAGCTTTGTCTAGTTGACTTGAACTGTCAGTGTCAGAGTTTTGCTCAAACCACTCAATGGAGAAAGCAAAACGAGCACTGTATGCAAACTTTGTGGATAGCGAGCTCGATCTACTGGGGTCTCTAGTTGAAAAGTATCAACACGTTGTGGAATGCAAGTCCACGGACTAGTAAAAGGTGAGCAATCATTACATAACCCTTCTTATTATGGCCCACATTATAATGGCCTGTCTGGCCAAGCTTCAGACATTGAGTGATGGATACAAACTCAAAACATCAGACCAAACACTTGCCTAGGCCTACGATAAATTTGACATTAGAATCTCAATGCTTAGTGTCGATGTAATGGCTGTTTTTGTCCCTTGTGGCTACTCTTATAGTATAGGCATAGACCCAGACCTACCTTATAAGCTTGGCATATTCATGAGGACCTAAATGTAGCTCCAACTCTTTAATTTCATCCATGCATGACCTAGACATTAGTTATTATATAGGCCTAGTCAATGACCTAGACTAGCTTGAGCGTAGGCCTTGGGTAGGTCACAACAAATTATGTTCATATATTATTTAATAACCGTGCACTTCTGTTTCAGGAAGAGGTTTTGGCTCAAATAGCGCTTGAATCTAACGCTAGCACTAGTTGGGCTGGCACCGCATGGTGGGTCACCTACAAATCAAGTTCAATAACTTGAAAAGAGAGGCTCGAAAATTAAATGCCCGAGAGAGGGCAAACTTATTGAAAAGTGGAGGAGGGGAATGCAGGCCTTCTCCAATTGATTATTTTTTCATTTTTTATTATTATTTAAACTCTTGCAATTGCACATAAATGTGCGGTGGCAAGTTCCCTAACTACCCCTATCCCACCACCTCCCTAACCCTCTGACAGAATAACTTTAACCTAATTTCATCCTCTTCAAAAACATTTCTACTAAGCCCATTCCAGTCCCTACTGCAGAGAGCCCTAGCAATGATAAATCTAACAACAGAGGGTCTGCCTAATAACTTTGGTAGTGACGTACTGCCACTTCACGATGAGACAATCACGGGCAGTCCAGATGTGAATATAATGTTAAGGACGAGGTAAGCTAGCTGCATGCTGTCTAAAATCTTATTCAGTAGGCCTACAAGTATCCCAGTACTTTTTTTTTTATATTGGGTTTAAACGACGCACTGTGATGATGACTGAGATCTATTGGCGTCGGATGAATGATTAATGAGATGATGGGATGATGAGATGAAGGTTTTATGGGTAGTGGGAAGGAAGCGGTCGTGGCCTATATTGTGGGAACCATCCCGGCATTAGCCTAGACTACAGAGGGAAACCACGAAAAACCCCTGTAAAGATGGACGGTGGCGGGGATCGAACCAGGTCCGATATGTCCCTTCATCTTCCGGGTCACACGAAGCAAGTGCGCTAACCACTCAGCTACTGTGCCGGTTATCCCCTAGTACTTCATCTTATTCACTTTAAGTTTGATTGCGTACTTCAATTATTGTTACCTAGGGACATGGCCATATATTGTGGAAGATATTCGTGGAATAAAATTCAAATAAAGTTCAATCTTTACATAATACGATACACTGCTACGCCCATATATAAACAAACCTTGCTTAAATGTCGAGTACCATCATTGAGTTTGTAACTACTGGAAACTCTATGGAACCATAGGCCTACATTGAATTCCACTAGGTGCTCTTTCACATCCCTGGCAATGACGACGATCATTGCTGATCAAATTAATGTTACATGTTAATAATGTTACATGTTAAAAATGTTACATACCAGTACGTCATTTGTAGGCTCCTACCCCTTCAATGACCCATCATTGAAAATGTGATTCGAAAAAGTTTCTTTTCTAGCTATCTAAACTGAGTTACACTTATATTAATGAATATTGAGTACCTATTTCAGAAGTGTCAGATAACTAGTCAATACAAAAGCTACTAATTTTCAGTCCATTCCACATCCCTGCAATTACTAGTCATTCTTGTACCACATCACACTCCTTCCTGTCTCTTCCC
>CAXFZR010000050.1:612500-670000 GCA_964007535.1 Brachyptera risi
ATTAGGAGACGCACAGCGTTGAGCATTGTAATATAATTAGTAGGATATAGGCCTATGCCTATTATAATTATGTATATATAATTAGTGTTAGTGTTTTAGTGGTTACATTAGTTTTCATAAGTTATATTTCAGCTAGGTATAGTAGCAGTTGGTGGTAGTTACTAGTGGCATTGAGATTGTAATGTTACAATCTCAATGCTAGTGGTAAGCTCACTACGCTGGCAACGACGCAGCTTTTTAACAGGTTAGGCTAGGCTGGACAGACAATTGACAAAGTGAGTGACACTGATAGTTACATACGCTAGCCTAGGCCTAGTCGAGAACAAGCAGAACGTTGAGGTTAGATGTAGAACCGGAATTATAAAACACGTAAATCAAATGGCGCGATATTTAACAAGAAAAAATTGGTAGGCCTACTGGAAACCCTGCTTCAGAGTATTTTTCCCATGTCTGATTACACTGTAATCTTCGAGTTTAATAAATATTTTGACTTTATTCTCAAGGCCATCGAAAAATGAGAAGAACTACTTCTGTCAAATGAATATGATAATTTCAATTAAGTAATGCAGACCCATCAAACTTGGTTGATTATGAACTCATTAAAAATTAATTCAACATATTTTGTCCGGTTTATTTTAATAGTCCGCTTTAATTCTGTAATTACACCAACGTTTGGAAAAAGTTTTGATTGGTTACACACTCTCTTATATGTATACCACATTCCCACGTACAAAAGAGAACATAAAAACGAAGCCTGATTTTGTTCGTCAAGTGAAATGAAGTCTTGGCTCCATGGAATAAAAAAATCGACAACAAGAATCTGTTGGTGGGGCATTTAACAAGCAATAATCAATCAATCAGTATGGTTGAATGTATCATTTCATTTTGTCATGACTCACTTGCAACTCATTGTCACTAAAAACTAGGAATACTCAACATGATAAACTATGTGTTTGTTGCATGTAAGAAGAGCGATCTACACACAAAAATGTATTTTTCTCATCATGTGACAACTGATTGTGAAAGTTTGGTAGCGTATTTGCGATTACTGCCTCAATATGCATGAGAGTGACATCGCTCATCCAATAATTGAATTCGGAAATGCCTAGACTGAAATCTTTAATTTTTCATGAGACTTTGTCGTACTCTACAACAATCAGTGTAGTAGTAGTATAGTAGATATTCATTCTATGCTATTTTTTTACATAGGCCTACATACATGGTTACAAAAAATGACATAAGATTGGATAATAAAACAAAGTGTTCACAATCAAAAAGTAAAGAAAGCAAGTAATATTTAAATTATTAAATCACTCGATAGTGTGATTAAATTACTATGTAGGCCTATGTTGAATGTCTCATGTATGTGTTATCCATCAGTATTTTCTGATGGGCTACTTTTGTGATTCTCCTTTGTAGCCTAATCAGAGAATAAGTGATTGATTGCAATAAAACAATCCAATCCATGTACAATAATTGTACACGTCAATTTATATATTTATCAAATATCAAACAAATAAAACCATCAAAGAAATAACAGCGAGGCCTATACATTAGCGACACGCCTACTACCCTCCCCGCACCATACGTCCCCGGCATGCAAAAACTCAACTCGGAGAGCAAGCAAGCTTCCTGCCGTCTTTCAAGGAACCATCCCAGTATTGACCTGAATGACAGAGGATAACCAAAAAAAACTCTATCAGGATGGTCCACCATAGGCCTGTACATGTAGGGTACCATACCACCCTTGGGTTGCATAACTGATACACCGAAAATATGGTGAATTGAGAAAAACGTAGGCCTACACCATAAGCATTATTTCAGATGATGACTGAATAGGGAGGCTACGATATTGCATTCGAATAGTGTGAGACTATCCTCTTCTCCCCACAATAATATACTAGCCATCATGCATGAAAATATTTTTCTTGCGGTGTACGAGATTTTCGGTTCAAGTTAGCTTAACCTAACTCAACTTGACTCTAACATCAGATCCCAGTCTGTGTATGACAGTTCAGTGTACTAGCAACTAATAACCTCAGCAACGTACCTGCTTCAACTCTGGCAACGTATGCCTCATTTTCAATAGGGAAGGATATGAACTGGAGGGAGTGTTGAACCAATGCGTTGCTAATGTCACACAAAACTCGCGAGCAACTGGCTTGACTTATGCCTGTTACATCGCCCATAACGAGCTGGAACGTTCCAGACGCGTAGAATCGCAATGCAGTAGGAACTTGCGTCGGTCTGGTCAAATGGCCTTCCAAAATGCTGCACAGTTCCAAGACGATATGTCTTGGAAACCTGTACCGTTTAATCAGATGGTCATCCGACACATTTAATGAATCCAGCCTATCTTTGAATACTCTGCCAGGTCTAACAATGATAGACCCCTCCTGATTAGGCCTCGGCCTAGCCTCATCCAGAATTAGGAAAAGCCCAGCATTGAACATTGTAATATAATTAGTAGGAAATAGGCCTAGGCCTATTATAACTGTATATATAATTAGTGTTAGTGTTTTAGTGGTTATATTAGTAATCATAAGTTACATTTCAGCTAGTTAGGCATATAGGCCTAGTAATAGTGGTACACTCTTTGACAGGTTAGGCTAGAGTAGACAGACAAGGTGAGTGGTCAGAGGTGACACTGACAGTTGCACACGCTAGGCCTAGGCCTAGTCGAGATCAAGCAAAACGTTGAGGTTAGATGTATAACCGGATTTATAAAATACGTAAATCAAATTGCGCGGTATTTAAAAATATCCTTACCATGTTTTGGTGGGTAGAATTTACATTTTCTGTCAAATTCAGCCATAAAATCATTGTAAATTGATATTCAAAGTCAAGAGGTGATCATCTCACTAGGGCCTAGGCCTACCAGTCAATTTTTTAGGTACTTCTCTCTGGACAATAGATGAAAGAACAGCAGCTATTAGGATCTCAGACACTTGCTAGGGATTGGTGGGACGATCAAATATTTCTTCATGAGTTTGGATTAAGACAAAATATGGTATTATCTCGAAAGAAGTTAGTAACTTTGAGCCAAATCAAAGTTATGACCTTGTGTGAATTCGGGCCCAGAAGATAATATGAACACATCCGTTGTTTATAAAATGTTACCATGGTTTTCAGAGGGCCAAACCAAAGAGGTTAGTATTTTAACCTCCTTGACCAAAAATGGGGTATACTCAATCATTTTTCGGTTTTTATTTAATTATAAAATATTGAGGCTACGTGGACAAAGTTATTATCGTAACGCGGTAGATTATAACCAATTACAACTTGAAAGCGCTTAAATTTCTAATTTACGTGGAAGACCAGCGATTCTATTAACGCGCAAAATATGGTATAAAAGTCCACGCCATTCCAAGGTCGATAGAGTTTTTTTCTTTATTTCGTTGATTTGAAAATATACAGGCTATGTGGACAAGTTTCATTACTACGTAGTCGAAGATTGTAAAAAAATACATAATCCAAGCTCGATAATTTTCAATTTACGTAGAAATTCAGCGATTCTACGCGACGAATAGATTTTTTCGGTCCCTTTTGAATCAAACGTATAAGTGTGTTTCCACAGTGTGGTGAACACGCTAAAAAAGAAGCTAGAGGTTTATTTACCCCGTGAAAACCCACCTCTTGATGAAAATAAGACCTGGGAATGTTCCCCGATGCCTTGACTGTCTGAATCCACCCCTAACTCCCGTTTTCCGGAAAAAAGACATTCTATGGGATGGTCATTTTAAGCTTTAGGCGCTGGAATTTGAAAAGTGAATTTTAGGGGGTTGTTTACATTTCTGCACGGTATTCAATGGGATTTTACTGTTCCCCGATGCCTTGACTGTCTGAATCCACCCCTAACTCATATCTGTTCCCGCCCCGTTTTCCGGGAAAAAGACATTCTATGAAAAATGGTCATTTTGAGCTCTGAGCGCTAGGAATTTAGGAAGTTAAATTTAGGGGTTGTCTACATTTCTGCACGATATCCAATGGGAATTTACTGTTCCCCGATGCCTTGACCGTCTGAATCCACCCCTAACTCATATCTGTTCGGCCCCGTTTTCCGGGAAAAAGACATTCTATGAAAAGTGGTCATTTTGGGCTTTGGGCGCTGGAATTTGAAAAGTGAATTTTAGGGGGTTGTGTACATTTCTGCACGGTGTTCAATGGAATTTTACTGTTCCCCGGAGCCTTGACAGTCTGAATCCAGTCCTAACTCATATCTTTTCCAGCCCAGTTTTCCGGGAAAAAGACATTCTATGAAAAATGGTCATTTTGAGCTCTGGGCGCTGGAATTTAGAAAGTTGAATTTAGGGGTTGTTTACATATCTGCTCGGTATTTAATGTGATTTTATTGTTCCCCGAAACCTTGACTGTCTGAATCACCCCTAACTCCTATCTGTTCTTGCCCCGATTTCCGGGAAAAAGACATTCTATGAAAAATGGTCATTTTGGGCTTTGGGCGCTGGAATTTGAAAAGTGAATTTTAGGGGGTAGTTTATAATTCTGCACGGTATCCAATGAGATTTTACTGTTCCCCGAAGCCTTGTCTGTCTGAATCCACCCCTAACTTCTATCTGTTCCGTCCCCGCTTTCCGGGAAAGAGACATTCTTTGAAAAATGGTCATTTTTGACTTTGGACGCTGAAATTTGAAAAGTGAATTTTAGGGGGTTGTTTACATTTCTGCACGATATTCAATGGAATTTTACTGTTTCCCGATGCCTCGACTGTTCGAATACACCCCTAACTCATATCTGTTCCAGCCCAGTTTTCCGGGAAAAAGACATTCTATGAAAATTGGTCATATTTGGCTTTGGGCGCTGGAATTTAGAAGTGAATTTTAGGGGGTTGTTTACATTTCTGCACGGTATCCAATGAAATTTTACTGTTTCTCGATGGCTCGACTGTCTGAATCCACCCCTAACTTTATCTGTTCTGGCCCCGTTTCCCAAGAAAAAGACATTCTATGAAAATTGGTCATATTGAGCTCTGGGCGCCGGAATTTAGAAAGTTCACTTTAGGGGCCTGTTTATATCTGGCACGATATTTGATGATATTTAACGGTTCCTTGATGCCTTGACTGTCTGAATCCACCCCTAACTCTTATCTGTTCCAGCCCCGTTTTCCGGGAAAATGATATTCTACGGAAAATGATCATTTTGCGCTTTGGGCGCTGTAATTTAGAAAGTTCATTTTGGGGGTTGTCTTCATTTCTGCACGGTATTCAATTAGATTTTTCTGTTCTCCGATGCCTTGACTGTCTGAATTCATTCCTAACTCATATCTGTTCCATGTTAGTTTTCCGGGAAAAAGACATTCTACGAAAAATGGTCATTTTGGGCTTTGGGCTTTGGAATTTGGAAACTGAATTTTAGGGGGTCGTTCACATTTCTGCACAGTATTCAATGCGATTTTATTGTTCTCCGATGCCTTGACTGTCTGAATTCACCCCTAACTCATATCTGTTCCAGCCTCGTTTTCCGGAAAAAAAGACATTCTATGAAAATTGGTCATATTTGGCTTTGGGCGCTGGAATTTGAAAAGTGAATTTTAGGGGTCTGTTCACATTTCTGCACTGTATTCAATGAGATCGTACTGTTCTCCGATGCCTTGACCGTCTGAATCTACCCCTAACTCATATCTGTTCCATGTTAGTTTTCCGGGAAAAAAAAATTCTATGAAATATGGTCATTTTGAGCTCTGGGCGCTGGAATTTAAAGAGTTGAATTTAGGGATTGTCTACATTTCTGCACGGTATTCAATGCGATTTTACTGTTCCTCGAAGCCTAGACTGTCTGAATCCTTCCCTAACTTATATCTGTTCCAGCCCCATTTTCCGGAAAAAAGACATTCTATGAAAAATGGTCATTTTGGGCTTTGTGCGCTGGAATTTGAAAAGTGGATTTTTGGGGGTTGTTCACATCTCTGCACGGTTTCCAATGAAATTTCACTGTTCCACGATGCCTCGACTGTCTGAATCCACCCCTAACTCATATCTGTTCCATGTTGGTTTTCCGGGAAAAATACATTTTCGAAAAATGGTCATTTTGGGCTTTGGGCGCTGGAATTTGGAAAGTGAATTTTGAGGTTTTTTCACTAATACTCATTGGATACCGAGCAAAAATGTGAACGACCCCCTAAAATTCACTTTCCAAATTTCAGCGACCAAAGCCCAAAATAACCATTTTTCGTAGAATGTCTTTTTCCCGGAAAACTAACATGAAACAGATATGAGTTAGGGGTGAATTCAGACAGTCAAGGCATCGGAGAACAGTAAAATCTCATTGAATACCGTGCAGAAATGTTGACAACCCCCAAAATAAACTTTCTAAATTGCAGTGCCCGAAGCGCAAAATGACCATTTTCCGTAGAATATCATTTTCCCGGAAAACGGGGCAAGAACAGATATGAGTTATTGGTGGATTCAGACAGTCAGGGCATCAAAGAACAGTTAAATCTCATTGAATACCGTGCAGAAATGTAAGAAGGCCCCCAAATTCAACTTTCTAATTTCCAGCGCTCAGAGCTCAAAATGACCTTTTCTTCATAGAATGTATTTTTCCCGGAAAACGGGGCTGGAACAGATGGAGTTAGGAAGGGATTCAGAGAATCAAGGCATCGAGGAACAGCAAAATTCCATTGAATACCGTGCAGAAATGTAAACAACCCCCTAAAATTCACTTTTAAATTCAAGCGCCCAAAGCGGAATACTACCAATTTTCATAGAATGTCTTTTTCCCGGAAAACTGGGCTGGAATAGATATGAGTTATGGGTGGATTCTAACTGTCGAGGCATCGGGGAACAGTAAAATTCCATTGAATATCGTGCAGAAATGTAAACAACCCCCTAAAATTCACTTTCCAAATTTCAGCGCCCAAAGCCCAAAATGACCATTTCTCATAGAATGTCTCTTTCCCGGAAACGGAGACGGAACAGATAGGATTTGGGTTCGGATTCAGACATTCTAGGCTTCGGGAAACAGTAAAATTCTATTGAATACCGTGCAGAAATGTAAACAACCCCCTAAAATTCACTTTTCAAATTCCAGCGCCCAAAGCCCAAAATGACCATTTTTCGTAGAATGTCTTTTTTCCGGAAAACTAACATAAAACAGATATGAGTTAGGGATGGATTCAGACAGTCGAAGTACCGGGGAACAGTAAAATTTCATCGAATACCGTGCAGAAATGTAAACAACCCTAAAATTTTTTTTTTTTAATTCCACCGCCCGAAGCCCAAAATGACCATTTTTCATGGAATGTCTTTTTCCCGGAAAACGGGGCTCGAACAGATATGAGTTAGGGGTGGATTCAGACGTTCAAGGCATCGGGGAACAGTTAAGTCTCATTGGATACCGCGCAGAAATGTAGACAACCCCTGAATTTAACTTTTCAAATTCCAGCGCACAGAGCTCAAAATGACCATTCTCCATAGAATGTCTCTTTCCCGGAAAACGGGGATGGAACAGATATAAGTTAGGGGTGGATTCAGACGGTCAAGGCATCGGGGAACAGTTAAATCTCATTGAATACCGTGCAGAGATGTGAACAACCCCCTAAATTTCACTTCTCAAATTGCAGCGCCCAAATCCCAAAATGACCATTTTTCATAGAATGTTTTTCCCCGGAGAACGGGGCTGGAACAGGTATGAGTTGGGGGTGGATTCAGACGGTCAAGGCATGGGGGAACAGTAAAATCCCATTGAATACCGTGCAGAAATGTAGACAAGCCCTGAATTTAACTTTCTGAATTTCTAGCGCCCAGAGCTCAAAATTACCATTTTTCATAGAATGTCTCTTACTCGGAAAACGTGGTCGGAACAGATATGAGTTAGGGGTGGATTCAGACAGTCAAGGCATCGGGGAACAGTAAAATCTCATTGAATACCATGCAGAAATGTAAACAATTCCCTAAAATTCACTTTTCAAATTCCAGCGCTCAAAGCCCAAAATGGCCATTTTCCATAGAATGTCTTTTTCCCGGAAAACAGGGCTGGGACAGATATGAGTTAGGGGTGAATTCAGACGTTCAAGGCATCGGGAAACAGTAAAATCCTATTGAATACCGTGCAGAAATGTAGACAACCCCTGAATTCAACTTTCTGAATTCCAGCGCCCAGAGCTCAAAATGACCATTTCTCATAGAATGTCTTTTACCCGGATAACGTGTTCGGAACAGATATGAGTTAGGGGTTGATTCAGACAGTCGAGGCATCAAGGAACAGTAAAATCCCATCGAACACCGTGCAGAAATGCAGACAACCCCTCAATTCAACTTTCTAAATTCCAGCGCTCAGAGCTCAAAGTGACCATTTCTCATAGAATGTCTCTTTTCCGGAGAACAGGGCTGAGACAGATATGAGTTAGGGGTGAATTCATACAGTCAAGGCATCGGGAAACAGTAAAATCCTATTGAATACCGTGCAGAAATGTAGACAACCCCTGAATTCAACTTTCTGAATTCCAGCGCCCAGAGCTCAAAATGACCATTTCTCATAGAATGTCTTTTACCCGGATAACGTGTTCGGAACAGATATGAGTTAGGGGTTGATTCAGACAGTCGAGGCATCAAGGAACAGTAAAATCCCATCGAACACCGTGCAGAAATGCAGACAACCCCTCAATTCAACTTTCTAAATTCCAGCGCTCAGAGCTCAAAGTGACCATTTCTCATAGAATGTCTCTTTTCCGGAGAACAGGGCTGAGACAGATATGAGTTAGGGGTGAATTCATACAGTCAAGGCTTCGGGAAACAGTAAAATCTCATTCAATACCGTGCAGAAATGTAAACAACCCCCTAAAATTCACTTTTCAAATTCCAGCGCCCAGAGCTCAAAATGACCATTTTTCATAGAATGTCTTTTTCCGGAAAAACGGGGCCGGAACAGATATGAGCTAGGGGTGGATTCAGACAGTTGAGGCATCGGGGAACAGTAAAATTCCATTGAATACCGTGCATAAAAGTAAACAACCCCCTAAAATTGACTTTTCAAATTCCAGCGACCAAAGCCCGAAATGACAATTTCTCATAGAATGTCTTTTTCCCGGAAATCGGGGCGAGAACAGATAGGAGTTAGGGGTGGATTCAGACAGTCAAGGTTTCGGGAAACAGTAAAATCTCATTAAATACCGTGCAGAAATGTAAACAACCCTCTAAAATTCACTTTCCGAATTCCTGCGCCCAAATCCCAAAATGACCATTTTTCATAGAATGTCTTCTCCCGGAAAACAGGGCTGGAACAGATATGAGTTAGGGGTGGATTCAGACGGTCAAAGCATCGGAGAACAGTAAAATCTCATGAAATACCGTGCAGAAATGTGGACAACACCTGAATTGAACTTTCTTAATTCCTGCGCCCAGAGCTCAAGATGACCATCTTTCATAGAATGTCTTTTTCCCGGAAAACGGGGCCGGAACAGATATGAGTTAGGGGTGGATTCTGACATTTAAAGCATTGGGGAACAGTACAATCTTATTGAATACCGTGCAGAAATGTAGACAACCCCTAAATTTAACTTTCCAAATTCCAGCGCCCCGAGCTCAAAATGACCATTTTTCATAGAATGTCTTTTTCCCGGAAAACGGGGCTGGAACAGATATGAGTTAGGGGTGGATTCTGACAGTCGAGGCATCAGGAAACAGTAAAATCCCTTTGAATATCGTGCAGAAATGTAAACAACCCCCTAAAATTCACTTTTCAAAGTCCAGCGCCCAAAGCCCAAAACGACCTTTTTTCATAGAATGTCTTTTTCCCGGAAAACTAACATGTAACAGATATGAGTTAGGGGTGAATTCAGACAGTCAAGGCATCGGGGAACAGTAAATTCTCATCGAATACCGTGCAGAAATGTAAACAATCCCCTAAAATTCACTTTTCAAATTCCAGCGGTCACAGCCCAAAATGACCATTTTTCATAGAATGTCTCTTTTCCGGAAAACGGGGCTTGAACAGATGTGAGTTAGGGGTGGATTCAGACGGTCAAGGCATCGGGGAACATTAAAATCTTATTGAATACCGTGCAGAAATGTAGACAACCCCTAAATTTGACTTTCTAGAGTCCAGCGCCCAGAGCCCACACTGACCATTTTTCATAGAATGTCATTTTCCCGGAAAACGGGGCTTGAACAGATGTGAGTTAGGGGTGGATTCAGATTGTTATGGCATCGGGGAACAGTAAAATCTCATTGAATACCTCGCAGAAATGTAAACAACCCCCTAAAATTCACTTCTCCTATTCCAGCGCCCAGAGCCCAAAATGACCATTGTCCATAGAAGGGTGGTTCCCCGGAAAACGGGGCTGGAACAGATATTAGTTTTCCCGGAATTCAAACAGGATTCAGACAGTCGATGCATCGGAATTCAGGAGGTGTTCATTAACACACTCATACCTATAATAAAATGTCGAGAGCTTCAAAAATTTAATGAATTCCGTCACTTAAATGAATAGAATTTTAAATCATCACGTTATAGTTAAGGGTACTTTTCTGGGGAACAGAGATGGATCATCAAGGAGGTTACCATGATCAAATCCATGTCTGTTCATGTGGTTCATACATATGGTTTATATACTTTTTTTTCAACATCAGAAACAGATTAAAATCGGGTTTTATTCTGTTGAAGGGTTACCCTGTAACATCATTAATGGATTAGGCCTTTGCGATAATAGGGATAATAGATGTAAAAGTGTCAACTCATTGTGTTGATGTCATCAATTAAATAGCGTATTTTGCTGAAATTGGTATCAGTTCAGTATTTTTCGAAGCTAGCTTCATACTCCTAACAAGACCTTGAGTTTGGGCGCTGCCTATGATTCTGGGCGCTACTTTCTGGACGCTGTTTTGGCGCACATCATGAACTATGCCTCCGGACCGTATGAAATATGCATCGGGCATCTAGCTAGATCACAAGTTGGCCAAAACAAAAAAAAAAGACTAAAAAGAAGAAGATGCCTTTAAAATAATTTTAAGGGGTGAATGAACTCATATAGGGTGAATAATGATGCACAATCAATCAATTATCCACCCCCGAATATTTTCGAAGGCAATTATATCCCCTGACAGAATATATTTTTTTCGATTATTATGGTTTGCATTCCAGCACCCGATCTGGTGCTGGAACCAGACCCCTATTTGAGGCGTTATTTGAATTTCTGCAACAAATGACCCATTCAGGGTGGTTATTTGATCGATCACATTTTTCTTTTCCACCCTTAACTTTTTTTGTATGACGCTCGTTTGGGTTAGATTCATCCCCTAACGGATTCGCGTTTTTTGCTAACCGGACTCCTATAGGAGGGGTTGTTTGAATTTCTGCCACATAATGACTCATATGGGGGGGGGGAACAACCCTATTTTGTTTTCCACCCCTGAATTTTTTCGTATGACGTTCGTTTAAGAGAAATTCATCCCTCAACAGGTTGATATTTTCACAATTATTCTGGATGCTGGAATCAGACTCCTTGAGGGGTTGTTTGAATTTCTGCAACAAAATGACCCATACAGATGGTTAGTTGCTCGATGAAATTTCATTTTTGACCCCTAACTTTTTTTGTATGCCACTCGTTTGGGTGAGATTCATCCCCTAACGGTTTCGCGTTTTTCGATTACCGCACCCCTATTGGACGGGTTGTTGGAATTTCTGCAACATAATGACTCATATGGGGTGGTTGGTGAAACAACCCCATTCTGTTTTCCACCTCAAACTTTTTTTGTATGATGCTTGTTTGGAAGAAATTCATCCCTCAACAGGCTGATATTTTCACAATTTTGGGTGCTGGAACCAGACCCCTATTTGAGGGGTTATTTGAATTTCTGCACAAAATGACCCATATAGGGTAGTTAGTTAATCAATACAATTTTGTTTTCCACCCCTAACTTTTATTGTATGACGCTCGTTTGGGTGAGATTCATCCCCTAGCGGATTCGCGTTTTTCGATTACCTGACCCATATTGGAGGGGTTGTTGGGATTTCTGCAACCAAACGACTCATATGGGGTGGTTTTTGGAACAACCCTATTTTGTTTTCCACCCAACTTTTCTTGTATGACGCTCGTTTAGGAGAAATTCATCCCTTAGCAGGTTGATATTTTCACAATTCTGGGTGATGGCTGGAATCAGACCCCTATTTGAGGGTTTGTTTGAATTTCTGTGACAAAATGGCCCATATGGAATGGTCAGTTGATCGGTAACATTTTGTTTTTCACACCTAACCTTTTTTTGTATGACGCTCGTTTGGGTGAGAATCATCCCCTAACGAATTCGCGTTTTTCGATTACCGGACCCATATTGGAGGGGTTGTTTGAATTTCTGCAACCAAACGACTCATATGAGGTGGTTTTTGGAACAACCCTATTTTGTTTTCCACCCCCAACTTTTTTTGTATGACGCTCGTTTCGGTGAGATTCATCCCCTAACGGATTCACGTTTTTCGCTAACCGGACCCCTATTGAAGGGGTTGTTCGTATTCATGCAACATAATGACTCATGTTGGGGGGATTTGGAGAACCTACCCCATTTTGTTTTCCATCTTCAACCTTTTTTGTGTGACGCTCGTGTAGGACAAACGTATCCCTTAACAAGTTGATATTTTCACAATTCTGGGTGCTGGAACAAGACCCCTATTCAAGGCTTTGTTTTTAATTCTGCTACGAAATGACTCATAGATAGGCCTATAGGGTGGTTAGTTGATCGATAAAATTTTGTTTTCCATTCCTCCTTTTTTTGAATGACGCTCGTTTCGGTGAGATTCATCCCCCAACGGATTCGCGTTTTTCGATTAACGGACCTCCATCGGAGGGGTTAGTTGAATATCTGCAACAAAATGACTTATCTAGGATGGTTGGTGGACCAACCCCATTTTGATTTCCATCTTCAATTATTCTGTTTGATGCTCGTTTAAGAGAAATACATTCCCTAATAGGTTGATGTATCATTTTCGTCAATTGATGTTTTTCGGATTTTTCCCCACATTCCTGGAATATGACTTCCGATTTCACGTGCTGAAACACTGGCCCAATCGGGGGACCGGTGTGGAAATGGCGAGCATCGAACTTTCGGAAAAAGTTGTTTTGCTTTCAATTTCCAGGTCCAGGTTGGTATTGTATATCCCACCCTGACCTGAATGACCAGTTCGCAACTCAGAATCATCTTTCTACCTATCGATCTCCTCGACCCGATGGCGGTCATTTCAGGTCGTTTTTCGCGTCAACGGACACTGCAACAACCGCAACGCCGCCTCCCGACGTCAACTAGGCCGAAAAAAAAGTAAAAAAAAAACATTTCGTCAATTAATTTTTTTTCGCAATTTTTTTCGACATGTGGACATCCGATTAGGACATCCGATTTCACGTTCTGAAAAACTGGTTCAATCGGTCAACCGATGTGGAAATGACGAGCATTTATTTCACTTCCGGGAAAAATTTGAATTGTTCTCGAAATATCCCGGTCCAGGTTTGTATCACATATTATCGTACCCCGACCTGAATGACCAGTTCGGGACCCAAAATTTGCTTTCTCCTCATCGATCTCCTCGACATGATGGCGGCGATTTTGGGTCGGTTTTCGCGTCAACGGCCCGACGGCACCGGCCGACGTTTAATGGGTATACAAACCCCTGAAAAAAACATTCTCGTCAATTGATATTTTTTCGGAGCTTTTCTCTCGACATCCGTGGATTATGACATCCGATTCCACGTGCTGAAATATTGGCCAAATCAGGCGAAAATGTGGAAATGGCGAGCATTCAACTTTCGGACAAAATTTGTGCTGACATTTCTGACACGCGTAGTAAATGAACCATTCGAGATATCGCTGGAGATTCAACGAATAGATGCTGAAGGGAACCCCTTCCTCCTCCCCACTTAAAAGAGGGATTTTCAACCCTTCAATTTTCGAGTTTCTCTTATACCCTCTTGGTGAAAATTCGAAAAAATGAGGGGTATTTTCACAGCCTTCTGGCGGTCGAACGGGATTCTTCAGAGTTATGCCGTGCCCATATTCGTGGTAATTGGATTGTGCCTAATCCAGAAATCTGCACATCGAAGAGATCCAAACAAAACTCTGCAAGATATAGGCGAAAAACGTGAACCATGTCGTGGTGCCATAAGACCAATGTTAAATCACAATGACTGATTTCTTTCCAAGTCAATTAACATTGGCCTCATGAGGCTCACGACATGGTTCTCGTTTTTCGCCTATATCTTCTAAACATTCGTTTGGATCTCTTCGAGGTGATCATTTCTGTAATAAGCCCAGTCCAATCACGCCGAATCTGGACACGGCATTATAAAGAATGTATTTCGTCCGCCAGAGCCCCAAAGGTTCATCCCTATAGATTGCTCAATTCTATGGATCCATAAGAAACAGGCAATATTAATATGAAATTTACATTATATTTTCAATCCTTCGAAATATATTACAGTTAAAATAGGTCTGTGATGTATCAATGTGTAATGACTCTACGTTTACATTATCATTGAGTTTATAACTACTAAAAACTCAATGACATTATGGTAGTAACCACTCTTGTCAGGGAAACTGTTCCTAAAATGTGTGTTCATACAAATTAAATAATAATGAATAACATCATGAATGTTTTTAATTCTTTAAATTCAAATAGGATCTAGACAATAAAATTGCAACATATTTCATAATTTTGTGTATCGTGTGGCTTAAGTTGAATCGTTGCATCACTAACACGCTCATATGAATGGACTTTAGGCCATTCGTTCATGTTTTGAGAATAACATGCATGATGCCCATCAACACAATGTGTGGTACACAAAACTGAGACCACTATACATACAAATATTGCTTCTGTACTTTTCTTAGGTTTCTGTATACAATACAAGGTTGTGATACAAAGTTTTATTTCACCAAAAGCAATATATATATATATATATATATATATATATATATATATATATATATATATATATATATATATATATTGAATGTTTTCTGTTTTCTTGAATTGTTTTCTGAATGTTTTCTGCATTCTAACCGCCCTACTTGGTCTAGAGGTAGCACTTCTGGTTTCAGGGCCGCAGGTTCAAATCCTGCGTAAGGTGTGGGTTTTTTCAAATGTCCTCCCATCTATCATCACCTCACTGTTTCTTCATCACCCGCTCATTCATACTCTCTTCAACCTAGCTGTCGGTGGGGTAGTTAAGCAACATAAAAAAGCATTTGATAAGAGCTTTAGATTATTACGCCTATAAGCAAAATATTGAAATTACTCTACTCTGTTGATAGGATGATTCAATTCAGGATTCTCTGTCTATAGAAGAAATCATGTAATGTTTTTTGTGAATAGTAGCAATGTATTTAAGATTTCTTTCGATAGAAACAATCAATTCCATAATTTATTTTCACATAATAATCTATTTGAGGTTTTCTGTCAATAGAGGCAATCAATTTGAAGGGAAAGTTGAGTTGTTATTCGGAGATTATTTTAAGATTGCAGATTTGTATTCTATTCATAATTCCAAGATATACAGTATTTTTTATTTTATCTGTAAGTTGACGCGTCCGGGAGAAAAATGCAATGGAAGTATTTGCTAATTCCTGGAAATGGGGACTGTGACGTACGGTGGTCAAGTCGCTCTCCTCCCCACACAATGATCCATTCATTCAGTTTCCCGTTAGTTACGGTATACGTGAGACGTATTGTAGTAGCTTTATGCTAACTGCAATGCCTTGTTGTGTATTCGGGTGCAATAACTATACAGAAAAAAATATTAAACCAGTGCGTTATCACTCATTTCCTAATCATGATAGATTACCAAAACAATTCGCTATTTGGATTAAAAAAGACATATGACAAATTTTAAGCCGTCGAAATTTTCTTGAAAGCGATTATACTTACATGGGGTTATTTTACGATGTCATTTAATGCCGAATGCATTTAGATTTGGTCCACGTTTGAAACCGGGTGCAGTGTCATTTCAGAATTTGAAAGGCCAACAAACGGGAGCATTATATGAGATAATGACAAAAATCTCAGACTTGCTCGAAAATGAAGACTGACACAATTTCAGAAGAATATAAACCACATTAAAATTTCCAGGTTTTGAAATGTTTTTTTCATGGTTTTGTATTATTGTAAACATTGCACCTATTCCACGTCCAACGATGCAAGAATTAAAACATAAACATTACTCGCGAAGCGCACCTCAGAATACATCATAATGAGGAGCATAATATGTGAGAGTTAAAATGATTTTTTAACATCTCAAACTATTATCAGGAAAATATCTCAAGTTGAATTATGATATTTTTTTTTTGTAAATAATATCGAAACTTGAAACAAAATCATTGTTCCCCAATCAAGGCTGTGGATGAAAGATAGGATCGTTTGGACGGGGCACCACAAGGGCGATCTTACCACCCCATTTTAAATGTTTATAACCATGTTTATAACCAATGTTTATAATTTGATTAATCACAGCCGGCCACTTGGTATTTATTGCCTTGTTGTGACGCAATAAACCCTTATAATTTGACTCGAGTTCTTCTGGATATTGTTCTCTCATTGCTTGCCGACACGACACAAGACGGAATAATCACTATATTGTTGCCTTTCCCATTAAGTGACGTATTTGAATGAATCCTAATCACGAATTGTTTGTAACATAATCGCCACACTATGTTTGGGGGTATATCGTCGATAAGAGCTATTCTCTTTCTCCTACTGGTGTTCTGTTTTCAATTATTTGGTGGCGTAACGTATTGAGGACCGTACATATATTTAGATGAAATTATAGAATACAAATCTGGATTTTGTGTTACGCAAATAAAATTCCCTCTAACCTTTGAAATAGTATACGTTCACATTCTCTACAACACAAGCTTTAGTGGACGGTTGGCATAACCTTACACTTATCACACATACACCATGAACGATGCTCACGTCTTCCTAGACACCTTGCCGTCAACCTGTGCTCTTCTATAGCTTGCACTACCGGTACTTCGATTTCACTATCTGAATAATCGGGTTCGAATCGATACGGTTGGATTGCCCGATCAGTCACATCCAATATAAATTTGAATTCAATAAGTATTAACGTTAGCCCAAGTTTGGTTGAAAAACTTCCGGTAAATTAAAATCAATATAGCTCTAAATATAAACGATATGAGCACATATGAAATACACATTTTAAGATTGAGAGTGATTAAATAACATAACACTGCTTTACGAATTATTGTATTCATGCAATTGCAAATACACAATTCAAAAACCATAAGCCAAGGTCGACAATACGTCTCTGGTTGTGAAGTCTGAAACAAAGTATAAGTGCATGTATTGTTCGGGAATTTAAAGTTCTCAGAACCACGTGAATGACAGAATTGCTCCTGCTAAGATGGAAGTGGAATGAATGACTGACCATGGCTAGTCAACAATTCTTGGAATCCACTATAACTGACATGCAAGAATATTCATATCTCTTGAAGGAGAAGAGATAAAATTATGAAACTTTTACCAAAATTCATAACAAAACAAGACTGTTCATAATAGAGAATATAAAACAAGTTGACTTTTCCTTTAAGGTTATTTTTCTATATGAGGGCGTCCAAGGGTGAGCTCGCTCACCCTTTTCATCTCCCACTCATTGTACTCTCCATAACCTAGCTTTTGGTGGGGTCGTTAAGCAACATAGAAAAATGAGCATTCAATGCATTCAATAAAAGTATTAGATTATTACGATTAATAATATTATTATTAGATTATAAGTAAAATATCAAAGGTGGGTCTACTCTACTCTGTTGATGAGAAAAGTTATTTCAGGATTTTATGTCAATAGAAGAAATCATGTAACGTTTTTTGTGAATAAAAGCAATGTATTCAAGATTTCTGTCAAGAGAAACAATCAATTTAGGAGTTTATTTTTACAGAAGAATCCATTTTAGGAAATAAAAACATTTGTCAATAGAAGCAATCAATTTAAGGTTCAATTTTCTATTTGAGGGCGTCAAAGGGTGAGCTCGCTCACCCTTGTTGAACTATGATTCCTGGTTGGTGAAGGTAGGTGAATAAGTGGCAGGATTCATGGAAAATGCATGTGAGTTCATCTAGTCGAGCGATGGATCGACGAGAGCCAAGTCCGTGCGAAGTCTCAGCTACACGCTTACACTGTTTACACGGAGTATTTCCAGGCGGTCTTGAGAGAATGACAATTTATTGACGGCTGTCCGCATAGCGGGATACCAAGATGGTACAGCGTAATAGTCAATACAATATAGTACAATGGTTATTTACAAAAGTGATAAAAAATTGAATACAGAAAAATCCTGAAATATTATAAAACTAACTTAATTGAGGGTAGATAACAAAAGTATGAAAAAAATATGAAAATGGAACAAGGTAATAGAAAAAGAAGGTATTATTAATATTATTAAAATTATTGAAATTATTTGAAAGAATATAAATGGTGCTGTAAAAGACCTACCGAATCTATCAAAACTGAGTTTACAATATTTCTTAATGATACCTTCTTTGGGATTTTTTGATTATCAAGAAAAGTGCATAAAAATTGAGGAATGGTGCCGCGAGCTCCCACCATCAATCCCACTACATCCCAGTACTTCGCATCAATGTGGTATTTCGTTGACAGGTCTTTGATGCATGGAATGTAGTGTTTTCTCTTTTCAGTATTTATATGAGATGGTTGTTCATATTCAGTCTCATATCTGATAGTGGGGTCCATAATGATAACTTTCTTCTCATCAGGTCGTATAGCAATGATATCGACTCGTTTGTTGGAACCATCCTCTGCTACACATGGGATTTCCTCGTGAACATTCCATTTTTGTTGTCGAAAGGCGTCAGCGATCAAAGTCCTAATTTTGTGGTGTCGAGCATTTCTCAGAAGTTCACCCTTCGCGCATTTTCCAAGGACGTGGGGAAGGGTTTCTGTCTCTCTACTGTATCTACTGTATCCTGTATACTATTTCTACTGTATCTCCGGAACTAACAACCTAGATACCTCTACTTTGTTGTAATGGAATGAGGCGCCATAATTGACACGACAATTGAATATATATATATATATATATATATATATATATATATATATATATATATATATATATATATATATCTAAACAAACGTCTGGAAGTTATAGCACTGTGAAAAGACTACTTTTTCCGTTCCACACTCCTCCTATATTAAACTCTCTCTTCAAGTTTGTATCATTTTGTTAAATCATTTCACGACATACTTCGATGACATTTCGAAAATATATTTGTATGAATATACCAGATCGATCGTGTGTGCGAGATATGTCAATTAATCGTTTCCAACCGGAAAAGATTGGAATAATAACTTTCAGAAATGAAGAATACTGTCGTATCGACAAATCGTCCGATGTGTCTGATTTTTTCAGGGATTATGTGAACTCATGTGAAATTGTGACTTTTGAATATTTCAACCGAAAGTCGCTTCTGAAAACCGGAAGTGAGGTCATTTTACACTCATTATTCAAGTTTAAATTATTTTTAAAAATCTTCACGTCATATTCCAATGATATTTCAAAGATGTGTTTGAATAAATATACCGAATCGATTGTGTGTGCGAGATTGGTCAACTAATCATGTTCAACCGGAAGAGATTGAAATAATAACTTTCAGAAAAGAAGAATACTGTTGATTGTATCGACGATTAAATCTCGGCCACTAATGAACCATCGGAAACTTTCGGTACAAGATCCAAGGCCAGTTAAAAAACTGAAGAAGAATAAACAGCTGCTATAGAGAAGGGATTTGAGTCTCGAGAGATCAACAACTGAGAAAATCAGGTGTAGGGACTACACTTGGAAGAAAAAAAATCGTGAAAAAAATCGAGAAAAATCAAATAAAGCACGAAAAGTAAGAAATGAAACGAAAAATCGGAGAGAAATGGAGAATCGGAAAAATAACGGAAAAATGGGAGAAAATAGGAAACAAAGGTTCACCAAAAATCGAGAAAAAATGAAAAAAATAACGATAAACAAAAAAATCACGAAAAATCGGTAAGATTAAAAAAAAAAAGGCAAATAAGGAAAACGAAGAATCGAGAAACAGAACGGTAGGCTGATCACGAAAAATCACCAAGGTCACAAAGAATCGAGAAAAAATGGAGAAATCACGAGAAATCGAAAAAATAAGAATGAATGGAAAAAATCACGAAAATCACGGAAAATCACACAAGTAACGAAAAGTCGGAAAAAATGAAATAATCATGGAAGAAATCACGTTTCAATTTTCCGTCAAGCGTTTGTGCTTCGTTTGTGCACGTTGTGCTCGAGACTACATCGTTTGTTCTCTACTCATTCGTCCGCTAATTGGAAATCATTTCGAAAAAATTGACTTTTATTCAATTTGCAACCCTCAAATGCATTTCTAATAGGCATATCAGTATTTCAAGAACTGTATTAAATTTAATATTTCCATAACCCACACTCATCTCCCGGTATTTTTGTATATTGACCAGCCAACTCGGGAGGTTTTTTTTTCATACCACCGGTATATTAATATTTCCATTTTCAGCATGTACATGTAGGCCTACATATGAATATACTGGATACATAATATTTCACCGGTAAATTCGTATGTTGAACCAATCCACAATAATCTCATACCAGTATATTATCTTGTACATGAAGATATACCGGAATCTTCCATTTTCCATACTTATAGGCCTATATCACCTACAAATATACCGTGACACCGGTATTTGGAAAATATTCCAGCTTGACGACTATTCTGGGCCATTCAATGCTGATATACGATGGGCGAGGAAATCAATCAAGAGACTGTGTTTGATCGAACGAAAATTTGATGACACAGTCAAGAAATATATATTCTGATGCTATTGTGAAGAAGCAAATGCATTTAATCATTATGAAGGAACAAAAATTACTGGTATCCCACCCAAAACCCTGACGGTTAAAAACCTGGAGCCAAGTCGTGAAATGTTTCAACAACTACAAAAACTTTCTGATATAAAAGGTGTGAAATCAAAACTGTATGCCAAGTGCAACGTATTATTATTCAGTACAACCTGGAAAAATAAAGAAACACTTGGCTCATTGCCCCCCACGTCCCCTCATATATCACCACCCCGAATCGAAGTGAAGTGCATGATGCTAAGAAATGGATAACTTATCCACGTCCCTCCCAGAAAAACGTAATATGATCAAAGAAACTTGCCCTCCCCCTTTCATTTTCCATTCCAAAATATAGTTTCCCAACAATTTGAAGATATTTAGTGGGTAGTGATTGAGAGATCATGAATTGAGAGCCCACATCTGATTGGGGAGCAATACACCCTTTTACCCTTCCACTTTGAAAAATTCAAACGATAACATAAGTTCATAGAACCTCACTTACAAAATTAATATCTTGTTAGATTTTGTGATGCAGGTTTTATGAATAAAATGAAAATACTCGAATCACTTTCAAATTCAGATTATAATTTCACATTATCTTTATATTGTATTTTTATCCTTATTTGGAGTTATTATTCATTCTTCTCCAATGAGGAAATGTATGTCGGGGTCAAAGTCAGTCTCTGCCTTCTTTCTAGCCATAAATGCAACACTTATTAAAAAAAGTGGATATTTTGATAATTTAATAACCAATAACGCGACAGAGTCTCCATGAGACCATGCGTGAATTACAAATTTTCTTGACTCATATTACGTTTCCGTGTGTCAGGAACGTGAAATTACCCATTTCTTAGCATCATGCTCTTCACTTCACTTTGATTCTGCTTGGTGTTATATGAGGGGACGTGGGGGGCAATGAGCCAAGTGTTTCCTGTTATTTTCCAGGCCATATTGATGAATAATACGTTGCACTTGGCATACAGTTTTGATTTCACACCTTTTATATCTGAAAGTTTTTGTGGTTGTTGAAACATTTCAGGACTTGGCTCCAAGTTCTTACCCATCAGGGTTTTCAGTGGGTGCATCTAAGAGTGAAGATACGAGGAGGCGGTGAGGCGGCATCCCTCTGATATGCGCATGGTGAGAAAGGGAAATGCCATGTTGCTTATCCCGTTACGTAATTGATAGTCATAGATAGGGCACGATGTAGTGATACAAACCTATCCACACTACTGAAGCTGGATTTACAATACGAACTAATGATTAGTGACTCATATCGAATACTAAAATTAAGAAACTGAGCATTCACATATACTTGAAATAAGAACTAATTTTGAGAGAAATTATCTATTTTTCATGACTCGCAGCTGTCTCAAGATGACGGATTTAAATTGAAGTCTACATGTTAGAAGGCTGTTAACGAGCGGTTCACCGAGTGGGAAAGCCTATCCTGTTGCATTGACTTCTGATTGGTCAGACTAATGATTAAAACTGATGATTATTACTGAAGATGAAAATTGATTAACTTTCAAGGTCAGTCACTGATATGAAACACAATGTGAACTTCAACATTGATTCCGTATGTCTCAACTTTGGTTAATCATTAATCACTAATCATTAATCCGCATTGTGAATCCAGCTCGATTACATATATCATGAATAGTTTGAAGTCAATGAATCCAAATAGGATCTGAATAAGAAAAATTGCAACATATTTTGTAATTTTGTGTATCGATTGGTTCAAGTTGAATCGTTGCATCACTAACAAGCTCATATGGATGGACTTCATGCCAATTATTCATGTTCAGAAAATAAGATGCATGTTGACTATCAACACAATGTGTGGAACACGACAAAATTACACATATACATATATATATATATATATACATACAAAATTGCTCTTGTACTTTTTTTTCAGGTTTTTGTAAGCAATACAAGGTTAAAATACAAGGTTTCATCACACTGGAACAATGCACTAGAAGTAACATATATTTATGAATATATATATATATATATATATATATATATATATATATATATATATATATATATTTATATATATATATATATATATATATATATATATATATATATATATATATATATATATAAATATATATATATATAAATATATATATATATATATATATATATATATATATATATATATATATATATATATATATATATATAAATATATATATATATATATATATATATATATATGAATATATATATATATATATATATGTGTTGGCGCCGTTATAAATCCAACAGGATTTATTTGTGACGCGGTATGATACTCTTACGACTATCAACGAGTGAATTTGATGAATGGACTGTATGTAGGGTAATTGGGAAGAAGTTTGTAATGAATAGCACGATACCTGTGTTTCCCCTGAGGTAATCGTCTTGTCGCGTCTTGAAGCGTCGCGACGATGTTCGAGAGAATGCACTTTGTGAAAACGTTGGGTGGGAGAAAGAAGTACGTACGTATTGGAGGTTGGATTTGGAACTAACGAAATGGTTTGGGAATTAGTGATGAATAAATGATAGGAAAGGAATAGTAGGGCTTGATTCAACTAAATAAACTTCACTGCTTTACGAGGAGATACACTATGCAACTTGCATACACGAGAAAAGACACTGACGAACGGGTGTCCGAAATGACGACTTACGCAGGCAATATAGGCCCAACTGTACGACACGACAGACTACAAGTTAGTGACCTGAGATCGACTGAAATGACAGGTACATGAAGTGCCTGTTTGTGGTATCTAAAGGTCACGGATGACGACATAATAACTGCAGGCATATTGCGTATTGGTACTAGGGGTAAGGGATGCGAAAACAAAACACAAGGGGGAAAGACCTAGTTGGTCGTCATAATAGGATTGGCGCAAACATATATATATATATATATATATATATATATATATATATATATATATATATATATATATATATATATATATAAATAAATATATATATATATATATATATATATATATATGTATATATATATATATATATATATATATATATATATATATATATATATATATATATATTTATATATATATATATATATATATATATATATATTTATATATATATATATATATATATATATATATATATCGAAAGTTTTCTGCTAACATGAGCAATTGAACCATCCTCCTTGGTCTAGAGGTAGCGCATCTGCTTCTGATTCCAGGGCCGCAGGTTCAAATCCTGCGTAAAGTATGGGTTTTTTCAAATGTCCTCTCATCCATCATCACCTCACTATCACTTCATCACCCACTCATTCGTACCCTCTATGACCTAGCAGTTGGTGGGGTCGTCGGGCAACATAAAAAAGCATTCAATCGAAGTTGTAGATTATTACGCCAACAAGCCAAATATCGAGAGTACCTCACTCTGTTGATAAGAGAATTCTCTGTCGATGGAATAAATCATGTAACGTTTCTTTGTGAATAAAAGCAATGTATTTAGGATTTCTCTCGATAGAAACATTTAATTTCAGAATTCATTCTCACAGAAGAATCTATTTAAGGATTTCTGTCAATAGAGGCAATAAATTTATGGTTCTTTTTCTATATGAGGGTGTCCAAAGGCTCACCCTCTTCATCTCCCGCTCATTTGTACCCTCAATAACCCAGCTGTTGGTGGGATCGTTAAGCATTATAGAAAAGTAATCATTTAATAAAAGTATCAGATTATTACACCTATAAGTAAAATATCGAAGCTATTCTATTTTATTTCATCAATTTCGTTTTCATTCGATTCTTTATTCCACTTTGTCGAAGAGAAAATTTGATTCAGGATTGTATGTCGATAGAAAAAATCATGTAACGTTTCTTCGTAAATAGAAGCAATGTATTTAAGATTTCTGTCAAAAGAAACGATCAATTTAGGAATTAATTCTTACAGAAGAATCTATTTTAGGTTTTCTGTCAATAGAAGCAATCAATTTAAGGTTCAATTCTCTATATGAGGGCGTCCAAGGGTGATCTCGCTCACCCTTGTTTTTTCTGTATGTAATTTTGTGCGTGGCATACAGGTCAGGAAAAAATACCAATCGAATTGAAACTTTCCTTTACATTTTTCTGTCATACCAGAATAGGCTGGAATTGTTATTCAGAGAAATCGCTCGGAAGGTTTTTCCGAAAAAAAATCGTGAAGTTTTAAAAATTCTCGTTAGAAAAACCCGGAGGAAAAATACATGGAAACAAGAATTCTTCAGAAGCTCTCACATTTACACCGAACATGAACAATACAATTATACACGTTTTCAGATATTTTTGCAACAATCGGATGAGAAATAACAAAGAAAACTCAATAAAAGTGTAGATTTCATCGAATATGACGATCAACAGGTTCTGCAGCTTGTATATGTGACAGATTGCAGCACTATAAATATCAACAAATTGCAGGTAAGGTTTTTAATTATTCGGAGTGATCCAAGGTCCGTCAATGTGGATTGAGCTGACTCAATTTTTCTCATTCTATAGTTCCATTCTTCCAAGCTCATCTCACTACTCGCATCCCGCGTTTTCCAAGTCAGGCCTACGTGTTGGTTCTATGAGCGTAGCGAAGATTCCATCTCACATGCCGAGAAAAAATGGGCTTGGTTTCTAGTTTTTTTTTATGTCATTCTGTGCGCGGCATACAGGTCAGGAAAAAATACCAATCGAATCGAATCTTTTTTTCACATATTTCTGTCATACCATAATAGGCCGGAATTGTTATTCAGAGAAATCGGTCGGAAGGTTTTTACGGAAAAAATTGTGAAGTTGGAAAAATCGTCTTGAGAATAACCCGGTGGAAAAATACATGAGAAACAAGAATTCCTCAGAAGCTCTCACATTTTCACCGAACATGAAAAATACTATTATACACGTTTTCAGATATTTTTGCAACAATCGGATGAGAAATAACAAAGAAAACGCAATAAAAGTGTACATTTTATCGAATATGAGAATCAACAGGTTTTTCAAAGTGTATATGCGATAGGCTGCAGCACTATAAATATCAACGACCCTCAGATAAGGTTTCTGAACCTTTGAAGCAATCCAAGGTCCGTAGATGTAAAATGAGCTGACAGTATATTTTTCATTACAGATTTCCATACTTCTAAGCTCATCTCACAGCGCGCATCCCGCGTTTTCCTAGTTAGTTAGTAAGTTAGTCGGGCACGGTGGCGGACGGACACGGGAAAGAACTCCACAAGGTCCTTAGATGTGGGTTGAGCTGGCGATATATTTTTCATTCTAGATTTCTATACTTCTGAGCTCATCTTCCAACGCGCATCCCGTGTTTTCCTAGTTGGATGAGCGTAGTGAAGACTTCATCCCACATAAAAAAAATGGGCTCGGTTTGTATGTTTTTTTTTTAATTTTGTGCGCGGCATTCAGGTCAGGAAAAAATACCCATCAACCTGAAACTTCTTCTACATATTTCTGTTATACAAGAATAAGTTGAGATTGTTATTCTAAGAGATCAGTTGGAAGGTTTTTCCGAAAATTTTAGGAAAGTTTGAAAAATCCTCATGAGAATAACCCGGAGAAAAATACTTGAGGAACAAGAATTTTTCAAAAGCTCTCTAATTCTCACCGAATATGAACAATACTATCGAACACCTTCCCGGAGATTTTTGCAGCAATCGGATGAGAAATAACAAAGAAAACACATTAAAGCTGTGTTTATTCCATTGAATATTTGGATCAATTGGATTTGCAAAGTGTATATACGATAGGTTACAGCACTATAAATATCAACAAGTTGCAGGTAAGCTTTTCGAACGTTTGAAGTAATCCAAGGTCCGTATATGTGAATCGAGCAGACAAGTTATTTTTCATTTCAGATTTCCATACTTCTGAGCTCATCTCACAACGCGCATCTCGCTTTCTCTCATTGTGTAAAATGAGAGTCAAAGTGTGTGGAGTTCAACATCACACTTCATATGTATTACTTGCTCATCTTACAATGAATATGCTGCATCTCCTAAAAATAGAATCATGATTCCATTTCAAGTTCCTCATTCTCAATAATCAGATGAGCGTAGCGAAGATTCCATTTCACATGCCGAAAAAAAATGGGCTCGGTTTTTATGTTTTTTAGCGTGTTCACCACACTGTGGAAACACACTTATACGTTTGATTCAAAAGGGACCGAAAAAATCTATTCGTCGCGTAGAATCGCTGAATTTCTACGTAAATTGAAAATTATCGAGCTTTGATTATGTATTTTTTACAATCTTCGACTACGTAGTAATGAAACTTGTCCACATAGCCTGTATATTTTCAAATCAACGAAATAACGAAAAAAACTCTATCGACCTTGGAATGGCGTGGACTTTTATACCATATTTTGCGCGTTAATAGAATCGCTGGTCTTCCACGTAAATTAGAAATTTAAGCGCTTTCAAGTTGTAATTGGTTATAATCTACCGCGTTACGATAATAACTTTGTCCACGTAGCCTCAATATTTTATAATTAAATAAAAACCGAAAAAAGATTGAGTATACCCCATTTTTGGTCAAGGAGGTTAAAATACTAACCTCTTTGGTTTGGCCCTCTGAAAACCATGGTAACATTTTATAAACAACCGATGTGTTCATATCATCTTCTGGACCCGAATTCACACAAGGTCATAACTTTGATTTGGCTCAAAGTTACGAACTTCTTTCGAGATAATACCATATTTTGTCTTAATCCAAACTCATGAAGAAATATTTGATCGTCCCACCAATCCCTAGCAAGTGTCTGAGATCCTAATAGCTGTTCTTTCATCTATTGTCCAGAGAGAAGTACCTAAAAAATTGACTGGTATGCCTAGGCCCTAGTAAGTGATCACCTCTTGACTTTGAATATCAATTTACAATGATTTTATGGCTGAATTTGACAGAAAATGTAAATTCTACCCACCAAAACACGGTAAGGATATTTTTAAATACCGCGCAATTTGATTGACGTATTTTATAAATCCGGTTGTACATCTAACCTCAACGTTTTGCTTGATCTCGACTAGGCCTAGGCCTAGCGTGTGCAACTGTCAGTGTCACCTCTGACCACTCACCTTGTCTGTCTACTCTAGCCTAACCTGTCAAAGAGTGTACCACTATTACTAGGCCTATATGCCTACCTAGCTGAAATGTAACTTATGATTACTAATAGGCCTATAACCACTAAAACACTAACACTAATTATATATATAGTTATAATAGGCCTAGGCCTATTTCCTACTAATTATATTACAATGTTCAATGCTGGGCTTTTCCTAATTCTGGATGAGGCTAGGCCGAGGCCTAATCAGTAGGGGCCTATCATTGTTAGACCTGGCAGAGTATTCAAAGATAGGCTGGATTCATTAAATGTGTCGGATGACCATCTGATTAAACGGTACAGGTTTCCAAGACATATCGTCTTGGAACTGTGCAGCATTTTGGAAGGCCATTTGACCAGACCGACGCAAGTTCTTACTGCATTGCGATTCTACGCGTCTGGAACGTTCCAGCTCGTTATGGGCGATGTAACAGGCATAAGTCAAGCCAGTTGCTCGCGAGTTTTGTGTGACATTAGCAACGCATTGGTTCAACACTCCCTCCAGTTCATATCCTTCCCTATTGAAAATGAGGCATACGTTGCCAGAGTTGAAGCAGGTACGTTGCTGAGGTTATTAGTTGCTAGTACACTGAACTGTCATACACAGACTGGGATCTGATGTTAGAGTCGAGTTGAGTTAAAGCTAACTTGAACCGAAAATCTCGTACACCGCAAGAAAAATATTTTCATGCATGATGGCTAGTATATTATTGTGGGGAGAAGAGGATAGTCTCACACTATTCAAATGCAATATCGTAGCCTCCCTATTCAGTCATCATCTGAAATAATGCTTACGGTGTAGGCCTATCGGATTTTCAGTGTAGGCCTACGTTTTTCTCAATTCACCATATTTTCGGTGTACCAGTTATGCAACCCAAGGGTGGTACGGTACCCTACATGTACAGGCCTATGGTGGACCATCCTGATAGAGTTTTTTTTGGTTATCCTCTGTCATTCAGGTCAATACTGGGATGGTTCCTTGAGAGGCGGCAGGAAGCTTGCTTGCTCTCCGAGTTGAGTTTTTGCATGCCGGGGACGTATGGTGCGGGGAGGGTAGTAGGCGTGTCGCTAATGTATAGGCCTCGCTGTTATTTCTTTGATGGTTTTATTTGTTTGAGATTTGATAAATATATAAATTGACGGGTACAATTATTGTACATGGATTGGATTGTTTTATTGCAATCAATCACTTATTCTCTGATTAGGCTACAAAGGAGAATCACAAAAGTAGCCTATCAGAAAATACTGATGAATAACACATACATGAGACATTCAACATGGCCCTACATAGTAATTTAATCACACTATCGAGTGATTTAATAATTTAAATATTACTTGCTTTCTTTACTTTTTGATTGTGAACACTTTGTTTTATTATAATAATAATATTTCGTTTATTTAGCGACAGTGCGCTATTCAATAAGATACATTACATAAAATAGGTACATACACTGGTAATTTGTATGGATAATAGAAGATATAACATAAAATTGAAAAAATATGAAAATAATAGAATAACAATGAGTATTTTCTTCATACTATAGCTTATAATTTCTTAACATTATATATTTCACAAGTGCATTTTTGAACTCTTTCTGTGATCCCAATTGTTTTAAATAATCTGGTAGACTGTTATAGTCACGTACACCTCTATATAACAATGACTTGGCATTTATCTGTTTGGAGCAGCTACTAAGATACAGATTGTTATGATTTCTCGTACCATGGTTATGGATCGAGTTAACATATGTTAGTTGTTCATTTAGATAGGGGGGTAATTTACCATTGTGCATTTTATGGATGAAACACATTCCATTCAGACTTATCCAGTTCACTACGTTCAGCCATCCTAGTACTAGTAACATTCTGTCTACATGCGTTTCCCTTCTACATTTCAGTACAATTCTCATTCCTCTATTTTGTAATAGTTGCAAGTTTTTAATGTCTGTCATGAATGCTTGATATAGTATTGTTATGCAGAAAGAGAAATGTGGTTTAACAATAGTATTATATATCAATAGCCTTGTCTGGAATGATAAATGTTCACTAATTCTGTTTAAATATCCTTATTTTTTTATCCAATCTTATGTCATTTTTTGTAACCATGTATGTAGGCCTATGTGAAAAAAATAGCATAGAATGAATATCTACTATACTACTATTACACTGATTGTTGTAGAGTACGACAAAGTCTCATGAAAAATTAAAGATTTCAGTCTAGGCATTTCCGAATTCAATTATTGGATGAGCGATGTCACTCTCATGCATATTGAGGCAGTAATTGCAAATACGCTACCAAACTTTCACAATCAGTTGTCACATGATGAGAAAAATATATTTTTGTGTGTAGATCGCTCTTCTTACATGCAACAAACACATAGTTTATCATGTTGAGTATTCCTAGTTTTTAGTGACAATGAGTTGCAAGTGAGTCATGACAAAATGAAATGATACATTCAACCATACTGATTGATTGATTATTGCTTGTTGAATGCCCCACCAACAGATTATTCTTGTCGATTTTTTAATTCCATTGAACTAAGACTTCATTTCACTTGACGAACAAAATCGGGCTTCGTTTTTATGTTCTCTTTTGTACGTGGGAATGTGGCATACAGATAAGAGAGTGTGTAACCAATCAAAACTTTTTCCAAACGTTGGTGTAATTACAGAATTAAAGCGGACTATTAAAATAAACCGGACAAAATATGTTGAATTAATTTTTGATGAGTTCATAATCAACCAAGTTTGATGGGTCTGCATTAGTTAATTGAAATTATCATATTCATTTGACAGAAGAAGTTCTTCTCATTTTTCGATGGCCTTGAGAATAAAGTCAAAATATTTATTAAACTCGAAGATTACAGTGTAATTAGACATGGGAAAAATACTCTGAAGCAGGGTTTCCAGTAGGCCTACCAATTTTTTCTTGTCCGCCACAATTTTCCCAACAGACAATCACAAGCCAGTATTCACCTAAAAACATGCCGGTTTACGACATCGTTTCGGTCCCGTGATTATTGACTCAACTTCCAACTTTTGTCGTCCGAAATTACGATCACCGTAAGTTACACTGCCATTGCAATCCATCTGGCTCCGGTTGTTTGGATTTACATTGCCACCAAAAAAAACAAAAAAAGAATCGATTCACAAAAATATCGATCCACATATCCTAACTGCAATTTCAAACATCACCACACTTTTAGAATCACGGTCTTAGATTTTGTATCCAGAATTGCTATGCCATTTGAAGTAGAATTATTTATTCAGATGGTACAGGACAATCTCCGTGTTTGTATAATTACAACGGCGCGACCTGAGAAAAGTGTGTCAATTTGTATTCTTGGGGTAATAAGATCGCCCTTGTGGTGCCCCGTCCAAATGATCCTACCTTTCATCGTTGGCCTTAATTGGGAAACAATGATTTTGTATCAAGTTTCGATGTTATTTAAAAAATATATATCGTATTCTGACAGCTCAATTTCTCACATTCAAAGAAGCCGTGAGTCGAGGTAATGACGGCTATGACTACGACGTGACGAAAACGTTACGACACAGCCAAGTGGAAATAGGCATGACAAAAATCGTACCGATATCGTGTTGGACGACAAAACAGAATCGGAACTGGAAACCCGGTCAACTTCAAGTATCTGAAAACTACATACAGATACTTGAATTTTGAGTAGGCCTATTTCAGATACAAGATACATTTAAAAAATGTATTTAAAATTTACAAAATACGAGATAGTGTCTCAAGTTTTCTATACAGTATTGGGTTTCAATGGCAAACTGTAATGATAGCCAAGATCTATTGGCGTCGGATGGATGATTAATGAGATGAAGGTTTCTTGAGTAATGGGAAGGATAGTGGGAAGGAAGCAGTCGTGGCCTATATTGTGGGAACCATCCCAGCATTAGCCTGGACTACAGAGGGAAATCATGAAAACCCCTGTAAAGGTGGAAGGCGGCAGGGATCGAACCGGGTCCTAAATTCCCCTCGCCTCCCGTAACACATGAAGAGTGAATACCGTATGTGAAGAGATAATGACAGATCGAAGGGTTGTAATATCACAATCATAAGTTCCTTTGTTAACAATCTGCATTTATCATACTTTGAACATTCTTCAATTTGAACTTTACCACCTCTTTTGTATTCACATGTATTCACCGTCTTTGTAAATTGACAATGTGTATGTAAATTGTAAATAAAATATTACAAGCGAATTTCCTTTACCGATCTATATTTCTGCCTCGCATGTAAAGTTGACATTCCATTTTCACTCGACTGTTCTCACTGTTTGTTACTACGTGTGAATGTATAATAATTACTATAACATGAAATCGTGAAGTGTTTTGACATTACTTTACCGTTTAGTTATTATTTACACTCGAGACATTACCTAGTTGTAGTTGCTTTTTTTTCAAATATGAAATCAAACGACATTTCATGTTTTGATATAATCCGTGTATGCCTATAATGTATAATCCATGTATGGGGTGGTGAGATCGCCCTTGTGGTGCCCCGATCAAACAATCCTACCTTCAATTGGGAAACAATAATTTTGCATCAAGTTTCGATGTTGATAAAAAAAATATATACGCCTAATCCAATTGAATAATTTACTTTTCACATATTCTATTCATAATCGGTTGTTTCGACGCCGAAGAAGAGAAAACGTACAGATGACGATGCATTCGACCGTGCAACGGGAAAATGTCAGAATATGGGGGAGGCAAAAATGACTTCAATTCAAAATGTTGAATTGCTCTCTCAATACGAAAGCAGGGGCCTCATTAAAAATGGATGAAACTCTTGTTCTGATTGCTGAAGCAAAAGCGGCCAAATACCTGAAATAATAACATACCAAAACAAATTCATGAAAAAATATAGGCCTAGATCAATACAAGGTATTCAAATGAAGATTCATTTACACGCATTAAATAACCAACTGATTGATATTTATTCCCTTCACAAATAATGAATGATATAATTTTAAGCCTATAAATTATTGAAGAAAAAATGTACGGCAGTGCACTGTGGTGTGTTGCTCTTCGTGTTGCTCTTCTTTCTGGAAATTGGTAGCAGCAGTCAAGGTTCATTTGCATACACAGAATCTCCTAAAAAACACAAACAATGTTATAAACTATTCAAAACTGGAATTGAAATGGTATTTCAGTAGGCCTACTGAAATTGAATTGAACTTATATTAAATTCAACTGGACCTCGATTAAATTGAATAAAATGTGATAATATTCGGCCCATTACTTTCAAATCTATCAACCGGTAGTTGAGGTAAATATTTATTCAAACACAAACGAATTGTCAACTTGAATACACACAATCGACCATTCTGTCCAAGGTCTTTGTTTTACGCTCGGACGTAGGAATTACGTAATTCCATGACTCCTTAGGCCTACTATTGGACTATGATCAATTTCTTCCTCTTCTCTGATGAGACTTGATAGAATATTGTGAATATTTGACAGTATAAGAAAACTAGATAATATTAAATATTGATAATATTGATGATTTTTTTATTCCTCAAAAGACCGGTTACTACATGTAATTTAATTTGCTCCCCTACAACATATTCTCACTGGATGCTCAAATACTTTTGAGAATTTTGTAGGCCTATGAAGTGTGATTTGATGTGTAATAAAATAAAAATAAGCATTGAAATTATTGTGTGTGGCTATTTGTACCCTCGTAGCTGTTGGTGGGGTTGTTCAACAGAATCAAAATGAAATAAATAAATAGGGGGCGTGTCAGTGAATTTAGTGCTACAAGAATATTCTACAGTCCGTATTCTTAAGCCGGTATAGTTTTACGGTACCTTATAGAAGACCGTTGCTAGCATATTGTTGACTTTTACTGGTATATCATTTATGAGCCTTGCCAGTAGTAAGGTCTACTGCAGTTGAGAGAATCGCCTACCGGTATTGATAACGTTACTACATGAATTCCTGTTATATTTAGTGTAATATTATTATTAATAGTGGTTATTAATATCCACAGTAAAAATAGAATTAAAAAAATGGATATTATCAAATTATCTTATATTTCATGAGAAATAAAACTATTTCATTTCACAGTGTATATTCCAAATAACTGAAAATAGTCCATAATTTCAAAATGTGGATTCTTGTCAGTAGGCCCTATGATTATTTTTTTATTAAAATTGATATTTTCATCATTATTATCAAAATGTACGTGCGTAAGTGTTCAGACTTGATATACTTATTTATAATTTGTTTTTCTTATGTATAAAATGTTACCGGTAGTAGACCTGCAGACAAGTCAACTTTTTGTGACTTTGCGGGTCTACGAAATTGTACTGAAATCTTTGTGAGAACACGAATGAAAAAATGAAAAAAAAATTTCAATGTCAAGAGTAGGCTTACAAACCTTTGTCTCTACTCATACGTCTGTGGCAAGTTGTCTCGGATGTCATCCACGGGAGTCTGTCATTCCATAAAGAAATGATCAACGCAACCTCAATCGCCCTCCCAACTCATGCTTTTCCGTGCTGTTCGCGGCAAAGCGTTCAAACGAATCCAAGCTTCCATCTGTATATGTAGATACAATGAATATTGGTGAATATTTTAATATTTAATCTGACAGAGATTAAGTAATGAGCTCAAGGTCGACACTACACAATTCACGATTCCTCTCTTACACCACAGTTTTGTTTGGTCAAGTAGGCTAGGTCTCGGCATTGAATGTGTAACCTTACATAATCAATGGTCTCGGGCAAGATGAATCGAGAACTAGGCCTAGCCCCTATGTTTATACAATATTTATGGTCTAGGCCTACATGTATGTAACTCCAAATGAGGTACTTCTGGCTGTGAAAATATAGGGTGTGCCTAGGTCATATATTTACTAGGTCCGAGTCTAGTTATTCATTGTCTCAGGTAGCCTATAAGCATTTAGTTGGAATGGTAGAAGTAGTAGTAGTAGTGTTTATTCCTTTAACCCTCTTTCGAGGAAATCACAACCTACAAGGGTATGGGCCCAAGTCTGGGCCTAGGCATTGATTTTGTAAGCTAAACATTAAATCAACTGTGAAAAATCATCAAATTCAATCTCTCGACTTATGCTTGCCTGATTGCAATTGTCAAAAAATACGACTAAACAGAACGTAAATTCATTTCTTACCTCAAAATTGAAAAATACAATCCCAATGTCGAAAGTGTCATCTGTCATCACACGGTTTTGAAGACCTCTCGAAGACAAAGCTGAACGAAGGTAGCTCATAGCTCGAGCGTTCGATGAGTTCGATTATGGCAAAAAGCAGTCAAAATTCAATACCAACTTCTAAATGTTATTGGTTTTGTAAGGTTGTCGGAAATCGGTCATTTGTAAAACGCCCACAAAAGTGGCCGATAGAGTTATCCAGCAGAAAGGTGTCTGGAGAATTTGTCGGCATATTGTGCATCGGCCCTAACACGCTTATATGAATGGACTTTAGGCCATTTGTTCATGCTTTGAAAATAATATGCATGTTGACTATCAACACCATTTGTGGTACACTATACATACATACAAACTATACATACAAATATTGCTTTCGCATTTTTTTTTAGGTTTCTGTACACAATGCAAGGTTGTAATACAAGGTTTTATTTCTCTAGAAGTAATGTATATATATATATATATATATATATATATATATATATATATATATATATATATATATATATATAAATATATATATATATTGAAGGCTTTCTGCCAACAGAAGCATTTTAACCGTCCTCCTTGGTCTAGACTCTAGAGGTAGCGCATCTGCTTCTGGTTCCAAGGCCGCATGTTCTAATCCTGTGTAAAGTGTGTTTTATTTTTAAATGTTCTTTCATCTATCATCAGCTCACTGTTTTTCATCTCCCGCTCATTTGTACCCTCCATAACCTAGCTAATAGTGGGGTCGTTAAGTATGTAGGATTTCGACTGTCATGCCATCTAGAGGTAGATTAGGAAACCAGCAGACTGGGAAGCAGGTTCTCGCGGCACTATTTTTATAGCCGTCGACCGTGAAGACCGTCCGATTGTCCGCTACTTGTTAGTATTACTTTTGTATACTGTTTCATGTATCCTGACTGTTTATTTTAATCAATACATTATACTCGTCGTTCTGAACAATGTTTTGTGATAAGTATAACCGTCCGAAATCCTAGCCATGACCGAATTCACCATCCTAGTAGACCGATAACAATTCAGAAGCGGGATTTGTATCCATCAACCCTCGTTGAAAGAAGCACGCCGACCGAGTGAAACTTATCGAACAATCTATGTTAATCGTCCGTATATTTATTGTTTTGTTGATTTGAGCGACAGTGTTTTAATATTAAGTACGAGCGTGAACAATATTGAGATCGTGAGTACAATAGGATAATTTTTATTGCGTGTATAAGTAAATTGGTTGGACGTGAGGCTTTCTCAGCCGCCATCTTGTATGATGCCCGCGAATGATGTTTGAAAGTTTGACCACCAGAGTCCGCCACCTATTATTACTGACGTACGTTGTTACCGACCGATCAGCCGTTGCCGCGCGTTTTGAATTCTAACCAAGGAATTAATTTTATTGCCGTTATTTCGTATTATTGCTTGTAATGAATGCAAACAGTGGAGAGAATCAACTGAGGCCTGAACTACCGATGTATCCACCTGGTACCACACCTACAAGAGGCAGGCCTACCAACATGTTTCAACTTCCACCACCCTTACACGGAGGACAGTCTGGCGAAATCAGTGAGCTGCTTCGATACATGATGGAGGAAAACCGACGTCGGGATGAAGAGAACCGCAGGAGGGACGAGGATAGTCGCCGACGTGAAGAGATGCTGATGGAGGTCATCCGGTCCTCTTCGTCAAGAACAGGAACGATCAGCAACACAAGTGCAGAGTCACACTTACAGCCCCAGCCCCAATCCTTCCACATAATGCCTGACTTAAGCAAAAGTGTAGGCAAATTTTCAGGCGACTCAGGATGCTCAGCAGCACGTGAGTGGCTGGGTCAACTGAACAGTACTGCGGCACTCCACCGCTGGCCTGAAGCATTCAAGCTGGAGACAGCAAGGTCACATCTAACTGACGCGGATCGAGATTGGTATCTTGCGCGTCGCACAGAGTTGGTCTCATGGGACGACTTCGAACGGAGGTTCACTAAGACTTTTATTGGCGAAAGTAGTTTGCCCGATCAATGGAGGAAAATGCAGGAATGCATTCAACAACGCAGTGATAGCACTCATGGTTACTTTCACTCCAAAGTGAGATGCTGCTCAGAGTTAGGACTAAGCTTCAACGACACGAAGAAACAGATCCTTATTGGCCTTTGGTCACATCAGTTGAGTGCACTACTGATGGCAAGGCATCATGAAGACATCGACGAACTGCTACGCGACATTCGCGATTTCGAAGAAATAGAGGCTGAGAGAAACGGAAGAGTATCGGCTAAGAAGAATGCTTCGTACAATTCTGGTAAGCCCAATAATATCAATACGTCCGAACAGAAGGATGCACGTCCACCAAGCCAAAAACAAGAGATGAAGAGTCAAAACAACCGAGGGTATGCCCAAAAGCGGGAAAATAGACCGCCACTGCTCAACGAAAAAGGGGAGTTGCAATGCTATAATTGTAACCTTTACGGCCACATGTCCCGAGACTGCAACCAACCTCAAAGAACGAAAAAGTGTACCAAGTGCCTACAGGAAGGGCATACTCAACGTCACTGTCCCCAGAGTAACGAGGGTCAGCCCCGTCAGCACGTCGTATCGGAAGATACAACAGATGTGAATACGAGTCCGGCAAAGTTTCTGAAACGAATCATCGTCAATGACAACCAGGAGGTACAAGCAATGATCGATCCGGGTAGTTCTACCTGTACCATGCAAGCCTCCAAGGCGATTGAGTTGGGCCTACAGGTAAGACCCAGCACGAGTGTTCTGTATGGCTTCGGAGATAAAGCAGAAACCAAAGCCTTAGGTAGTGTAAACTTGAAGATTAGTGTAGACGGTGTGGTTGTCGATGATGTCGAGGCAGTAGTAGTCTCTGACCGAGCACAGACAATGTCAATGCTAATCGGTAGAAACTTCACCGAGCGCCCCAACCTAGTCTACTACCGAATAGATGGGGAGTTTAGAATATGTGACCGCGATGCTTTTAATGGTTTGGACTTGCCACTGCTGGATAATAAGTCTAAGCTGTTGGTGCAGAAGACTGTCACAATACAAGAACATACAGTTAACTTCGTGCGAGTTGAAGTGCGCCCGCCCCCACCCGTAAACACGCCCATCATGGTGAGCTCGACAGGCTGTTTACCATGCATATACGACGTGACCGATGGAGAAGCATTGAGAGTCATGAATTTAACTGCATGCAGTGCCGTAATGAAGAAAGGGACCAGTCTGGGCCGTAGTGAAGAAGTCACTATCTGTGACCGGCAAACCACAAGTTCTGTGAAGCGTCCAATTCTTCGTGAAGAAATCAACATCGACAGCGAGATAAACGAAGATGATGCTGGAAGTCTAGTCAACCTGCTCAACGAATATCGAGACTGTTTCGCCCTGTCCATGAGCGAGCTAGGTTGCACCGACATTGTGAAGATGGACATTGTTGAAAAATCAGGAAGTCAACCAGTTCACTGTAAACCATACCGCACAACTGCAGCTGAGAGATCATCAATCCGCAACATAGTCCAGGAATGGAAGGACAATGGGATTGTTACGGATACGAAATCACCGTATGCGAGTCCGGTTCTTCTTGTCAAAAAAAAGAGTGGCGAAGAACGATTAGTTGTAGACTTTCGTAAGCTGAACAACCAAACTGTGAAAGATAAATTCCCTCTTCCCAACATCGACGATCAGATAGAGCAACTGTCAGGGAGCAAGTTCTTCACTGTGCTTGATCTTGCACACGGGTACCTCCAAATACCCCTGACGGAGGCAGCAAAGGAGAAGACGGCATTTGTTACACCTGATGAAACAGGCAAGTTTGAGCGAATGATATTCGGTTTGTCAAATGCACCGAGCGAATTTATGC
This sequence comes from Brachyptera risi, assembly GCA_964007535.1. Lineage (NCBI taxonomy): Eukaryota > Metazoa > Arthropoda > Insecta > Plecoptera > Taeniopterygidae > Brachyptera > Brachyptera risi. The sequence goes on from CAXFZR010000050.1 coordinate 651,516, forward strand.
GCTTGATGCATCAGGTCTTGGGCCCATTGCGTAATACGATCGCTATGTGCTACTTGGATGACCTGTTAATTCCGTCCGTTGACTGGAAATCGAACATGACAAGTCTTGCCATGGTACTTGACTCACTGAAAGCAGCAAACCTTACACTTAAGCTCAGTAAGTGTGAGTTTGGGAAACAAGAAATAGAGTATTTGGGCTTCCTCATCTCAAGAAACGGCATAAAGCCCGGAAAACGTAAGACTGTGTCGATCAGCGAGTACGTCCAGCCAAAGAATGTACACGAGGTTCGGCGTTTCCTTGGACTGACGAGTTTCTTTCGTCGCTTTGTTACGCATTATGCGAAGAGAGCCGAACCATTATCAAGACTGACGAAGAAGGACCAGGCCTTCATATGGAAATCGGAACAAGAGAACGCATTCCAGGATCTGAAAAGCCAATTAACGAAGGAACCGACGCTCCAGTTGTATAATCCGAATGCACGTACAGAGCTCCATACCGACGCCAGTAGCCTCGGCCTCGCAGGAATGCTCCTTCAAGAAGGTGACGATGGCCAGCTACACCTAGTTTACTGCGTAAGCAAGAAAACGACTGACGCAGAGAAAAATTACCATTCGAGCAAGTTGGAATTGATGGCAATCGTGTGGTTGCTGGACAGGTTGTGGCAGTTTCTTCTTGGTATACCTGTCACGATTATGACCGATTGTCAAGCGTTAGTATACCTGAATGCTAAGAAGACTCTGAACCCACAAATTGCCAGATGGTTTAATCTTTTACAAGATTATAACATAATCGAAGTAAAACACCGACCGGGGGAACGGATGTGTCATATAGATGCCCTAAGTAGGACACCCAACGAAGACCCACAAGATACCATGGAAGAGGTTCTTGACTCAAGACTTGACGTACTTCTCACTATGACGATCAACGACCAAGTCCTAGTCATGCAACAGTCTGACGAGGAGCTGCGTGCTAAAGTTGACATACTACGCAAAGACGTAGCAGACCGTACAAAACAAGAAAAAGCCAGTGTCCACGAGCTGGAACTTAAAAACGGACTACTGTATAAGAAGATGGTAGCCGACGTAAAATTGAGATGGCTGTTCGTTATTCCAAAGACGATGCGGAAGAGTATCACGGTGAAGGCACATGACTTAAGTGGGCATTTTAGCCTCGACCGTACAATACGAAAAATCCAGGAACACTATTGGTTTCCGTCTATGAGACGTTATGTGAAATTCCATATAGCGCACTGCTTCGAGTGCTTGCTCAACAAGGTGCCTGGAGGAAGACAACCAGGATTACTAAACCCTATCCCACCAGGAACGCGTCCCTTTGAAGTGGTGAACATAGATCATCTTGGACCGTTCGTGACCACGCCAAAAGGAAACAAGGAGATATTGGTTATAATCGATAACCTTACGAAATATGTTCGACTCTATGCGGTTAAGGATACTTCGACACGAAACGTTCTTAAAAATCTTAGTAATTGCATAGGCGACCACGGACTTCCTGCGCGAATAATCTCCGATCGTGGATCATGCTTTACGGCAAAAGCTTTTGAAGAATTCTGCGAGCAAAATGGAATTCGCCATACTTGCAATTCGACTCGGCACCCGCGTGCAAATGGACAAGTTGAGAGGGTAAATCGCACAGTTCTTCCAGTCATTGCCACAGCTATCGTTGAACCAAGCCAGAGAGATTGGGACACCAAACTCAAGGTTGCTGAACGTAATCTTAATACCTCATACAATAAGACAACTAATCATACGCCGTTCGAGTTGTTGTATGGCTACACGCCAAGATTTCATGATGGAGCGTTACGAGCTGTAACAGACATTGGAGAAAACCAAACATACACCCCTCCGAAGGAACTCCAAAATGGATCGAGAAGCATAATAGCAATAAAGCAAGGTGCAATGAAGACACAGTTCGATAAAAGACACTGCCCAGCCAAAACCTTTGACGTAGGTGAAATAGTCGTCATGCGTCGAGCCCCGGTTCACACGGGGGAGTCTACGAAATTCCAGGCAAAGTTCCGCGGGCCACTTGTTATCACCATGTCCTTACCCTCAGACACATACCGAGTGTCGCAACTTAACCAAGCAGACGGAGGTAGATTCTACGCTACAACAGCCCATGCCTCACAGTTGAAGTCATGGGGTGCTCGCGATCATAAGACATGCGACGACGGTGACCCCACTCTAGAAGACGAATCCTGTTCTGATGGCGAACCAGAAGTTGATCGGGTTCAGCCGGACCGAGGAAATGTAACGGAACCGGAGAATGTAGCGGAGGAAGAGGAACAGGAACCGACACACATGGTTCCAAGGCAGCCCCGTCTTCGAAGGAAGCCAGCTAATCTCGTAGATTATGTTTGTAAATAACTAGTAGGCTCTAGGTAATTCAGTAGGATGCATTTTGATTGCAATGTTAAATTCAGTACATTTTATTGTACTTTACTTATGTTTTAATTTAACGATTTCTGTTTTGAATTTAAAAATCTTACTAATCGAGGTCGATTATAGTTCAGGATTGGCCGAGTGTAGGATTTTGACTGTCATGCCATCTAGAGGTAGATTAGGAAACCAGCAGACTGGGAAGCAGGTTCTCGCGGCACTATTTTTATAGCCGTCGACCGTGAAGACCGTCCGATTGTCCGCTACTTGTTAGTATTACTTTTGTATACTGTTTCATGTATCCTGACTGTTTATTTTAATCAATACATTATACTCGTCGTTCTGAACAATGTTTTGTGATAAGTATAACCGTCCGAAATCCTAGCCATGACCGAATTCACCATCCTAGTAGACCGATAACAAGTATAACATAGAAAAATAAGCATTTAATAAAAGTATTAGATTATTACGCCTATAATTAAAATATCAAAGGTGGGCCTACTCTACTCTGTTGATGAGAAAAGTTAATTCAGGATTCTATGTCAATAGAAAAAATCTTGTAACGATTTTTTGTAAATAGAAGCAATGTATCTAAGATTTCTGTCAAAAGAAACAATCAATTTAGGGATTTATTTTTACAGAAGAATCCATTCAAGGTTTTCTGTCAATAGGAACAATCAATTTAAGGTTCAATTTTCTATATGAGGGCGTCCAAGGTTGAGCTCGCTCACCCTTGTTCATATGTAATTTTGTACGCGGCATACAGGTCAGGAAACGATACCAATCGAATTGAAACTTCTTCCTCATATTTCTGTCATACCAGAATAGGTTACGGTTGTTTTTCAGATAAATCGGTCGAAAAGTTCTTCCGGAAAAATCGGAAAGTTTGAAAAATTCTCATTAGAATAACCCAGAGGAAAATTACTTGAAAAACAAGAATTTTTCAAAAGCTCTAAAATTCTCACTGAATATGGAAAATACTATCATATACTTTTTCAGAGATTTTTGCAACAATCAGATGATAAATGACGGAGAAAACGCATTCAAAACGTATTTTCACTTCAAACAAAGCCATTTAAATCCATGGCAACAAGTGTCATCAATTGGATTGAAACGATTTAAATCGAATATAGACTATGAGCTAGTAATCGAAATCATCCCCCCCTCGGCGGCGGAAGGTTTGAGAATGGTTTCTTATAGATTTTTGTACGCTCTTTCCATTTCTGCTTGTTGGATGCTCGAGAGCCGGTGGGTTTGGCTTCCAGGGGCGTCCAAACCTCGATCAAGTGTTCGACTCATTGCAAGAATCATCAAATTAACCTTGTATAATGAAACAATTTTGAGTGAAAATCGATGAGTTTCTATAGAAATTTGAATTTTGAACGAAGTATATTGAAAAGAAAAACAAAATGGATCGCCATTTCGGAAAAATATCATAAGTAATGAATTTGGTGAAAATTTGTTTTAGATGCAATATTGGCCACCCTTTTTTGGGGGCAAAAGTTTAAAAGATATTCTCTGAGAGAATATTGTACACTCATTTTTTTCATCTCTGTTGAATTATCGACATTATGTGGGTTTGACTTCCAGGGGTGTCCAAACTTGGGTCAAATTTTCGAATTTGGTGAAAACTTAACATTCATCAGGAGTGTGAAGTCGGGTAATTTCGAGCATAAAACAACATATTCTGATTGAAATTTTGATTCAAAAGCGATTCCCACTAAAAAAAAAAAAATTCGCCAGCATTTTGAATAAACGTCACAAGTGATGAATTTGGTGAAAAACATATTATGGGCAATATTGGACACCCTTTTCTGAAGGCAGAAGTTATAAGAGTGTTTTCTGAGAGAATATTGTACACTCTGTTTATTCATACTTGTTGGAATATCGACGAACCATGGGTTTGACTTCTAGGGATGTCCAAACTCGGGTCAAATGTTTGAATTTGATAAAAAAAATGCAGTCAAGTATATAGTTTGAAGTCGAGTTATTCTGAGCACAGAACAACATAGTCTGACTGAAAATTCGATTTCAAATGAATTTGTTTTCTAAAAAATTATAAATTCGCCGCCATTTTGAAAATACGTCAAAAGTAATGAACCTGGTGAAAAAAAATTTCAGAAGCAATATTGGCTACTTTTTTGGGGGGCGAAAGTTTTGGAAGTGTATTCTGAAAGAATATTGTACATTCTGTTCATTTATGCCTGTTGGATTGACAAAATTTCAAGGGTCTAGATTTCAAGAGCGTTCAATTTGATGGGTGATTCCTCTGTTTTCTCATCCATTTTTAGCGTGTTCACCACACTGTGGAAACACACTTATACGTTTGATTCAAAAGGGACTAAAAAAACCTATTCGTCGCGTAGAATCGCTGAATTTCTACGTAAATCGAAAATTATCGAGCTTGGATTATGCATTTTTTTACAATCTTCGACTACGTAGTAATGAAACTTGTCCACATAGCCTGTATATTTTCAAATCAACAAAATAAAGAAAAAAACTCTATAGGCCTTGGAATGGCGTGGACTTTTATACCATTTTTTGCGCGTTAATAGAATCGCTGGTTTTCCACGTAAATTAGAAATTTAAGCGCTTCCAAGTTGTAATTGGTTATAATCTACCGCGTTACGATAATAACTTTTGTCCACGTAGCCTAAATATTTTATAATTGAATAAAAACCGAAAAAAAATTGAGTATACCCCATTTTTGGTCAAGGAGGTTAAAATACTAACCTCTTTGGTTTTGGCCCTCTGATAATCATGGTAACATTTTATAAACAACGGGTGTGTTTATATTATCTTCTGGGCCCAAATTCACAAAAGGTCATAACTTTGATTCGGCTCAAAGTTACGACCTTCTTTCGAGATAATACTATATTTTGTCTTAATCCAAACTTATAAAGAAATATTTTATCGTCCCTCCAATCCCTAGCAAGTGTCTGAGATCCACATAGTTCATTAGTTCTGAAGATAAGTACCGAAGAAATTGTCTCAACTTTGAGACTACGCCTAGGCCTAGTCCAGACTGGTAGGCCTAGGCCCTAGTAAGTGATCACCTCTCGACTTTGAATATCATTCTACAATGATTTCATGGCTGAATTTGAGAAAACATGTAAATTCTAGCCACCAAAACACGGCAAGGTTATTTTTAAATACCGCGCAATTTGATTTACATATTTTATGATTCCAGTTCTACATCTAACCTCACTTTGACTTGTTCTCGATTGGGCCTAGCGTATGTCACTGTTCACCAGTCACCTTGTCTGTCTAGCCCTTTGGTCTAGCCTAACCTGTCAAACAGTTGTGTTGTGTCGTTGACATTACCACTAATGACTACCACTAACTAGGCTACTACTATACCTAGCTGAAATATAACTTATGATAACTGATATAACCACTCAAACATTAACACTAGGCCTAATTATATATACATAATTATATTAGTTATATATAAACAGGCCTAGGCTATATCCTACTAATTATATTACAATGTTCAACGCTGGGCGTTTCCTAATTCTGGATGAGGCTAGTCCATTGAGTTTCAGGAGAGGCCTATCATTGTTAGCTGGTAGAGTATTCAAAGATAGGCTGGATCAATTAAATGTGTCGGATGACAATCTGATCAAACGGTACAGGTTTCCCAAGACATACCGTCTTGGAACTGTGCAACATTTTGGAAGTTGATTTGACCAGACCGACAGCAAAGTCCCATGTCTTGCCTATTGCAACGCAAGTTCTTACTGCGTTGCGATTCTACGCATGTGGAACGTTCCAGTTCGTCATGGGCAATGAAACGGGCATAAGACAAGCCAGTTGCTCGCGAATTTTGTGTGTCATTAGCAATGCATTGATTGAACTCCCCCCTCAAAGGATCCGAACACCTTGACGTGGTGTGGGGGCTTGCGTGGCCCCGTGATCCCCAGAGCTATCGTCGGAAGCAATTTATTTGCTTCCAGCAGGGTCACCCATGGCGATAAGGTCTGGGGTGAGGGTCCAGACTAAGTTCGGACCGTCGGTCGAGTGGGTGCCCATTTCGGTGACCAGAGCGGTCATAAGGAGTTCTCGTGCAATCATTCATCATTATCACCCTCTTCCATGATCTTTGCTACTCTGTGTTCTCTCTTTCCTGGACTTGTCTTCATTCTTATCTTCGTGCCGACTCCTCGTGACCACTCAAACCCACGACAATATTGACGATCTCGCTGTGAACAAGGATATGAACCCAAGCCAATGGTGTAATTAATCGTGCTAAAGGGCTGAATGACTACGGGATGGAGTAGTTCCAAACGATAAACTCTGGACACATGGTGAACTTCAGTTTTACTCTAGCCTTACTCCCACAAGCGGGGCTCTGTGGGAGCGGACATTTATTTCCCTAGCTACTCGTGGGTCCAAATATGAATACACTTAATTTCCCCTCAATTCCCCCCCCCCCAAAAAAAGAATTCGATCTCTTAGAGATTATAAATGTACGAAAGAACAAGTTCTTCAGAATCTAGAATCAAGCAAACCAGCTAGTCCTAGATTTTTGCAAATAGAACGTTCCGATGGTAAAACCTTCCATGACGTGTCACCTTTTGCTATCGAGAAAGCTATTCGAGGTCTTGCTGGTACTGTTCGCAAAGTCACGAAAGTTAGGAATAGAACTCTCCTGCTTGTAGAAACAGACAGCGATATTCAATCACAACTGCTTTTGAAGACCACCAGCTTTGCAAATTTATTCCCCATCCTAGTCAGTCCTCATCCCTTCCTTAATTCTTCTAAGGGAGTGATTACTTGCAATGACCTTTTATGCTGTGACGTTGAAGAGATTAAATCTGAACTCGCTGGTCAAAATGTTACGGATGTTTACCGTATTACCCGACGAGTTGATGGAAAGGATGTACCCACAGCCACACTTATTTTGACTTTTTCTACCGGTACCGTTCCAACAAAATTGATAGCTGGCTACAACAGTATACTTGTTAGACCGTACATTCCAAATCCAACTCGATGTTTCATCTGTCAACGCTTTGGACATGGCCAAGCTTTCTGTAAATCTAAACCTATCTGCCCGAACTGCGGCCTTGAGAAGCACGACGAAACGCCTTGCGTGTCCGGCCCTCGTTGCATCAATTGCAACGGTGGACATGCGGCGTCTTCAAAGGCCTGCAGTAAGTGGTTAGAAGAGAGGAAGATCAGTGAGTTCAAAACTGTCGATAAAATGACTTATCAAGATGCTCGACAGAAATATAGAAATCTCTTTCCTATCTCTGCCCTTCCATCTTCTTTTGCCAAAGCCACAGCTAATAAAACAACGTCCCAGGAATCGCAAGAAATACTCACTTTGAAGGCTGAAAACAAGAAACTGATCGAACAGCAGAAGAGAATGGAAGAGTTAGTATCGTCACAAAACCTCAAAATTGACAAGTTACAGAACGAGGTACATGATCTGGTGAAACTATTGAAAGGTAAATTCACTCCGGAAGCTGAGGCTGAAACCGTAGAGGAAATAATGGTGACAGGAAGTGAGGATGAAGATGAATCTCCTGTGTCGGGCGCTTCATCCGACATCACTGAGCGACCGGCGTCGGGTGCTGTGCCCGACACCCGGGGATTCACACCCCCCAAACAAAAACGAAGGAACAGAGGAAGTACCCAAGGAGCAAGAAAGGATGTAGCCGCAGAGCTCGGCATTCCCGCAAAATCCTCTGAGGGGAAATCCTTTTATCTAAAAAGAACTTGAAATCTGTAGTAACCTAAGCTGGTCTTAGGTAACTCTATCTACATTTAAAGTAAACAAGAACATCATCTACACAAAATGGCTCTAATACAATGGAACTGCAATGGTTTCAACAGGCACAGAGAAGAAATCAAGCTATTGACATCAAACATTAAACCGATATGTTTCTTTCTTCAAGAAACGCACTTCAAACCTTGTGACTCTCCATTGATACGTAATTATAGTTTCTATCGTTTCGATGACTTGACAGGTAACAGAGCCCATGGGGGAGTAGCCACAGCTGTCCACGACAGCTGTCACGTAAGTCCACTGCCGCTAACAACACCACTACAGGCAGTGGCAGTCAGAATTGCTCTTCCTCAGCCTGTTACCTTCTGTAATATTTACTTACCTGAATGGGCTCCAGTTACTAGAATAAATCTGGATAACCTTGTGTCACAGCTTCCACGTCCCTATGTTATTCTAGGTGACCTAAATGCCCACAATAACTTGTGGGGTGACACAATGGTGGATAGTAACGGCAGAGGACGCCTTTTTGAGCAATTTTTCAACGACAACGACTTGATTATTCTCAACAATGGAGAGTAAACAAGGTTTAATGCTTTCAACGGTACGTTTTCAGCGATCGATCTTTGTGTCTGCACCCCATCTGTCGCACCTCTTTTCAATTTCTCCGTTCACTCAGATCTGTGTGGTAGCGACCACTACCCACTCATCTTGAGAGTAGATTCTCATCAACGGCCCTTGCGGTGTGCGCAGTGGAACTTGCGCCGCGCGAACTGGAGCCTTTTCACAAAGCGTGTTGATTTGAAGAACTCGAATAACATCCATGATACTGATAGTAGGACTGAGCATGTGACAGAGGTGATTATTGCCGCCGCGAAAGACAGCATTCCTCTTACGTCAACCAACCAACGCCACATACCTGTTCCCTGGTGGAACGAGGAATGTAAGGTGGCGATCCGTAAGAGGAAACAAGCCCTTCGAATTTTCCGTAAATACCCAACCAATATCAACCTTATGGCATTCCGGAAACTCCGAGCAAGGGCTTGTTTCATCATTAGGACTTCGAAAAAAGCATCATGGAATTCTTACATCTCATCCATTAATACTCACACACCCCTCACCAAAGTGTGGAATAGAGTGAGGAAGATAGACGGCAAATTCAAATCATCTTGTATATCTGGGTTGAACAAGGATGGTAGTCTTATTACCGAGCCACAGGAAATAGCTAATGTTATCGGGTCCTATTTCTCGGACGTCTCTAGCTCTCACCACTACTCGGCATCGTTCCAGATACACAAACGTGCTGCAGAATGTAGAAGATTAGATTTCTCTTCTGCGAACAACGAGGTGTATAACGTGCCGTTTAGTGTATGGGAGTTGGAGAACGCGATAACGTGCGCAAGAGACACAGCACCGGGGATTGATGGAATACACAATCAGTTCTTGAAACACCTGCCAGTTGCCGCTTTGAATGACCTTCTCAACCTGTTCAACCATATCTATTCAACCGATACTTTCCCTGATTCTTGGAGACAAGCTATCCAGGTACCGATCTTGAAACCATCTAAGGATAAGCATTCACCATCAAGCTATAGACCTATATCACTGACCAGCTGTATGTGTAAAGTGATGGAAAGGATGTTGAACAACCGCCTCGTTTGGTGGTTGGAACGAAAAAACCTCCTTTGCACAGTACAGTCTGGATTCAGAAAAAATAGAAATACTTTGGATCATCTTATTCGTATGGAAAGCTTCATACAAGAAGCTTTTCTTACGAAGCAGGAAGTGATAGCTGTATTTTTCGACCTCGAGAAGGCATTCGATACTACCTGGCGCTTCAACATATTGAAAACCTTGTCACAATGGGGTTTCAGAGGCCATCTTCCTAATTTTGTCTGTAATTTCATGACCAACCGACGTTTCAAGGTACGAGTTGGTAATGTGTTGTCGGATGAGTTCATCCAAGAGAACGGTGTACCACAGGGTTCTGTCCTCAGTGTTACTTTGTTCGCCATCGCTATAAATGGTATTGTTCGAAGCGTTCCATCTTCTATCACTTCTTCCTTATTTGTCGACGACTTGGCTATATTCAGTAAGTCAGCGAGAAGTACAACGGCCTCTCGCCAAATCCAACTTGCAATTAGGAAACTGGAAGCATGGGAAGATGAAACTGGGTTCAGGTTTTCTACATCAAAATCAACGTGCATGCGTTTCTCTCGTCTGAGAGGCCTGCACCCTGACCCAGATATATATCTTCGTAGAGAACTCCTTCCATTCGCAGAATCGACCAAGTTCCTTGGGCTGACGTTTGACGTGAAGTTGAACTGGAAATCTCACATTTCGCAACTCAGACTCAAGTGCTTCAAATCACTTAACCTTCTCCGTTATCTTAGTGGTACCAAATGGGGAGCGGATCGCACCACGATGCTGCGGCTTTACCGAGCATTAATACGTTCCAAATTGGATTATGGTAGTGTTGTGTACGACTCGGCACGAGAGAGCTACGTGAAGCCACTCAATACAGTTCACAACACGGGCATCCGACTGGCCATAGGAGCACTCCGTACCAGTCGGGTGGAGAGCCTGTATTGCGAGGCTGGCGAGCCCTCGTTGAAGAGTCGACGTGCATATCTACTTTGCTCATACGCTTCGAAATTATTCTGCAGTAAGCATCATCCCACCTACCAATCAGTTATCAATCCTAGATTTCATGCTCTCTATGAATCGAAACCATCTGCCACCATACCAACTGGAATTCGTTTGAATCATATTTTGGTCGAAGAGTCATTTGTATACCCTCGAGTCTATCAAATCCAATTCAGTGATACCGCCCCTTGGTTGGCTCCACGTCCGGAGTGCTTGATGAACTTGTCATCAAGTACGAAGGCAAGCACGAGTGCAGAAGAGTATAAGCAAAAATACCTAGAGCTCTGCACACTCTACCCCGGACATATTAGATACTACACGGACGGATCGAAACTGAACGGCAAAGTTGGCTGCGCATTCGTCAGCGAATCCTCCACTGTTAGTTTTAGATTAGGTTCGATGAGTAGCGTTTATACAGCCGAGTTGTTTGCAATTGTCACCTCTCTACAGCACATTCAACAACGATCTGAGAAGTGCTTCCTGATCTGTTCCGATTCTTTGAGTGCACTCCAAGCCCTTACTCAGATCTTTCCAACTCACCATCTGGTCCAGAAAGTGCAGACACTCCTGACCGCCCTTGCCTCGCAGGATGTCAGTGTAGTGTTCTGCTGGGTACCTGGACACGTGGGGATTGGTGGTAATGAGTTGGCGGACACGGCTGCCAAAGAAGCGACGGAGAAAGAAGATATTGATAACCCGAGAGTACCTATCAATGATTTCAAGGCGTATTTCAAACTACTTTTCAAATCTCGTTTCCAAAAAGAGTGGGACAGGGAGACCAACAACAAGCTGAAAGAAATAAAGCCTACTGTTAGTGCTTGGGAATCTTCAATCCGAGGTTCACGGAGGGAGGAAGTAGTTCTCACTCGTCTGCGAGTGGGACACACACTTTTAACCCATTCCTATCTCTTCACCCCCGATAAAATCGTCCCTAGATGTGAGATTTGTAACGAGATTTTAACTGTTCGACACATATTACTCGAGTGTCAGAAATATACTGCTCTGAGGAGACAGCTTCGTATGGAAGACACAATGCCAAAGATTTTAGGGAATAATTCAAAATCGATAGATACCATATTCAGCTTTCTAAGATTATCGAACCTATTGGATCTCATTTGACATGCTCGTGGATCTGCATCGTTGTTTGCGTGAGACGATGAAGTCGTCGTGTTACCAGTATCATTTTTCAAACTGCCCCAATTAGGACATATACATGTCTGATCAAGATGACGTTGTTTGTGCAATCATCTTCTTCCAGTATACTACTTTTTGACATTTGATACTTATTCTTGATGTCGATCTCTTGGGGTAGACATCAGGAATATTTTAAACCTAACCATATTTCAACATATATTCATTATGGTTTGTCGTTCCTCCACTCTTATTTGAGTGCGAGTTTGAACTGAGAACAAGTAGTAAAACGTTCTCATCCTAGTCCCATGGGTGTGACCCTCTACAGCACACACATGTTCGGTTTTAACAAATTAGTGTATAACGTCTTTAGACACTTTAGACATAGTTTAGTCTTAGTTTAATATATATTGAGGTTCTCTCATCTAAATTTCACTTCCACATTTATATCATCTAAATTTAACTTCCACATTTATATCACACTTTTCACCTTTTGTTGCAACTTATTTTGACAGGCGCTAAATGACCTCGCTGTCGATGCGCCTCAAAACCCTAATATTCATTCATTCATGATTGAACTCTCCCCCCAGTTCATATCCTTCCCTCTTGAAAATGAGGCATACGTGGCCAGAGTTAAAGCAGGTACGTTGCCGAGGTCATTAGTTGCTAGTACACAAAACTGTCATACACAGACTAGGATCTGATATCAGAGTCAAGTTGAGCTAACCTAAACCGAAAATCTTGAACACCGCAAGAACGATATTTTCATGCATGATGGCTAGTCTATTATTTTGGGGAGAAGGGGGTAGGCCCAGTCTCACACTATTCAAATACAATATCGTAGCCTTTCTATTCAGTCAGCATCTGGAATAATGCTTACGGTGTACTGGATTTTCAGTGTAGGCCTACATTTTTCTCGATGCACCATATTTTCGGTGTATCAGTTATGCAACCCAAGGGCGGTCATACCGTACATGTACAGGCCTATGGTGGACCATCCTGACAGAGTTTTTTTTGGTTATCCTCTGTCATAAGGTCAATACTGGGATGGTTCTTTAACAACAGGCTACGACCGACTCCTTCCCACTTTCCCAAAAACACTGGATAACCTTTCATCTCATCATCTCATGTCATTCACAGACGCCAATAGATCTCAGTCATCAGGAAATGAGTGCGTCGTTAAACCAATATAAATTGAATAGAATACAGGCACATGTACAGATTTATACTGAGACGCGTGGCCGAGTGTTGACACACTGAACCGTCATTCGGGAGACCGGGGTTCAATTCCCGCCATGGTCAACCATCCTGACAGGGGTTTTTCGTGGTTTTCCTCTGTCGTTCAGGTCAGTAGACCACTGGGATGGTTCCTTAACAACAGGCCACGACCGACTCCTTCCCACCATCCAAAACACCTAATAAAATGACCTTTCATCTCATCATCCCATCATCTCATTCATCATCCACTGACGCCAATAGATTGTAGCCATCAGTATAGTGCGTCGTTAAAACCCAATATAAAATAATATGTACAGATTTATAATGTATTCTGTGATTTGTATGTCTTAGGCCTATATAGGTAAAACACTACATATTGCAGAATTCCACAACCTTTCATAGTTCCCCAACATAATAGGGGCCGTTGATGGATCATTGAACAACGTGAAAGCTCGGTCTGCAGATGAACCTCCTTTCGTCGATAGATACCAGAACCACAGTATTAATTGCCAGTTCGTGTGTAGGCTACTGCCGACCAGCGAATAGTCAATTTGGTTGCCCGTTGGCCAGAGAGTACACACAACCAATTTATTTAGGCTACTTTCACAATCAGTTTAGTCACATGATGAGACAAATATATTTTCATGTGTAGATCGCTCTTCTTACAACAAACACATAGTTCATATGTTGATTATTCCTAGTTATTAGTGACAATGAGTTGCAAGTGAGTCATGACAAAATTAAATGATACATTCAACCATACTGATTGATTGATTATTGCTTGTTGAATGCCCCACCAACAGATTAAACTTGTCGATTTTTTAATTCCATTGAACTACGACTTCATTTCACTTGACGAACAAAATCGGGCTTCGTTTTTATGTTCTCTTTTGTACGTGGGAACGTGGCATACAGATAAGAGAGTGTGCAACCAATCAAAACTTTTTCCAAACGTTGGTGTCATAACAGAATTAAAGTCTTTGTGACAAAGAGTTGATTGTTTTTTCAATCATTAAAATGGGGTGGAAAGATCGCTCTTGTGGTGCCCCGTCTAAACGATGCTACTGTCATCCATAACATTGAGAACAATACTTCTGTATCAAGTTTCGATGATAACATAACGGGTTGGGATTATTTTTTCAGCAAAATCGGATTGACGGTTTTCTCAGGAGGAATTGGGAAAATTGGTAAAATCCCTATAAGAATAACAAGTATAAGAAAGAATGTTATCGTTTTTCACTTCATTGATTGAAATTAGAATTCCTATAATAGAAATTGATATTATTGTAATTGATTTTGTTATTGATTAAAATTGATATTATTCTATTACACATTTCTACCAACTTCTACTGTTTGGAGAAATTCGAATCGGTCGTTCATAAGAAAATGGAGCATTCTATAGGCCTGGGAAAGTTATCAAATATTGAGTTCAAATTTTGTGAATACAAATTGATTGTAGTGAAATATTGATGGCCCCATACATATAACTTTTCATCAAAACAAACAATGTTCGTCACATGGACACACTTTGACATTAGCAACATATGAGAAAAAAACAATGCTATAATAATGATAATATTTTTGTGAAGTGAAATTATGGTATTCATATGGATGATTACAGTAATTAAACAGATAGTTACGTAGTAGATATTTCGCACACTATGAAGGAATCATCTATAAAAAATGAGAATATAAGCCTATTCAACAAATCAAGTATCGTAGCTCAAATATCTCAAGAAAATCAAAGAAATCAAAGAAATCAACTGAAAAGCTCTTTTAACGTAAAAGCTTGTCAAACTTCTTGTCGATTTCAATTTTTTGTGAGCTATTTTCCATTATTCTGCTTCATTTTACGCCATGTGATTTTGTTGAATATGGCGATTTTTCTGGTCGCAGTAGATTCTATCATATTTTTTTTTATCATCCATTCAACATAATCCGTGGATATTTCAATCCGAATAATTTTTATGATTCCGATGACTTCGTTTTGTTCTGATGTTTTTTCAAAATCTGCTTGATTTCTCCATTTTTAGCATGTTCACCACACTGTGGAAACACACTTATAATATGTTTGATTCAAAAGGGACCGAAAAAACCTATTCGTCGCGTAGAATCGCTGAATTTCTACGTAAATTGAAAATTATTGAGCTTGGATTATGCAAATGTTCACAATCTTCGACTACGTGGTAATAAAACTTGTCCACATAGACTGTATATTTTCTAATTAACGAATTAAAGAAAAACTGCTTTGGTCACGCCCACTTTTTGTCGTGGCGTAGCTTATTTCTTGCGCGTTGATAGAATCGCTGGTTTTCCACGTAAATAAAAAATTATTATAACTTATCACAACTTATCGGTAGGTAATGTGATGGTAATGAGGTATGGGCATACAGTAATAGAGTTTTAATGTACGGAGTGTAGGCCTATATTCGTACGGTCAACTGTAAGAGGAAGTGAAAATAAATAATACGGTCAGTGATATCATGACCACGATTTTCGGTCCATGACTATAAATAGCCAAAATAACGCTCTCTCAACGTGACTTCTGTAGCTCATGGGTTAGCACAGCTGACTCCCATGCCAGGGAACTGTGATCGAATACCGCCTATGACTGATTTTTTCATTTTTTTGAATTGGTTACTCTAGAGTTTATATATGAAGGAACATGGGCAATTGGCTTCTTCACGCAAAGCTCCGGACAGAGTGCGCTAGCAGCGGACTGCCCTAGTTTTGTAACTGTCTGCTTATGAGCCATGTTATCGAGTGATTTATGTATGGTTGACTACATCTGTGAAGTTGTCACACGTGTACGGTCACATGTCAGAATATGGAAATATGATTTCACCATTGGTTAGTGCCCCTTAGTGTCGTAAAATTTTCTGTTAGTGCAGCTTCAGTTTCGCCGTCATGACGAATTCAATTTTCAGAACCAGCCCCTCACATATCTCCGAAATTCCAATGGTAAACGTTAGTGCCGTAAACATTTTCGTTGGTGCCGCTTTGGTTTCGCCGTTATAGCGCGTTGTCCATGTGAGGGGCCAACTTCACGCCAGCCCCTCACATAGGCCTATCTCCGATCTTGGAAATTTCAACGGCATTCATTAGTGCTACATTAGTGCTCGTTAGTGCCGTACATTTTTTCGTTAGTGCCGCTTTAGTTTCACTGTCATGACGAATTCAATTTTCAGAACCAGCGCCTCACATATCTCCGATCTTGACAATTCTAACAGTATACGTTTGTGCCGTGAGAGAATCGTTAGTACCGCTTCAGTTTCGCCGCTACGACGCGTTGTCAATGAGAGGGGCCAACTTCACGCCAGCCCCTCACATATCTCCGATCTTGAAAATTCCAACGGCATTCGTTAGAACATTTTCGTTAGTGCCGCTTTGGTTTCGCCAGCCCCTCACATATCTCTGATCATGAAAATTCCAACGGCATTCGCTAGAAGAATTTCGTCACGGCCACTTTGGTTTCGCCAAATAACGCGTTGTCCATGTGAGGGGCCAAATCTTCACACCAGCCCCTAACATGGACAACTCGTTATAACGTCGAAACCAGAGCGGCACTAACGAAAAATGTTTACGGCACTAACGAGCACTAACACAACACCAACGAATGCCGTTGGAATTTTCAAGATCGGAGGTATGTGAGGGGCTGGCGTGAAGTTGGCCCCTCACATTGACATCGCGTCGTAGCAGCGAAACCGAAGAGGTATTAACGATTTTTTCCACGGCACTAACGGGCACTAACGCACCACTAACAAATACCGTAGGAATTTTCAAGGTCGGAGATATGTGAGGGGCTGGCGTGAAGTCGGCCCCTCACATTGACAACGCGTCGTAAGGGTGAAACCGAAGCGGTACTAAAGATTTTTTCACGGCACTAACGTAGCATCAACGTATACCGTTGAAATTTTCAAGACCAGAGATATGTGAGTGGCTGGTTCTGAAAATTGAATTCGTCGTGACGGCGAAACTAAAGCGGCACTAACGGTAAATTTTACTGCACTAAAGTAGCACTATTGAATGCCGTTGAAATTTCCAAGATCGGAGATATGTAAACCGAGATGTAAATTTGTACACAACACAATAACAATACTGTAACAGCTGAAAAGTCGACCGTGCAGGGCTATGGCGCACCAGCGCCACGAGTGAGAACATTGTGCAGTGAAGAACGCCATTATGTGGACAAAGTCAGGTTTCGGACAGTAAGTGAGGTTATTGGGTTGGGTTTAATCCTCGCGAATACCGCCGGCAGGCGTAACGGAGCTTACATATCATGTTCATTTATTGGTAACTGGTGTCTGGGGCACTCTCTCAATGAAAATGACAACTAGACTATCCTCCCAAACGAATCCTACGTCACTAACACAAACAACCAATGACAACGCTGACCGTACAATCCATTTATGTGTATTGATATGTCCGACTGTACGATTATCCACAGCCTTTAATCTATTCCTCTATGGTAGGCCCTTCTCATCATTACTCTATAGTGAGAGGTAGGCCTGAAGGATAAGGTAATGTTTTATAGGCTTTCAAGATTTTGTACTTTTCAATGGCGGTCATGATTAGGTAGGGTAAGGTTTGTGTCGAACGCTCAAACCATCATCTAGGTCTAAGGCCTATCACAACCTAACATGACTCCAACATCTTAATCGGTCGATAAATTGGCCCGGTATTTACCATTATGCCATGACTCTAAGACAAGCGGCAGTGAAACTACTCTTATAATTTTCATAACAAACCTCCAAACACCAACCTAGCCTTTCTAGGCCCATGATTGGTTGGAGACAATAGAATAGGGCCTAGCTTAGCTTTGAGTGTGTAGTGTTAGGTCAAGTTATAGGACATCAAATCCAATTTCTGTGGCCTATTTGACAATACTGATATAAATTGTGTTACTTTCACGGTAGGCCTATTCGATAACGATGAGGCCCTCTTTGGAGGTCCCTTAAATTTAAGAGCCCGTATCCTAGCTGAGAATATTTCTCTTCGACATGCGCGACCCAAGTTTGGTGTGCGATTTTGGAACTCGGTAGTGGACAGCTATCTCTCTCAGTTTCCTATGGCTATCTCTCTCTCTTGTAACTTGAAGTGTTCATCAAAAAAGACGTGCACTTTGGAAACAACATTTGACCGTTCCGATTTACCGCCTTCTCTATAAGTTAACAAATACACTCGGGGGTCCTAGACCGTCATTCTGCGTGTTGTCACTAGGTTGTCACAAAAGCCATCTGAATAGCAGGTAGTATTTTGAAGAGATATTTGGTAAACGTTTTAGCTATGGCTCTCACAATAAACTCATTCAGATTCCATCACAGATAATCGAGCTGTGATTCCATACAATATGTTGTTATTTCTGA